>QLTV01003390.1:3258835-3280330 GCA_003457575.1 Thermophis baileyi
CTCCCTCCCTTCCTTCCTTCCTTCCTTCCTGGAATATCTGTAGAGTTTTAAAATTATAATGCAAATGCCTTTGACTAAGTGTAACCAAGATTATAACACATATCAACCTAGCTATGTTAAGTATTTGTTGATTAACCTGCAAAGAATTGGGTCTCTTGACATTCATTATGATAAAGATTTTTACAAAGCTTTCTGTCTCTTTTTAGATTATTGTGTCAACTGTAGCCTTTTACAGCAGATAATCAGCAAAGCAACTTGTGTTGTCTTATATTACTTGCTATGCTTGTGCTTTATCACTACAAAGGGTTATGTTATGCTAATATTGCAAGTTAACATCAACCAGAGTATGTTTGTGTAAGCCTCATTTGTCCTGAGGGCTAGAATCTAAGAAACATCTTGATGTGAATATGAAACTAAGTATAGATTACCTTACTATTTTTCAAAACTGTTGTCTTGTTTAGTTTTGCTCAAGTTTCATCTGGAAGGAATAGCAATATAGAAATAAGAAGAAGCTGTGCCTGATCAGAGATTTGGGTGTGTGCTTCACCGTAAAGCAGGACATGAAAAGATAACTTAACTTGCAGATCAGCATGTCAAATAGTTTTCTGAAGACTATTGATGCCATGTACAAAATGAGCATCCCTTGCTACCAGTTGAACATTTTTTTTAGACATGGGCAGTCATTCTTAAAAAAACAGTTTGCTACATTCTCAGTGTTCAAAAATAAGAGAGATTGTGATAAATGAAAATTTATCAGATTTTGTGACTTTTCAAATATCTAAAGTAAAAATCCAGGACAACTGGAAAATTCTCAGACTGCAATCACAGCACATTAACTCAAACTGGTACAATTTCTCAGATCATCATTATCGCAAAAGCCTAATTTGACAACTTTAAGCTTTTTAGCTTAAATATTGAGTATTATTTTGTTGAAAGTTTCTCTCTACAGAAAACAGTAATCACTTGCTTTTAATGTCATTATTTGTTTAACATAGGATGGCTCTGATACAAAATGGTCACATGTATTTTCATGCCTGTTTGATACTATCCAGAGTCTGAATTTCTCTTGGTCAGCAAAATTGTCCAAACCCTGGAAAGTCTAGAAAAGTCTCTCATACTTTCCTGTCATACTTTGAAAATGCTGTTGTCTTTCTCTTTGCTGTCTTAGGTTAGGTTACAGGTATTGTGTTAATGATAACAAAGTAATTTCTCTGTAATTTGAATATTGTATCATTATATATGTATAAAATAACCTTTTAATCAGTCTGAACAATGTGTTGAGCTTGCTTACGAATCTGAATGTGCTTATTGACCAATTCTATTCCTTGTTGTTTGCAAATGTTAAATATGTATTTGAATATAAGAATAACCCTGCAATTCTTGAATAGAGACAATTATTTCCCCAAATAGTTGGAATGGCATCTCCTGCTATAAGGGTAGAGGCAAGATGGCTAAATACGATAAATGTGATGTCATGAACTTGAGTTCTCAAGAATTCCAGAAAGCTGTTATTGACAGAAAAACAGCTGCCAAGCTGTTATCTACTGGGTCACAATCAGTTAGAAGGAAGGGATGACTGCACAACAAAAGCCCAGCACACAAAACCTTCTGGCCATCTGCTGGTGATACAAGTGTATGTACATGAATTCATGTGCATGTGAGATTATACATAACTTTGCACGTAGGAGAGGAAAGAACACTTCTACAACATGCTTGTAACGCCTGATGAATATCAGGAAGGGTGGGGGGTGGTTCAGCAGATTTCAGTATAAGGTAAGGTTTCTGGTAAGACAATATACTGTACTCTTTCAATGTAGTTAATGAGTTGCGTTTTGAAGAAACTCAGTATGTCCTTCAGAGTCCCAATATGTATGAAAATATAGTTCTCTGGATGAGGCTGTTTGTGAACAAATCGTTCAGTCTTTATTTCAAGATGAGATAGAGAACATGAGAAGCTGCAGATGTGCACATCAACAATAATAAGCTCACTTTCCCAAGGTCTGTTGTCTTAGTTGATTTATAAGGAAAATAAAATTATTATTTAAACTCAACTGCAGGCGATAAAAAGATATGTACATTTTGCAGTATCGGTTCATTTATTTCCATTAAAATCTCATGATTTTAATATCTAGAGTAGTTTTATTCAGATATATTTGTTTTGCACATGCCACAATGAGGCAGCAGCTTAGTTCAGTCTTGTATTTAAAAATTCAGCTGGTAGCCCTGGGCAACAGGAATCTCTGTATCCAAAAGAAGATAAGTCATATCTCTGCTCTGCTTATACAGTCTACTTGATTTCTGTAATGATCACAGATAAAAGAGTGCCAGTATAGCAATAGAAAAATCCCTTTGCCATTCTTTTTCTCTCAAATGGCTTGTAGATATTCCCCTTAAAAATTTGGTGCTACAATACTTGTCCCAGAGAGGAAAGTTTGCCTTTTCTTGCAACTCATAAGAAAACATAGGTTATTAACCTTATAGAAGACTAGGGGGAAAATTGAGGCTTCAGTTTATATCTCCTTTGTTGTAAAATTGCTGCATGAATTAATTTGGATTCTCTCTTTCACTCTTATAAGTAAAATATGGTCATAACTCTCTCTTTCTTTCATAGAAAGCAATGAAATTTGCCACTTCTAAGAAGGGGCAGATGACTGAGTTCATGAAGTTGGGTTTTTTTTCATAGAAAGCAATAAAATTTGCCACTTCTAAGAAGGGGCAGATGACTGAGTTCATGAAGGTGCAGAGCTAATAACCTTTTAATAAGAAAAATCTATATAACCTTGACTTTGGCTGGACTAATGTAGCATTGCAAAGTGAAGAGTCCATTTATGGAGGTAAGTTCTGCCATATTTCAGCCAGATAGTGGATTTTAATTTAGAGGGATGTTTTTAAATATTTCAAAATGTCCCCTATTACTTGTTGCCATTTTCACTTTTACTAAAAATTATAATCTAAATGGTAGCCTTTTTCCATATGTCTGCACTCAAAATAAATAATCTTCATTTCTAAGTCTAGCTTAGAAACGAAGCTTCCTTATAGCCAGAATTCAAGACACTTTCTGGGAATTTTACTTCATCTTTGAAGACCCAGAATTAATCTGAAGTTCACCTGTTCAACTTGCAATTTGGTGTAGTTTATTAGAAAGTCTAGCTTACTGAAAAAATAGCACTAAAGTTGTGTTACTCATAAAAGGTAACACCTAAATATGTTTCCTTGAACATCTGCTTCAGTGAAAATGTTTCTTATGGTTCCTAGAATGTGGTTTTATTTGTTATGTGAGGCATTCATTGTTCAGGTGTGAACTTTCCTTGTGTAAAAAAGATAAATGTACCATTTCTTTAAAAGGTTTTTGCTTTCAGCATTAACATATTTTTCTGTGACATTTGTTAAAAAAGGAATTGATTATTAAGAAGCAAATCTCTTTTTGGCTTTCATTACAATTGTTCATCTTCCCCTCTAGAAAGGTTCAGAATTAGTTTCTACCTGAAGGTAATAACAAATTCATTAATCCTTTGCAAGATCATCCAGGCTTTCTCTTCACCACTACCATTAATTATTTGAGAAAAACTTCAGCATGCCTGACAGCCAGAGGAATGTCTTTCATAAGGCTTCCTTGGGACTGTATAATGAATTAATATCTATCTATGGAATAAAAGGGAACTATTCTCATCAGGCAGTGTTTGTTACTGTTCAGCAACTCATGATAACATACATAACTCTTCTCTTTGAATTATAAAGACTATTGTTCTTTACACAGGATACCTATCCTTGTTCTTTTCAAAAATCATTTACTCTGAATAGGCACTAAATGGTTGGAATTATTTTTTTATTTCTGTACTTATTTTAGGATATCTGTTGGAATAGAATCCAGCACAAATCTTTCTTTCTATCTAAAATAGGAATCTTGACAATAAGAATCAAGAGATTATGAATGTAAGGCTTTGTTTAGACTACCCTATGAATGATGGCCAGGGATAAAGAGATGCATTTTGATTTTCCCCTCTAAACATATTGAGTCTTCATGATTTAATGAACTGGGCACTTAGTTTCAAGTAAAAATCCCATTTTTACATTTTGAGTATAATAAACCTAATTGTTGGGGCTATCTCACTGAAGAAGGCAGTTGTACTTACATTTAGATCAGTGGTGAAATCCAATTTTTTTTACTACCGGTTCTCGGGTGTGACTTGGTGGGCATGGTGTGGCTTGGTGGGCGTGGTTTGGTGGGCGTAGCAGGGGAAGGATACTGCAAAATCCCCATTCCCTCCCCACTCCTGGGGGAAGGATATTGCAAAATCTCCATTCCCACCCCACTCTGGGGCCAGCCAGAGGTGGTATTTTCCGGTTCTCCGAACTACTCAAAATTTCCACTACCGGTTCTCCAGAACCTATCAGAACCTGCTGGATTTCACCCCTGATTTAGATGTTGAAATCTGAATTTTATATTTTGGTTCATCATTCTTGCCAAGTAGCGAATATGGGTCAAATCAATGTACAGGAATCTATGTCAAGGAATAACCCAGAAAGAACAGAAACAGAAATCAAGCCCTTTAGCAGAAAGTCAGATGAAGGGTTCAGACATGGCAGCAGTAGTGTTGCAGTACAAAAACAAATGTCTGACTGCACTTTTAACCCGTATTCTGCCAGCAGTTTTTCCCTCATTCACAGCAATTTTCCTTTATAATTCTACTAAGAATGCTTTCTTTCATACTTCCCACTGACATCATTGTGTGGCATTTTGGACATTCTTTGTCATTCTTCAGAGCAGCTCCCACATTATCTTTCATTGTGACCATTTCCATTCTTCTTGTTGGGAGGTTAATCTAGTTGCTAATATTTTTTTTTCCATTTCGGATTTATACTTTCCTACCATTGTTTTACTTTCCCTGTATTTCTTTCAATTCCTTCCTTCCTACCATAATCATTTCATTTCAAGATCTGTTGTCACTACCAAAAACAAGTCTGTCTAATTTTCAACAGTTTTAATCACCCTTGCATACGCCACTAAACTATCAAAATAATAAATAATGAAATCAACCATGTTTCTAGATTTCTGTCTCTTCCTTTGCCACATGCACATTTGAAGAGAGTTATTTTTAAACCTTATGTGTAAAGCAAATGGGTCTTTTTCTGGGTTAACAAAGCTTGTAACATTCTGATGCTACCTTGGTTTTCCAAATGGCTTATTTGCTTTTTCTGTACTCTTTCTCATCTCCTTTCCACGATTTAGCTGAATATATTTTTCTTTGCATCATATTCATTTGGAATATTGCATAATTTCCCCGCCCACTCATCTATGAATAAAATCATTTATTGGAACATAACACAACTATCACCAATCTATGGATTCTTAGAAACATAGAAAACTGACCTCAGAAAAAGACCCAGTGGTCTATCGAGTCTGCCCCCTTGTTTGTTTGTTTGTTTGTTTGCTTTTGTTTTTCATTTATTTATTTTAATTATTAACTTTTATTAATTAATTTTTATTAATTAATTTTATTATTTATTTTAATCTTTTACATTTTTGTTTGACAATAGACATGTGTTTATCCCAAGCATATTTAAACTCAGTTGCTAATGATTACTACTACTACCGATACTACTAATGACTACTACTCAGTTAATAATAACTACCTCCAATGGAAGTTGGTTCCAAGCTTCTGCTACTCTTTCTGTGAAGAAATACTTTTAGAAACATTACATTATATTAATATTACTTTTGAACTCCCCCCATGTCAGTTTGAGGTTATGCCCCCAGGTTCTTGATATTTGCTTATTATTGAAAATACTGCCTTTTAGAACCTTATTCACACCCTTAATGTATTTAAACATTTCAAACCTATCCCCCTTTTCAGTTCCTCCAATCTCTCCAGATATGTTTTGTCCCTCGGACCTTGCACCGTTTTGGTTGTCCATCTCTGGACCCACTCAATCTCATCAATATCCTTTTTTAAAGTGAGGTCTCCAGAACTGGACACAGTATTCTTAATTATTTTCATAAGCACCAATTAAAAACCTTTTATTTAGCAACCCACACTAGCCCTTTCATCATAATTACTTACAACTTCATCTCTCTGCAAATCACATTCCACAATATTATTTTAATTCAAATCTATTATATCCTTCTTCTTTCTCTTTACAGGTAGTCCTCAACTTACAACCACAATTGAGCCCAAAATTTATGTTGCTAAGTGAGAAATTTGTTAAGTGAGTTTTGCCCCATTTTACGACTTTTTTTAAAAAAATACTTTCAAATGAAATTTTTTACATTTAAAAAGAACAAAACAAACAAAACATAATTTCACTAATACAGCTTTACGATATCGGAATTTCTTTCTTAATTTAATTCTACATTTTCCATATTTAAGGCTATTGTTTTTAACTTAAAACATTCTTATATCTATCTGTTTTTACGACTTTTCTCGCCACATTTGTTAAGTGAATGACCGCAGTTGTTAAATTGGTAACACAGTTGTTAAGTGAATCTGGTTTCCCCATTGACTTTGCTTGTCAGAAGGTTGTCACTGCAATAAATGTGAGTCATATGCATCCATATGTAAATCACGTGATGATCATGGGGATGCTGCAATGGTTATAAGTGTGAAAAATGGTAATAAGTCACTCTTTTCAGTGCCGATGTACTTCAAATGATCATTAAGTCAACTGTTGTAAGTCGAGGACTACCTGCACACACATTTTATTTGTCAGTTCATATTCTTTTCTTTTACCTTTTTTAACATTTCAAGTTGCAATCTTTTATATCAGTAGATGGGCTCATAAATATGGATCCCTGCAATCCATTATGATTTTGCTTTCATATAGTAGGATAGACAAAATGCCTTAGTTATATATCTGCTGTATCCATACTAATGGTGGATGCGAATCGTACTACTCAGTTTTGGCACATTTGACCTGTCTGCGACAAGCACAACCTAAGCTCCGTTTTGTGCCAAGCATGCACATACTATTTTATGCAAGCTAGGATCTTTAATGTAAAGACAACTTACATCAAAGCCAACATAGTGTGGCCAAGATTCCACCAATATATGCATTGTACTGACACACATTCAAGAAGAATATAGTCTGTCAGAGTATTGACACTCATATCAATGTAACATCTAGATTAAACAATGACTCAACCTATGATTGAATCCACTCTTTATCTGCAAAACAAATGGAACTCTATTGATATTAACTTGAGTTTTCATTTATCAAATAATTATAAGCTTACAAAGTACTGCATTTGAGAAGGAAACAAACAGAATACTGCTTGAATTATTCTATCTGGCCCAGATAGTACAAATATTTTCAATTTTTAATGGACAATGGATGGAATCAAATTAACCTCTCCCTAATATGTCTTGTATCTCTGTCAGCTGTTTGTAATGCTCTTCCCCGTCAAATGGCCAGAAGTGCCATTTCCTAGAAACTAGGACATGTTAATTCACCATTTTGATGGTCTTGCTCATCTAAGATTGGCTCAAATTTGCCTTGTATGAAAAGTTTGTCCTTGCCATTTAAACAATTCACAAACTGGTTAACAGATAAAAATTTAATTTAAGAAGAAATAAGTTTCCATAATTCTGCAGCACATATGCAAAATTGTCAATTGCTGCCTCGAAAGAAAAGTATGCTTATTCATTCTCCTAAGCATTCCCTGCTGAAAAATAATCTGCAGAAACTACCTAGTAAACTTGCTTTGCATTAGGCATTAGATTCCAAAGTTGTTTATTTTTTCAATTGCTTATCTCAAGGGAAGTTTCACAACAGATATATTTCACTTTTATAAGTTATTTGCACTGGTTCTACTGGGTCATGAAAAAAGTCCTCTGGGACATAAACAAGATCTAGGTTAGAAAATAGTTTCTCTGCTATTGATTTAAAAAAGGATAGAGGAAAGAACTTATTCCTTATCTCAAAGGTAGCTATCTCTTTGTCTGAGAGCATAACTTTATTTTTTTCTGATCAGTGTAACTGCAGTCACCGGAAATTAAATAATTTGTCCCCGTAACATCAAGAAGAAACCAGAAAATGAGGAAGAATGAATGGAAGCACATGATGGCAGACGGAACTATCCAACTGAAGCCCTACCTCCTTTTATTTCTGGATGGGTCGGCATAGAATACAGGTCTGTCTACAGTTTCTGGTAGTTTTCTTTTCTAAAGATTGCTTATGAGACACACATATTACCAAAGGGACTTAAACATAATGATGATTCTGGAAACTGGTGTTTTGTTTTGCAGCATACTCACTACATTTTATTTATTTTTTTAAAAAATCAGATAATTTTTCTTTAGAATAAAATGGGTGAATAAGATGTCCAAGGGAGGTGTCCATGAGCATAAAAACTTTTGATAAATGTTGATATTTTCAGAAGAAGCAACAACAAACTCAAACATAGCCACCTTAGGATAACTGAACATGAATGAAAAATCATGCTTGTAGTAGTCGCTAAATAGTTTATTTGCGCTCCACTTCAAGAAAATATAATTATTAATAGAAGATCAGGTAGTTAATGTCAGAATGTTGGGCGATTAGCAGCCTATCTTATAATCTAGTTAAGACATTTCAACTATGCTAGTATAATGAAGAATTTACAGTATTTTTCCATAGAACCATCACAAATAAGTTCTATCAAATGTACAATAGAATGCAAAATGTTGTACTGGGAAGAAGGGCAGGAAGTATTAATTAAAAATTAAATTATAGGTATCTCCCAGAAATTATATTGCTATAACGGTTACAAATGAAATCTCCTTAGAATCTAAGAATGGGATGCTACAAAACAAAAAGCAGTGCGTCCTTTCTCTATATACCCATATACCTTTCTCTATGTATATGCATACTACACTAGGGAAAAGTAAATCTCCTGACAGCTCCTCCTTGAATTTCCCATAGCCAAGGGGATACATTACAGGGGTGTCAAACTCAATCCCATTGTGGGCTGTATCAGGATTTTGTTTGCCCTTGGGGAGCTGGGGTGGGCATGGCCTGGTCATCGTGACTGACTGGGTGGGCGTGGCTGGGGCAGCACGGGCCTGTCCCTCGCCGTCTCCGGGACGGCCCCGAGGGACAACTCTGGGCCTATCGTGGGATACAAGGTATCTCTACCTACATCCTGATTTGTAAGGAGTAGTATGCAGTGTTAAAATTCCACAGAGGAAATAAACACAGCCTACACAACAGCTAAGTACACGAACAAGAAAAAGTTGGAACTCAATGGAAAACATCATCATCACCTTCTTAAGGTTGTGAGAAAGAACAAAATACTGTAATGTCAAAGCTGAATTTTGGATTTGCTTTCTGAAAATGAGCTCAGACTGAACTTCTGTAAGAATCAGCTCAGCTTGAAAAAAAAACATTTACAGTGAAAATCTGCCTGGGTTGAGTGGAAACTTTTATCTTGAAATCTAAGCCATATAGTGGCATTTTCAAGGGATTAAAAAAAAAGTTTAGGTGGGGATACACAACAGGTAAAAGCAAGCTTCTGTTTTTTCCTGGCATACATGGTTGTACATATGAAAAAACTCCATATTATTAGCATTCATAAGAGGAAATATAACAAGTCTGAACAATCAAGATCTTCATCAGATGATGTAGCCATAGAATAGACTATTTAAACCTACAGCGTAAGATACCCTGATGTGGTGCTTTCATTGATATCCACTCCAGATCCCTTGCGGAGAAAAATAATTAGAGGTGAAATGAATCTTGTTCCCATGCTCTCAATCCTCAAGAATAAGGCCTGAGTCCAGGAAAGAATAAAAGTAATATATTTGCAAAACAAAAATAAGAACATCTAAAGTCTGTGTCTACATGATGAAAGACAAAGAGAACAAAGGAAAGATTAACACATGCGCAGTACAGGTATCACATGGCTACATATCAGTGTACATTGTCGTTTCAGAATAAGAGTCCAGCTGACAAATAAATATGAACGTAGTGACAGCCTGCCCATTTAAAAATAAATATTCCTCCCTATATGGCATCTGTGCAAAACAAAGTCCCCCCCCCCCGAATTGTGGAACTATTATTTGGGAAGCCTGAGAATATCCATCATTTTTAGGGGCAACCAAACGACAAGGCCCCAGGTGTTGATACCACCTCTACAGAACTGCTGAAGCCTGAACCACCCACAAGCATCATAGTCTTGTGTGATGAGCCAGGGCGTGGCATGAAAGCAATACAACCAGAGAACAGGTCTAACTCCCCTTTATTGCTCCAACTGTGCCCCCAAATGTCCCCACATTCACTACAAGTCCTGGAGCAAAGCCCTCACACGCACCTTCGGAAGCCTCTGGCTGCGAGTAGTCCAATAAGCAAGGTTAGCCACACAGTAACCAGGGCCAGCAGTCCAGTAAGCCAGGTTAGCCAAACAGCAACCAGGGCCAGAAGTCCAATAAGCCAGGTTAGCCCAAACAGTAACCAAGGCAAGAAGTTCAGCGAAGCAGGCAAACCGGGCATGCCCCACAAGACAGAGTACAGCAATCTCCAGGCGTTGGCAAGTGCACACGAGGCTCCACAGATTCAGCGCTTGTTTCCGACAAATGCCCTTCCCACCAGAACCTCCTTACATCTCAGTCCCCAGGTGTGCCTTGTGAAAGGGGGCGGGGAACACTCCTCCCTTGTAGCCAGCTCAATCTGCATTGATCTCGCCTTCTCTGTTCCCTCCTTGTTCTCGGGTCAGGAAGGGGTAATCCTTGCTCTTCTCCTGAGCTCTGTCTCTCCTGCTCCTCCCTGTCTGCAGGCCTTACTAATTCAGAAAATCCTTGCCTGGACTGACTCTGCCCTTCCCCAGTTTCCTCCAAGGCCAACGGAGCCACCCTCTCAATCTCTGTTGGCTTTGTTCCAGGTCATCTTCCCCCGCAGATTCAGACTCCGACAGGGGCATGACAGTATTGTGTCAGAAAATTTGGGAAATAAACACATGGCCACAGGATTGAAAACAACCAGTGTTCATTCCATTGCCAAAAAAGAGTGAGTCCAAGGATTGGTCCAATTGACTTCATCCTTCATGTTAGCAAGATTCTCCTTTAAGTCCTTCAGGTTAGCAAATTTCTCCTTTAAGTCATACAGCAATATCTGGTGCCAACCATTGAAAGGGAATTACCAGTTGTTCAACCTGGCTTTAAAGGGGATCATGGCACTCATCACCACATTACAAATCTATGCTAAATCATGAAAAAAAATCTCTCAAAAATTTCAAAAGAACATCTACATCTGCTTTATTGATTACAAAAGAACTTTGATTGTATCAATCATGACAAGCTGTGAGGAGCCCTAGAAGACTTGGAGGTGCCAACACAATTGGTTGATCATTCGCTGATAGGTTCAAGAAAGAGAAAGGAGTGTGGCAAGGTTGCATTCTTTCATTTTTCTTATTTAATTTAATTTTAATTTAATTTGATTTGATTTAATTTATAAAATTTATATGCCGCCCAACTCCCGAAGGACTCTGGGCGGCTTACATCATGTAAAAAAATAAAAACAAAACATATAAAAACAATTTAAAAAACCATATCCATATTAAAATAAAGCATTCACACAACCATACATGGGCCAATCAGAACAACTATTGGCCCCAGGCCTGCCGGAAAAGCCAGGTTTTAACGGCTTTACGGAAGGCCAGTAAGGTGGGGGTAGTATGGATCTCGGGGGGAAGTTGGTTCCACAGAGTTGGAGCAGCTACAGAGAAGGCCCTCCCCTACGGTCCCGCCAGCCGACACTGTCTGGCCGAAGGGACCTGAAGAAGGCCAACCCTGTGCAACCTCACTGGTTGATGGGAGGAATGTGGTATTTAATCTGTATTCTGAAGGGGTCATGAGGAAGCTGGAACCTGAAGAGTCAACAATTGTAGAAAAGAGGAAGGAATATCAACAATCTTAAATTTGCTGATGACACAACTCTCTTCTCAAAAAACAAGCAAAAAGATTAAAGAAAAAAAGAAGCAGCAATTTGGCCTCTTCCTAAACATTAAAAAGAGATTTCCCCCTTATCCAAGGCCAGAGTAGTTTGAATATACTGGGTTATTTTCCATTCAGTCACAACACAGCTGTCTCCTGTGTTGTGACAGCTCTCATTCCGGATGGTTCTACCTGACATATACTTTCTCGTATTTATTTAAATCAGACATAGAGTAGTGTCATAGTCTTAAACTGTCAATAGCATTCATTCTTGCACCTCCCAAAGGAACTGATGTGAATCAATACTTTTTTCAATGACGGGCAAAGTGATCTTAGTTTAAAAACAAGCTTTTAATACAACAAGCAACGTAAAAATTGATAAACGCTATGGTGCTGAAATAGAACATTTGAAATGCCACCTTAATAAAGCAATATAGCCAGACAACACCCCACAATCAATGCCAGTCTAAATTACAGCTGACTGAAGCATCTTTCTCTAGCTCTAGTTATTTTGGCAGGGATTATATGAGGGAACCAGATTGATGAAGCACATTGCAAGCAAATAGAATTAGTATGCCATCACTCTTTTGTGTTGTTCTTGTCTTATTTCTAGTTTCCAGTTTGTGCTCCTGATTCTAGAAATAAGGCTAATTTCAACATAAATGGTAAGGCAGAAAAGCAATAAGAAGGAAGGTTAAATAAAAAAAAGATTTCACTCTTCCACTTTGGTACCAAAATAGTACACTTGAATGTATATATCCAAGATTCACTATTGTATCGCTAGATAAATGTTCAACATTATTGTTTTTTGACATCTTGACTAAAATCAAGAAAAGTGAATTACTGAATTGAGAATATCTGAGCCTAGCTGGATCTATCTGAAGCCTAGCATATCATACAGGAATGAAGGAATGACAATATACTAGGTCCCTCTTGAAAGATGTCCTGACTTTTTATGACAAACAGTGGAGTATGAATATTTTAAATAAAGATAGACATATTCCTCTGTGTAATGGCAAACAAGGTTAATTTTGCTAGACTTAATTATATCTTGATTATACTGATGTCTGAAATTTTGGAAATGGGAAGTTATCAGTTCCTACTATTGACACATTCATATTACTTTATTTTATCGATATGTGAGAGAGTATTAAATTAAAAAGTGACTTTTCTGGAAATGCTTTGTTTGATTAGTAATCATCTATTCCCTTTCTTCCTTTAAATCTTTAATATTAATGAAATTCTTAAAGCATATTCCCACACCAAAATAAGCTTAATAAATGCAGGCTCATTTACATTTATAAGTGCATTAATATTAGTGGTTATATATGGCTTTTGATATTCATCATAATTATGCAATGGTTGAAGAATCAAAGAATTAGTACTAGTGGGTTTATTTAATTTTATAATATATTAAGAGAGGACCATAAATTCTTGACAATAGCACATGAAAACCTTGAGCCAGTCATTTATTAGATAAATTAAGTATTTGGATAAAAATTCTGCTATTTAGATTTGCATACATGAATGGTTTCAGAAAATGAATTACCTATATTTTAGTATACATTTGGCTAGGAAGTATATACTGTGCAAGGTTGCATGCACACACACAAAGAGAGAAGGAGAGAAAGTTAAAGGTTAATATGAAAATTGCTACTATTACATATCAAAAAATATATGTAAGTCAAGTATTCAGATATTTATACACTGTTAAAATGATATACGCTAAAGCAAAGTGAGGTTTTAAGTGCTCTGAATTGAAAAGACAATTATTATGTTGACCTTTGTGGTATTAGGATTTTTCCCTTGGGTTTTTCTTATTGGTTTATTACATTATGTTATCTTCCTTGGTATATTGTTTTATATAGTTTTGTATATCTCACTGTTATTGGAATTTCTTTTGTTTCTTGGGTCAATCTCGGATGTTCTTTCCAATAGCTAAACAAATAGCAACATTTTTTAAAAAGATAATTTATTAGTCTATTTATAGCTGAGATATCTGGGAAATAATTCAGGGGTGAAATCCAGCAGGTTCTGACAGGTTCTGGAGAACCAGTAGCGGAAATTTTGAGTAGTTCGGAGAACCGGCAAATGCCACCTCTGGCTGGCCCCAGAGTGGGGTGGGAATGGAAATTTTGCATTATCCTTCCCCCAGGAGTGGAGAGGGAATGGGGATTTTGCAGTATCCTTCCCCTGGAGTGGGGTGGAAATGGAGATTTTGCAGTATCCTTCCCCTGCCACGCTCACCAAGCCACGCCCACCAAGTCACATCACACCTACCAAGCCACACCCACAGAACCGGTAGTAAAAAAATTTGGATTTCACCACTGAAATAATCTATAAGTAAAACAAAACAATGAAACAAATTGGCCAAAACAATAATTTAAAGAAAAACACATGCTTATGCCCTCCTTTGACCCAAAACTTTAAAGCAATCTGTAGATTCAAATATAACCTTAAAACAAGCAAGTGTGTGTTTAAATATATATCCAACTTAAGTAGAAATGTGATGCTTTTAGAACAGGTTTTGAAGTTTTAGCTCTTGTAAAATGCAGAATATAAATAATCCAGCTGTTTGCAGAGATAGTTGTAACACAGAGTACTGATTCTGTTTCAGGAGCTCTAATTGCAAAGTTATCTCTGGACTTAAGCTGACAGTTCTCAACTTTAAATTCCTGAATAGTGTATGATCGGGTTATGTGGGAAAAAACCCACATTCCAGAATAAATCTGATCAAGCACTAAAATATAGGCTATGTTCAAACACCTGTGGATAAATTTTGTTAGTTTTTGTTAGTTCAGCAGGCAGTAAAGAAATGGACTAAAGAATGTAGTACCTCTTTATGGTCTTTGTTTGATACTCTGAAGATTCCACAGTACATTAAAATTTTATACTGTTATTTAGCTGTATTTTATATTATTTTGTAAAATCCTGGAATGGGGGAGCAAAATAGTTTAATATTTAATATAATTTGTTGACATCCCATTATTGAAATACAAGAGGTAGCTAAGTTTTGCAGAGGTATTTTTTCATTCATTCCTGCTTCCCAAAAATCAGTTTTTCAATATATTTTGTACCCCAAACCTTAGCTTCCGTCAGAAATTGGGTGGAAATTCAATTATTTTAATTCCTACAATTACTATTTTAAATTTTATTTCTTTAAATTAAATATCAGTATTAAATATATTGCAGAAATAATGAGAGGCATAGCTGTGCAAATTAAGCCTACTTTTTACATATTGACTCTTCTTACCTCTAGGCACATCTGGAGACAACCTCATTAATCATTGACAGAAGAACAATAAATAGGGAAAGGTAAATTGTTATTGATGGGAAATATTAGCCTCTCATGAGTGGCATGCAAAGTGCCTTTTCCTTCTTCTTTTTCTTTTTTGTAGCAGTACTTTTTATCTCTCCTAATAAGAAGACTTGATAGCTGTGAAAGAGAAATGTCAGCATTTACCTCCCTCCTTAAGTTCCCTTTCCCATGCTTCTTGAGCTGGTGGGGCACAACAGCTTTGAGAAGACATCATGGTTTTACAAAATGGCTCCATGATAGGGATGTCAAGCAATAAAAAAAATCAGAAAGCAAATGGTGAGATGTCCCTTCAAGGGAATCCCTTCTTTCCCTTCAAGCTGATACTTTGTTCTGAAGCATATTAGTTTCTCATGTATATATTTTAATAAAAAGGTTAAAATTATATTTAAAGGAATAAAGTAAGGTTTGCATAGAATTTAATAAGCATTAAAGGAGACATGGAAGGGTATATTGGTGCCTCTAGCATGGAAGGGTATATTGGTGCCCTGGGATAGGAGAGTTATACTCTCATGTTGGAGAGGCAGTATATAGTTATGAATTTAGGCCACTTAGTTGTCCTATCAGGAGGATTAAAAAAAATAACTACAATCCTTTAGACCTATTAGAAAAGGCTGCTTTAGCTGCTAGCTCTGATCATTTTGTCAACTGAACAATAGGAGACTTTCCCTGAAAAATTAGGATGTTTGTAGAGATACAGGGAGAGAATTCTCCAAGAAATAGCAAAGATACATTTTTTCAGGAGCATGCTCTGCATTCAAAGAATAAGTCAGATTGAACACCACATATAGAATGATACAAAGCAGATTGGCCAACATATTGGGGGGGGGGTTACTATGTTTTGATGTTGCTATTCAAGTGGAATAATGAAATATTTTGCATCAACCAATAGAATGATTTTTTTTACCAGACCATCAGATTTTAAATCAAGTAACCTAAAATAAGTCAGAAATATTTAAATAGTTTTGAGGAGGAAGATAGATTGGCTTTGGAGATTGGATTTATTGTATTCAATCAATCAGCAATTGATAAGAGATGGTATAAAGAAACAAATGTGGATATTGGATCCCGGACCAATTAGGGTTAATAGTTAGGATGATTTTATTCTATCCTAGACTGCATTAATAGAGGGACAGAATCAAGATCACATGAAACACCAGTAATGCTTTATAAACCCTTAGTAAGCCCACATTTAATGCATGCCTGGGGGTGGGGGTGGGGATGGGGGGAAATGTACTTTCCCCATATTTGGCCCAAAGTAGTAGCTACACAGATATCTTATATCTTGAAAGGAATAAAGGAGGAGATTTTTTTCCAGCTATTTTTTTGGGGTGTGTGTGTGAAATGAGTATTACTATTAGAGAAAAATATGTTTCTAAACTTAAGGCACTTGTTGCACACCTTAAACCTTAAATCTGCCAAAAGGTCCACATTCTGGGGCATTTTCAAAAGGTCTACACATTTTGGACTCTTTTTTTCCTACCTTGTCAGGTTTCAAATACACCTAAAAGCTCACTTTTGGACGCATTCTGCTATATTTTCTCATCCAACATCTGGTCTACAGAAATAACCACAAAGTTATTCGTTTGTTACCTTAATTAATGGAAAGAAGAGGACCTTGATAGATATATGCAGGCAATGAGGGAATCGTATCTTAAGTCTTAAGTAGACAGAAAATATGCAGAAGAGGCTCAGACCTCTCCGTAATGCACAGAAATATAACAAATGTAACAAGGTGGTGGTGGTGGGGAAGTACAATACAATCATATTGGCAAGAGTTTGTTAATCTACGTATCTTAATTACAGTTATTTTAGACATTCTGTGGAATTGATTTCCCAGTTTGGTCTACCTAGAGGAGCTGACATCCCCTATGAAAGCAAACATTCAATTAAACTATATTGAAGGATGAACTCTAATCAAGGAACTATCAAGGAGAAAACCACCTCCTCACAAACACTGGTAGGGTAAGCCACTATGTTTAATCCTACACTGTGTTTAATCCTACACTCACTAGTACTGATTATGTTGCCTAGTCAGGTAATGAAAAATTTGCAAACAAACAACCAAGTTCAGACAACACCACAGACTCCACAATTCAAACTTCTCTTCTATTGACATCAGAAAATGATTGCACTTGGGAGTTTTGTTTTTGGAATTTATAATAGCCTAAAGAAAGAAAGTTGTGGTCTGCCACCCAATTAGAACAAATATTTTCTACAGCCTTTTTATGGTTGCTGACCAAGATCAAATTTCATTACTATCTGTAGTTGTTGTCAATGAAATACTAAATCACATTCCTGTTTGTCAAGAATAATGGAACTACCGTAGAAGAATGCCAAATAGAATCCTATCATGAACATTGATAATTAAAGGAGAGAACTATATTTTTTATAAAAGATTGGAAACTCTTTATAGTGTTTTGCTGAAAATGAATAAAAGCGAACTGCTGATTTATTGAATTAAAAAGTTTTGTTTATGGGAAGAAGGGAACAATGATATACTGTATAATATGGGAGAGTAGGGATGGTAACTGTTATGTGTGTAACTGCTGCAAAGAAGAATGGAACTCACTTCTTTAGATATCCTTCTCATTTTTGCATTTTTGTTATTCTTAATTTCTTCTGCTGCTATTTTATAACTTTTCCCATTATTTCTTCTATGTTTCAGTAATTTTTAAATCTTTGTAAACTATTCTTATAATAAAAAATTAAAAAAACATAATTAAAATAGTTATTCTTGCCACTAACATCATAGACAATAGTGCCCATGGAATTTAAAAGAAATTTAAAAGAAGTGTCCAAACAGATGCTGAATAAATCTAGATCTAGATCTAGATTGTATCTAGATCTTTAGCCTATGCCCTTAAATATGCATAATGCAATTTGATATAAAGAGTAAAAGCAATTGCCTAATACAAATATCTTGTAGTACAGTAGACATAGATATGAGATCTAATATTACTGTATCTTCAAAGGCAGAATTTAGGAGAAACATATGTATTACATAGGTGAAGACTTCAGTTGGCTAGATGCTGGAATTTATGTGGGTGCTCTTTATGCTGATTAACTGTTCTCCTTTAAGAATTCATCTAATCAGGCAACTAGACTAATGTAAGTGAATTAGAGCTTTGCGATTTTTCTAGGGGATCAGTTATATAAAGGAATAATGTATTCATGGATGAAGCCATTTCTTGTAGTGATATTTGTAATAAAAGTATAAAATAATATTAAGTGCCTGGATAAATGTATGTGTCAGCTCTGGAGGCCATCTTTTTCTTTGGATCTTCAGGGCTGCTACACTTAGTGGATGGGCATGCTGTGTGAAAATGAGAGGGGCAATGGATGGAGTTGGTGTGAGATATATAGCCATAACAATATTCTTTTCTCTGGGAGTCAAGGAGGGTCAGCCTGCACCTGGAGAGGCGTGACTGGGACACATCTCCAGTTGGGACGGTGAATTGATTGGACCATGTGACAGACATGTGGGTTCAGGGGAAGGGACTTTGACTTTCTTTTGGGTGGGGAAAACCTGGGGGACTTTCAGATTCGGATTTTCCCAGATGTGCCAATATGACATCTCTAATAAAATGGAACTTTGAAGAAAGTGCTTGCTTTGGAGTTTTACTTCTGTTGGGGGTGTTACTTGGAACCCTGACAGTATGTGTATATATATGTGTGTGTATATATATATATATATATATACACACTTTCATATCAAAAAGGAGAGCCTGTGGCCTTCATGGGTCAATCCAGTGAACAGATAACATATGATATTACAGCATGTTCTGATCAAAGAGGTGATCATTAATCTTTTTGGAAGCCCAGTGGCAAAACAATTCCTACTTTGATACCCAAATTAATAATAACAGAAAATTTCAAAGTATTGGCTTAATTGACATTGAAGTACCAAATACAGAGGTAAGAAAAGCTTATCCACTCTACCCATTCTGCCACTTATTCTTCCCATATGGATACAGGAGTGAAAAATAAAATAACTGGAGAAGGAGTTCCTAGATAAGTTTCATTTTTACAAGGATGTGCTAGGTACTTTTTTCTATGAGCAGCAGCAAGAATGGGTGAATACTCTGATAGCCTCTTCCGTGTTTATACAAGATAGCTGTTAATTTATTCCTCAACAATTTCAGTGTTTTTTGCATCATGAAGTTTTTGTATTACCGTAGTAAATGTGACATGTGAACATAACAAGTTTGAAGTATTAAAGTTTTAGAAAGATAGGATTCTCCATTACCGGTAGAATGGGACTGGAATTTCTGTCATAAACCAGAATTGGGACTGGAATTTCTGTCATAGGTTGTTGCAGTCATAAAGCAAGTCATCACGTAACTGGGCCCAATTTTATGACCATTTTACAACAGACATTAAGTGAACCACTGTGATCATTAAGTGAATCCAGCTTTCCAAATTGAAGTTCTTTCATTGGAAATCTGCTGGGAAGGTCACAAATCATGATCACATGACCACAGGATGCTACCACTGGTCATAAATATGTATGTATTCCATACAGCAGATATTAAAGCAGTTGTACCAGAGGTGGGTTGCTACCGGTTCGGACCGGTTTGCCCAAACCGGTAGCGACCCGCTGGTAAAGTCACGATAACGTCACCGATCCGGTTCGTGGGCGCCACCATCTTTTTTTTATTTTTTTTTCGAATTTTTTCCCCTGAATTTTTTTCAAATTTTTATTTTTATTTTTTTTCTTCTGCGCATGCGCAGAAGCCAACTTTCCGGCACTGCGCATGTGTCGCCATCTTCTTTTCGTCTTTTTTATTTTTATTTTTTATTTTTTATTTTTTTTACTGCGCATGCGCACGCGCAAAGTGCGTGCGTGCCCCCGAGGCGCGGCCACGCGGCATGGGAGGAAGCGAACCGGCAGCGAGGTAAGTTAGAACCCACCCCTGAGTTGTACCTTAGAAACACTGCATTCCTCCTATTGCTATGCATTGCAAAAAGTAAAGTAAAGTAAAGATGAGTCTGGAAGTTCTTTTGCTGATAGCAATTATTTTGTTCAACAGCCTTTTGTAGATCTTTTGAAAGTAAGAGTTGAGTGACATTTATTTAAATGAATAGGAGCAAGTAAATTGCTGGGGTGAATGAAGTATTGATTAGGAGAATTAACAGGTTTTCATCCAATCGATACTGATATTTACAAGCTGCAGCTGAAAAGGGCAGTTGGAGACAGCAACTAACCTTCTTGGTTAGAAAGCAACCACCACAGATTAAGGAGAGAAGAGCTGTCCTAATAATGCAGTTGTATAAATCAATGAAAACCACACTCTTTCTAAAATAAACATGAATTTCTATTATTTTCTGGTGACCCTTTTAAAATTTGCAGGAAGCTTTTTATTTGTATGGAAATGCTAAACACTTTTATTTGGCAGATATTGATCTTGTTCTTGTATGTAAATCAAGAGTGAACAATTGGGGGGGCTTGAAATATACAGAGGACCATGTTTGGCCCCTTCGAGGAAATGCCTCCAGGTCAGTAGGGCCCAATGGACAGCAAAAGCTTCCTTCTCCCAAATCGCCCACCTCCTTTCGGTTTCAGTTAATTTACAGGAGGTGTAGGCACAGGGTTGTATAGCCCCATCAACATTCACTTGCAATAGTACTGCTCCAACCGCCACGTCGCTGGCATCGGCTTGGACTACAAAAGGGGCGTCCATGTCGGGGTGCTTAAGGACCGACTCAGCCGCAAATAGTTGCTTGAGCTTCTCAAAAGCTGCCTGGCACTCCATGGTCCACTCCAAGGGACGACTGGGTTTAGGCTTGGCCTCCCCTTTTGTTTTGAGGAGGTTGGTGATTGGCAGTGCAATCTGGGCAAAAGAGGGGATGAACTGCTGGTAAAAGTTGGCAAAGCCTAGGAAACTCTGCAGCTGTTTACGGGTGCGTGGGGCCGCCCACTCCATGACTGCCCGCACCTTCTCGAGATCCATTTCAATGCCCTCATGCGATATGTGGTAACCCAAATAGTCAATTTTACTCTGGTGAAACTCGCATTTTGACAATTTAGCATACAGTTCAGCAGCCCTGAGTTTTTTCAGGACCGATCGCACTATTTTCACGTGTTCTTCCATGTTCTCCGTGTAAATCAGAATGTCATTCAGGTAGACCAGGACCCCCTTGTAAAGATGTTCATGCAGCACCTAATTAATCAATTGCATGAACACCGCCGGTGCCCCCTGTACCCCGAACAGGAGCACCCTAAACTGGAAACAACCCAAAGGGCAATTGAAGGCAGTCTGCCATTCGTCCCCT
>QLTV01003390.1:3297078-3315765 GCA_003457575.1 Thermophis baileyi
CATCTTGTTTTCAGACTGTACGCATCTTTTGTGGTGTTAGCTAAAGAATAGGAGCCAGACCAATTGTAGTAATTGTTGTACAAGTTGGAAGTGATCTCAAAAGTGCCCAACAAAGGTACCCGAAGTGTGTAATCGTCAGGGATGGTGAATTGCGGAATTTTATACTCCTGCGATGGAATATTTAATCCCACTGATTCCACCACCAGTGCTGGTGCTCTTAGAGTCTTGGGTATGCTTATATCCTGTGATGATTGTCCACCGAATGGCACCGGGATAGTAATGAAAGTACTGTCTTTATTCCAAACGTATTTAATCTTGCCATCACTGAAACACAGAATTACTCATTGTAAGTTTAAAAATGCACTATTCTTCTTCAAAACATGTCCATTTTAATAGACATCAGACAAAAGCAGTAACTACAAAGCATTGTTAATAATCTTGCTTGGAAAAAATCCTAATGAAATCATCTCTTGAAGAGAACACCACTGAAGAAGTGGTTAACTATTGCTTTTACTTACTATCATCTGTCTGTCTGTCTGTGTGTCTATCTTCCCCCCCAACCAGAAAGACATCACTCTGCTAAACAACTAATTCCCACAACACTGTCAAATTAATTAATATTTATAATATACTATTATTCTCATCCTTCCTAGTACCTATCTCTTCCCACTTATGACTATAACCATATTGCTTGTATCTTTCAATTTATATTGTTTTTATTTGTTTCCTAGTACGATTTGATAGCTTATTAGTAACCTTGACTATCACTAAGTGTTGTATCTTTTTATTCTTGATGAATGTATTTTATTCTCCTTATGTACACTGAGAGCATATACACCAAAGACAAATTCCTTGTGTGTCCAATCACACTTGGCCAATAAAGAATTCTATTCTATTCTATTATACTTCATTATGTGCAGCAGCAAAAAGCAGAGAATGAGGAAACTATTTTTTATGAAATTATGAGAATGTCCTACTTGGGAAGATAGGCCCTTTGCTAAGTGCTGCTATATTGGGACTGTAGCATATTTTACAGGGAGGCAGCTTTCTTTTCTGTATAGATGGATATGGACTAAGAGGACAAAATATTGGCTCTATCTGAGCATTGGAATCAATCCTGTTCAATCTCTACCAATGGCTGAAGGCACGTGGCACTTGGAAAAGTGAGTACAAATTTTAATGTGCCTGCCTATAGAGTTTACAAGACCTTGTGGCTGTTGGACTGGCTTTCAATTATGTCAACTGAAACAATGGTAATATTGGTAGTTCTGGAATAAGTACGGGAGATCCAAATTGAAAAAGTGGTAGTATGATCTGTAACAAGATTGACGACCAATGCTAATGGAGGAATATCGTGTAAGAATGATCTAGTGAAATTAGGTTTCTTAACACAAGAGCCGCGGTGGAGTAGTGGTTAGAGTGCAGTACTGCAGGCTACTTCTGCTGCCTGCTGGCTGCCTGCAATTTGGCAGTTCAAATCTCACCAGGCTCAAGGTTGACTCAGCCTTCCATCCTTCCCAGGTGGGTAAAATGAGGACACAGATTGTTGGGGGCAATATGCTGACTCTGTAAACCACTTAGAGAGGGCTGTAAAGCACTGTAAAGTGGTATATAAGTCTAAGTGCTATTGCTATTATAATACTGGAGGATGGATTTTGATTCACCTCTTTCGGATTCTAGTGTCAGTGGGTATCTGGCAAAATGCAAAATTAAGTAATATAAATAAAGATGGATGGTGTCATGCTGTTGTCACTAGTCCTGTGGTTTTATCTCATTTGGAGATCTACTCAAGACTTAATGGTAGACTAGAAATGAACAGCAGAGATTGTGAGGAGATTGGAACAAACTGTGAGGAAAACATGTTCATTTTGTCCTGATCTGAATGATTTCCAAGATTCTAATTCTCAGGGCCATGTGAAACAAATCAGTCATTTTAGAGTCCACTTGTTGTTATGCATTAAGCAGATTTTTTTTTAAAAGTTGATCGTGTCCTTTCAGAGTGTTTCCTAGAAGCAGCAGTGGATGGAGTGAGGGAACAAATTACAAAAACAGCTTTGCTCTGATGTGCCCAATCCCTGTTCCTTTGGTATGTGTATTAGGACAATGCATGCAAATGGAAGTAGGACATGTACTGTATGTGTCTAGTGATACTGCCTGTGTGAAAAGGATGTGTGTGTGTGTGTGTGTATTTGTATATACAAATACACACCCACACACACACACACATATATTCTATGTGTGTTGTATGTGTGTATTGTGACTTTGCATGCATGTGCAAAAAGGGATGGAGCTTGCATTTTTATTTTGATGAACTCATTGTGCCCTGCAAATAGACTTGCTATTTATGTTATGATAATGATGGACGTCCATCATTGCAGGGACATTCTGACTTTAGAATTTAAACTATAGGTTGTCCTTGGTTAATGAAGGAGTGGAATTTCTGTTGCTAAGTGATGCAATCATAAAGTGTAATATTATGTGACTACATAGCTTAGTGATGGAAATCTCAGCAGTCCCCCTGTTGCTATTGTTAAGGAAAGACTCACCCTGATCCAAGCCATTCCCAGCTTGATTTCTCCAGCCCTAAACCTTGGTAAGGTAAAAGATTGCCTCCTCTTCAAGTCTCACCATCTGCCTATTTCTCGCCCATCCATCTCTGCCTCTTTTGAAACCCTGCATAGCAGAACTTCTTGGTGGTGCCAGTGCTGATGGCCCTTGGGCTAAAGTAGAGATCCAGGGCTTTCAGTAGGTCTCATTCCATTGTCACTGCCCCACCAGCCTCTACCTCAGCCTTAGTGCTACCATGCTATATCATTCCTGAAAAGTGCCATCTCAAGCCCTGTGCTTTGGCCATTGGCCCTAGGCCATGGTGTGAAGCCCCGCAGCATGTAGATCCAGCTTCATTTTGTGGTTTTGCTTGTGAGAAATGCTTTGCTTGAATCTTCAACAAAATGAAGAACCCTTCCTGCACAATCCTACTCTCAACCAGTTCTGGCTTAAAAGTTTCTTTGGTATCTTCCACTTAGTTGAAATCTCAAATCAGCAGCAAGCTACTAGCAGCATGCTAATTAAATCTATATATAGCAATATGATGTTTAAGAACTGAGCATAAAATCACGACTCCTTAAAATCTGAATGATCATGTGAAAAAGCAGACAGAAAGACTACATTCTGCAAATTTGTTTTGAACTTTGATAATAATAATCAAAATATGTTCTTCCTTTTTTTAATGCAGAATTATCCATCAACTAAAGCATACCTGTAAGCAATTACATCCAAATGTAAGCAATTACATCCAGATTAGTAGTGGGTTCTAAAACCCGTTGTTACCAGTTTGTGTGCACGCTTGCACGCACGCTGCTTCTGCACATGTGCAGAAGCATCCCGGGTGGGTGGGCGGAGCCTCCCACTGCCGCCGCTACCGGTTCTAAGAACCGGGCTGAACCGGGAGCAACCCACCGCTGATCCAGATGTACAATAAGCAGTTGAAGGTGATGCAGTCAAATGATTTCTATAATATTTGATGAAATCACTAGTTTGCATCTGATACAATAATGATGAAGTTATTCTATCATGATCAATAACAGTAGAGGGAGATGAGATTGATTTAAAGTGAGTTCTTAAAGTTCAACAACTTTCTCAAGCTTTCTCAAGCTGAACCTAGTAAGGGAAGTAAAGTAAAGGGAAGGCAAATGGTATTCATTGAGTTTGGTGGTTCTCTTGCATTACCAGGCATCAGTTCATAATTAATTCATGTATCAGTTTGGGAGAAGCTTGACACTCTCCCTAGATTTTGAATTGAATTGAATTCAGATCTAATCTTGAAGGAACAGTATATCACTACAGATCTAATTTTCAGATTTTGAAAACAATATATTTAAAGAATGAGTACATTTTTCAATACAAGTAGCAGAATTCAAATTAGTGAAAGAAATTTCTCTTGCTACCTGTAATTCTATCAAAAAAACTACCTGCAGCTTTTCAAAATGAGTAGTATCAACTTTGTTTCTTGGATGTATTGAAATAATAAATAATGGGTGCAGACCAAAGAATTAATGGAATACACTGCCTATGTGCTTATTAGCAATTAGAGGACATATACTTATATCTATTTTAGGATTCAACATGAAATGTGACTAAAAACTCACTGGTAAATTAATTGAGAAAAAATGTAGCATTTCTCAGAAATTCAGTAGTAATTGGAACTACTTGGCTAAAGCTATTTGTGTGGGAAGCTTCAAAGATCATAGATTTTGTGCAAATGCCCTAAGCCAAAAGATTAACAATCTTATTTGCTTAGTCTGTGAGAGAAAAAAATGGGATTATTACTTTTTTGTAGGCTATCATGGGAGGGAATATGTTCCTAAAATGAAAGACCAAAGGGAGGAAGGAAGAGGCTTGGAAGTTATTGTGCAATACAGACAGACAGACAGACAGACAGACAGACAGACAGACAGACAGACAGACAGACAGACAGACAGACAGACATAATCTTAGCACCTGTGGCTCAAGCTAACTTTGTCTTGAGTTGGTTTCTCTTTTCCAGAAACAACAAGAATAATCAATTGAGGGTATATATAAATCAGGTATGATCCATTTTATATTGGTGATTCCATCTAAAACACACATTTGATTCAATTAGAATTTTCAATTCAATTTGAAAAGTCAGTTCAATTTAAATGGTTTAAATTTATTTGAATTTTGATTCGTAAGTGTACTTATACAAGTTTATTGAATCAAAGTGATTTGAAGGCACTTGATTTTGTGATTTGATTTAAAGAAGTGGTTCAATCAATCTGCTTTCAGAATGTATTTCCTCACTAGCAACTTATACCACCTTCTAGAAACATTTCATAACACTGAACAGAACTAATTTTGTTGCTTGTTGATGTGTTGACAAAATTTTGCTTGTCTTTTCATAACCACCACCCTGCCTTCTATGGCACTCACAAATTAGATTTTGATATTAGCTGTAGATTTAATCTGGATAAGCAAAATATCATGTATTTTATTGAAATTATTTTCAGTTCTAAATTCTAAGTCAATCTCTTTGTTAATCTGATTATCAATAGCAAAGGTTGATGATAGATGACTAAGAAACTTCATTCAAAACATCCTTTACATTGTTTTGCTTCTTACATCAATGTTTTCAGAATCGTAAGATTTATGTAACACATGTTTTATACTACATTATATAAATGCACATTTAGTTTTTTCGTATCTCTACTGCTATGTAGAGAAAAGTCAGCTAGGTGCACAATGGCAGCAAAGTTACAAAAATCTGCAAGCTGCTAAACTGAAGAAATATTGCTATACTTACTGCATATAAGTAAATTAAATTGTTTTAAAAGAAATGTTGGTAATTTATCAACTTGGATTTATTACAGGTAGTCATTTGTTTAATGATGATTCAAAATTATGATAGTCTTAGAAGTGTGATGAAATGTTTTCTGGATTTCTAGGAGGGAAGGAGTGCATTCTAGAGGGGCAAAAGACATTGCAATTTGTGTGGGAGAAGAAGGGTGAAGACAGTTCCTCCCTAACAGTTCCCAGAGCATATGTTTTATGGTGCTTGTAATCTGCTTTTTGGGGGGCAAGATTGCTATCTATAGATAAGGAACAATAAAGGAAACTTTATCTCAACATGTCTTTCTTGGTTTTTGAAGTCTGACAAAAAGTGACTTATAACCAGTCCTTCAAGTTGCACATCCACATGGTTACTTGATTGCAATTCAAATGCTTTGCAACTGGTTCACATTTACAATAGTTGCAGCATCTTGCAGTCATGTGACCTTCCCAACTGGCTTCCAAAAGAAAATCCAATGGGGCAGCAAAATTTGCTTAATAACCACTGTGATTCACTTAACAACCAGAGTAAAAATGGTTGTAAAATCAACTCTAGTCATATGATGGCTCACTTAACAATTGCATCAACGAATGACCAAAATTCTGGTCCCATTTGTGATTGTAAGTCAAGGAGTACCTTTATAGTAGCCCAGGTCTGAAGATTTCCGTGCATTTTCTCTGATGCTGAAGTCCTTCAAACTTTTGCTCAGCCAACAATTCAAAGGGTTTATTCTGCTTTCAGTCTTTCAAAAAGTTTTATAGCTTTCTTTTATGGTATTAGCTCTATTTGGAATTTCTGAGAGCTTTGTAGAATAAACAATTTACATTTTTAAAAAATAAAAATTAATTTTTCACTAGGCTGCCCTCATTTTGGCATATATCTTTGCTTACTTTAGCTTTGTACTTTCCTTTTTCTAATTCTACTCTTTTAACGCCACTGCATCTGGCATTCTGTTGTGAATCTCTTCATGGCCCAAGGTCCACTATCTTAAGGTTCTACTTTTTTGTGTGGATATTCACTGTAATCACTAAAGAAAATACCAAATGCTTTGTGATTTTTGTTTTGTATTCTTTAAACCAGGGGTCTCCAACCTTGGCAACTTTAAGCCTGGCGGACTTCAACTCTTTGCTGACTGGGGAATTCTGGGCGTTGAAGTCCGCCAGGCTTAAAGTTGCCAAGGTTGGAGATCCCTGCTTTAAACTATCTGTGAAGCTGTGAAAGTACAACTGGTCACTGTAAATAGTAATTTTTTTGTTCTGGAAAAGTTTATAAAATTATGCTGGTTCGGTGGGCATAAATACTTTATATCACCACAAGAAGCCCTGCTCAGAACATTACTCTCAAGAGGCTCATTGCCGATGTAGCGGTGCTCACACTAAATACTTTTCCTCCTTCTAAGAATGTTTGTTGCTATTGCCTATTGCTTTTATTCCATAAACTGTCCTTTTCCGTTTGCCTCTATTGACTTGCTACTGTAATAAGATATTCAAGCCTCTCTCATACTGATCGGCATGTGTCTTGAAACAAATACTAGATGAAGTCAGAAAGGGAATGCTAAGCAACAATAGATGGGGCCATCTGAAGAACTTATAAGGAACAAAAACTCCATAAAAATTCTTCTTCAAGAAGTATGTCTGTTTAAATACAAGGAAATAGATCACATGTGACTGTGGTTGGAATGGGTTCCTGCAGGTGAAAAAAGGAGATATTTTCCACACAATGATAAATGTCGAAGGGCCAAGATATACGTGCAACCTTGTGTAACAAAGCCCTACTTAAAACAGAAATAAAATACACAATAATATTGAGATCATTTAATACAATGTTATATTAAACAAAATTCAGAATCATTCTACAGAAAGTGGCCAAGTGTACGGTACTGAGAAACTGGTTTATCAATAAATAATAAGAACCTGCCTTACTCTGCATGGGTTCACACGTGTTGTTGATTAAGTCTCAGAGGTTGTATTTGTACACAGTACTAAACAGGTCAACAAACAAAAGAGTGGGGAGGGTGGTGTCAACACATACTGTATATTCATCATACAACATGAATCATATTACATAAATCCCATAATTTAGGAAAGGCTGTAATTGGGCCTGTGACGTATGGTTGGTCATTTTTTTAAATCATTGTGGTTTGTACTGAATGCCTATTAGCTTTTTCAGATCAGAATCTACTTTTACGGTAATTCCATTCAGTTTTGGGATCCATTTCCCCCTCAATTTTTCTGCTTCTTCTCTTCCTTCCACTTTTTTCCCGTTTCTCCATACCCCAGTCTCCATATTTTGCTTTTTAAAAATTGTTTCTTCTTTCCTTAATTTTTTAAATAATTTGGTAAGCAATACCAAAATGGTATTTGAGAAATAAAAAGAGCAGTCTGTTCAGGAATCTCATTTAGAATACTCTGTGCATCTAATGTTATGTGATAAGGGATTCAGTATTTTTAAATCAGATTTCTTAAGGTCAGTAAAATGCCACTGTTTTGACAGTGAACAGTGATCACATAAACCTCTTGCATCCAGATGGCTGGTTGTTTACTAGCAAGGCAGTGCTGATAAATTCTCCAATTAGATAGGCATTAATATTACATTGCTTGAGATTCTAAACACAGTCTGACCTCATGGAGTGAGTGAAATCTTGCTTCATCTCCTGCGCTTGTTCATCAAATATTACTCTGCTTCCATAGCAGAATCCTCTTAGTGTAATAAGCACAATCAATTACGGTAACAATGAGAAACAAAATAAGAATAATATGGTAACTCAGCCCATTTTAAGAGATCCTGCTACGTAGTTAAAACCTTATCTTTCTCTAGATTCAATGCAAATGTGTGATTTCCTCTGAGAAAACTGAGTAGGCAGCCTCTTTTTCTTTCAGGACTTTATTTCCTTGGTGATAATCCAATTAAAGACCACATGTGAGCCAGAAATTAGCCAAAAAAACATGGGATTATCAGTTGTATCTCTTGGGGACATCCTCCCTTTACCACATTGTGTCATTTCCTTTTATATTACCATCTCTCCCCCCCCACACACACCACACTATTACTCCCAATAGTGTCCATGCTGAAGAAAGGAAGAAAGGGGCAGATAATTTCTATTGTGGTCTGAATGCATCACTTTCCGACAGCTGCATGACACTTTACCAAGACAGTAGGTTAGGCAAGAACTGCAGCTTATTAATGAAAATTCCATTATAGTTAACAGGTAACAACACACAGGTCAGATTCAGTCCCAACATATGTATTGCCTTATGAAGCTACGAAATTCTATTAAGCGTATAAAACATTTGCCCATAATTTCATTCAGAAAGGGGAAATGGTTCAAAACAAAATGTGATGGTTTAAATTTTAAGGCTTCATCTCTTTTGAGATGAAATACAGATTATATTTTCTCTATAAAATATAGATTATCACAAATTCTTAAAGGCATGAGCTCCTAATCTTGATGATAGTAATTTTATTACATAATCTGTTTACTCCTTAGAAATAATATAGTTTGTAAATGTCATTATTTCAAATATGACATTTCCTTTGAAAATGCAAAAATTGGTTTAGCCAACTACCTAAAGCATAAATTGCTGAAATGCTGTAACAAGATACTTTACAAAAGATTAGGCTGACATATTCTACAGTGTATGATAGATGAAGCTTCAAGCTTAACAAATTAACACTATTCTTAATTCTGTATTTTATAATTTTACTGAAGTAAGTTTTACTTACCTATTGAAATATATAGGACACTGACTTTCATAATCATCATCATTTTAGCCATTGTCTATCCACGGCAGGATGAAGGCCTCTTTTGCCTGTTTCCAACCAATACGGTCCTGAGCTTTCTTTTGCCAATTGGGCCTGAAATACGTGCTGATGTTGTCGATCCATCTTGCATTTGATAACAGATAACAGATTAACAGAGTTGGAAGGGACCTTATATGTCATCTAGTCCAACTCCTGCTCAAGCAGGAGAACCTACACCATTTCTGACAAGTGGCAGTCCAATCTCTTCTTGAAAGTCTCGAACAATGAAGCTCCCACAACTTCCGAAGGCAAGCTGTTCCATTGGTTGATTGTTCTCACTGTCAGAAAGTTCCTCCTTATTTCTAGGTTGAATCTCTCCTTGATCAGTTTCCATCCATTATTCCTTGTCTGGCCTTCAGGTGCTTTGAAAAATAGGTGGTTCTTCTCCTCTCTGTGACAACCCCTCAAATATTGTAAGACTGCTATCATGTCTTTGCTCTTACTGCTATCTCTGGTCCTTCTCTTCTCTAGACTAGCCATGCCCAGTTCCTGTAACCGTTCTTCATATGTTTTAGTCTCCAGTCCCCTAATCATCCTGGTTGCTCTCCTCTGCACTTTTTCTAGAGTCTCAGCATCTTCTTTATAGTGTGGTGACCAAAACTGAATGCAGTACTCTAGGTGTGGTCTAACTAAGGCTTTATAGAGTGGTATTAGTACCTCACTTGATCTTGATTGTATCCCTCTGTTAATGCAATTTAGGATTGCATTGGCTTTTTTGGCTGCCGCCGCACACTGCTGGCTCATATTTAGCTGATTGTCCACTAAGACTCCAAGATCCCTCTCGCAGTCACTGCTATTAAGCCTGGTTTTACCCAGTTTATATATATATGCTTTTGGTTTTTCTTTAATGGATGCTTTTTTTAAAATCTCTTTCATGGACGCTTTTTATCAAGTGGGATCCATTTTATGACTGCCTTGGTCCACCTGCCATCAGTTCTTCTTGCTATGTGACCAGCCAATTTCCATTTCAATTCTTTTACTCTCTTGATGATATTGTATACTTTCATTTGTTCTCTAATCCATGCGCAGGTCTTTCTATCTTGTCTTGCAATGCTGAGCATGTATCTTTCCATGGCTCTTTGCTCCACTTGTAGCTTTTGTATCGATTGTGAGGTTAGTATCAGTTTTTCTCCGGCATATGTTAGAGCAGGTAGCACACACTGATTGAAAACTTTTCTCTTCAGGCATAAGGGAAGCTGTTCTTGAAAATTATGCTCAGCTTGATGAATGCCTGCCAACCATATTTAATACGCCATTCAATTGAAACTGACTTTTAGAGGATATAAATATGACTATAAGTTAGTTTGTAGACCCATGTTTCAGTCCTCTGTAACTGTAATAGCTATTTTTAAAGGTGAAAAGAAAAATTAGAGTGTAGATATAAACACTGTTATTTATTTTCTTTCTTTTTACAATTAAGGGTCCTCTGAAAATGTTAGCATGTTAGAACATTGCCTTTAATGAAGACAAAGCAATTTAATAAGCCTAGCTTGACAACTAAAGAGTAACTGCGTAAAATTGTATACATAGCAAATTACAGAACAATTTTAAAAATGCAAATTCAGTACAAAAACTTATTGAGTTCAGAGGAACCTGTTCCCAGACTGAATTAGTTCCAGAATTACTCTGGAACTAGTCCTTTCGAGTTTAATGATATCTTTTCTCAGACATGTGTGTATATCTTCAGAGCAATTATAAATACTTTGATGCTAGTTGTACTTTATTTTTCCCTTCCAGTAATTTTTGAGAAATGAATGGAAGAAATATAACATTAAAGTGATGAGTTCTAGATCCAAGAAGATCTCAAATTCTGCTCCAATCCCAGATTGTTTTGTTTTTCTGGCTGGACCTTCACCAAGAGTAGAAGACATCTATCACCTGTTAACCCAATGAAGCTCCTAAAAGTATCCATTTCCCAAGTTATTTATTAGGTAGCTTTATCCTGACTCTTCTAAGATGATTTTCTTGCAGCACATACTGTATATCCAAGTATGTAGTGGATAGAACCATGATAATTGGTCAGAGCCCTTTACAAACCTTTTGGAGTATTATGATTTTGAGAAACTATTTGAACCAGGGGTGGGTTCCTCCCGGTTCGGACCGGTTCTCCCGAACTGGTAGCGGCCTGCTGGTGACATCACGATGATGTCACCAAACCGGATCGGTCGGTGCCGGTCCGTGGGGGCCGCCATCTTTTTTTTTGGATTTTTTTATTTATTTTTATTTTTTCTTAATTTTTTTCCCTTCTGAGCATGCGCAGAAGCTGACTTCCAGCACTGTGCATACGGTCGCCATCTTTTTTTCAGCTTTGTTTTTTTTTGGATTTTTTGTTACTGCGTATGCGTGCGTGCTTCGCACGTATGCGCACCCACGAAGCACCCACATGGTGCAGGAGGGAGTGAACCGGCAGCAAGGTAAGTTGGAACCCACCCCTGATTTGAACCCATACAAAAGTATACCTGTTTCTTCTTAGTGCATTTTGGTAGTTACCGTAATTAGAAAATAGTGACATGATATCCAGATACTCTTGGACAAAGTGCTTACCTTCGGATAGACATAGTTATACTGCTAAATTCTAAGTAAACCTGTCTGTTTTGTTTTCCAATTAATTAGTTGATGTAGATGATGTAACTAGAAGGATATTTGAATTGTACAATGAAAAACATGTTTCTAAAAAAGTCCTCTCAAGCTGTAATTTTGTCAAAGAGAGATAACATGAAAGAAAATTGTTACCAAGAGTGTTACCATTACTTTCACAGTAACAGAGATCTTCCCTTCCCAGGAATACAATTTCTGTTATTCTTAGTTTGAGGTGTAGTCCAATTATATCTTTTCTTGGCATATTCTATCATGTTTCTAAAGTTCGGAAGACTAATTGCTAAAACTTATTATGTAAAGATCTCAGCACTTAGGAGTGAGCAACCCCTGATCAAAACAATATAATCCAAGACTAGGATAACATTTAATATTGCAATATGATGTATGACACTTAATCTTATACAGGGAAAAAATGATTTTAAGGAAGACATTTACTTAACCATTTGATCTGAAGGAAACCATGGCTTCTTATTTAAAAAAAGAATCAGTTCTATATTATGCGGGTTTAATACTTTATCACTCCTGGCCCGATTTGCATGGTTTCTGTTGTTTATTAGATAGATTGTAAACCATTCAATTATTCAGAGACAAAAGAACCACAGAGCTGGCAACCCTCAAAGAGTTATATTTATAGAAATAGGTGCTAATTGACTTCCTTGTTGTAGCTATTCTTTTTTGGATAATTCTAATTTCAAAAGATTAATGTATCTACATCAGATTCTAGTGTTGCTTGAATTCTAGGACTGAGTAATATTTCCAGTTTCTAAAAAAGATAACTTCTGCAAATTCACAGCAAGGCATCTGGCATGTAATCATGCAAATAAATGGCTGCTAAATGGTGAAATTTCAGTGAATCATTCCCTCCAACAAGTTTGGAAAATATGAATTACATTTAGTTGTAATGTAGATGAAAACATCAAAATGTTATAAAATGGAAAATAATTTCTGATAGAGAATTCTGGTAGAGTTCATGCTTCTGCACTGAAAGAAAAAAAAAGACAACCTGAATAAGTAGTGATGGTTTTTGTATTCTCAAGGACACAAAATGCATGTTTTAAAACAAAACAATTGTTCTCTCAAACCTTATATAACAGAACAAGCTTACAGAATGTTGATAGCATTTATGAGAGAGATAGAGAGATAGAGAGAGAAAGAGAGAGAGAGAGATGTAGGGAAATCTAAACTTTATTCACATTGCAATGCAATTCCATATGAACATACTGAAATCCAGCCATTAGTGTATATGGGTAGTGCTCAGCTTACAACCATTCATTCAGCGACAGTTTGAAATTACAACAGCACTGAAAAAAGTGACTTATGGCCAGTTTTCACACTTACAATGGTTGCAGTATCCCCATAGTTACATGATTAAAATTTGGGTGCTTGGCAATTGGCATGTATGTATGACAGTTGCACTATCCCAGGGTCATGTGATCACTATTTGTAAGCTTCCCAGTCGGCTTCCGACAAGCACAGTTGGAAGCCAGATTCACTTAACAACTGTGGCAAAAAAGCTCATAAAATGAGGCACAACTCACTTAACAACTGCCTTGCCCATTAACAGAAATTTTGGCTCAGTTGTGGCCATAAGTTGAGGACTACCTGTATCTGGTAGGAGAAGATTCTAGAGATAGGAATTAAATAAGTAATGATAATAAAAAGCAATCCAAAAAAAGCACACAAAAGAATTTTTAACCATATTCCTATTATATGCTTCACAATATAGAACAATATATATTAGTAAAAACTGTTGTGTAACTAGCTGTTGCTTAGAGGAAGATGGCTACATTTTTCTCCTTCATCTTGTGTGCTCCAGATCTATAGCTTGAAGAGCTAATTTTGACAGACTTATTCCACCTAATTTCTACCACAGTTATTTCTTCAGCCAGGGTTATCTAAGTGCCTTAACAGGAAATGCAGAATAGGCAGAGGAAACAATGTTGGCTAAAGGTTAGAATATTGTTTTGCTCTCCTATCTGTTTTGGAAGAAACATATCCAAAAAGATAATAGCCTGAACGACTGATATGATTAATATTGTCTGGTAAATGAAATCTAATTCGTAGAAATACAAAAGCAACAGCAACCATTTCCTAGATTTGTGCTGAAAAACCTTGCAATAGTTACAAGCACATTTATTTAAAAAAACAACCAAGTGTCATGGGCCTTGGATTATACTTTCAGTTGTTTTAAGTTCATCATGATGTGTCTCAAGCACAGAGACAATCACTAGCTAGTTATTTGTAAGGCCTCTGGTATTCTGAGAGCCATCATTATAGGATTTATCCTGTGAGATTTCAAGCCTTGGCTATAGAAAAGGAAGCTGTCATGAGTCCAGAAAGGAAGGCAAGAGGAGAAGGAAGACAAACAGCTGGCTTACAATAAATTGCTGTGAGTCCATCCACCAAGACTTCTGTCTCTGTGTGATTAACTTAGGGTCACCCATAACATAACCCAGGTCACCCTGTTTTTTTTTTTTTAAAGAAAATGAAATGGGAAAATAAAGCAGAGATATGCCTTTCCTTCTCTACATTCTAAAAATCACTGAAAATTCTTGCCTTAGACCTATTGTCCCTAAAGGTCTGTCATTGGTATAAGTCAGTGGTTCTCAACCTGTGGGTCGCGACCCCTTTGGGGGTCGAACGACCCTTTCACAGGGGTCACCGCGCGCGCTAGCCCGCCATCTTGGTGCCACGCCCCCTTTGTCACATCGCTTCTCGCCTGGCAACATGCACGCACGCGCAGGGAGGGGGTGGGGGTCGCGGCGGCGGGGCGGGGGGCGTGGCATTAGGAAGGTTGATAACCACTGATATAAGTGGTGATGGCACTACATATGGAACCATACTCACAACACCAGCTAGATATGGAATGTTCATTTTACATTACATTTCATTTATAGCATCAACAACTTACTTTTCTAGATTTAAATATGCAGATCATATAATTACTATGAGAAATAGACTGAAAGTATATAGCATAATGGATATGAATGTATGCTAAATCTATATAAAAATAACCCAAGAGAAACAGGGGAAAAAAAGGACTTAAGGACAACCCCAAAGAGCAAAAGGCCACTATCTTTAGCCACAGAACAAAAGCAGACATGGATCTGTTGAACATGAAGATCAAGAGGCACAGCCACTGTTGGCAAGAGCAGCCAACTACTGAGCAGTTTGTAAAACAATATTATTTTGACCAGCAAAAGGGTCATTGGAAGATTGGGTAGATATAGAGTCATAGGAAAAGCCAGAATTCAAATCAGTCAAATGACTATAATCATGCTCATCAGAAAGTATCATAAACGAAACTCTCATTATTAGACATTTCTAATTCATTTATGGGGCGGGGAGTGGAGGAAAGAAAAATCAGGTGAGAAATTAGGTTCAAAGCAAAAATTTCATATTTTATCTGTCTGAATATTGTCAATATAATGTTCAGCTTCCAACCCAAAAAGCATGGGGATATCAGTGAAGTCACCTGATTTTCTACCAACAAATGCTGTAAAAAAGCCCAATAGTGCTAATAATCTCCTAGCACATTTCAGAGTTTAATTACTTACCTAATTATCACCAATCCAGTCTATTTTAATTTCAACATTGCAAAGTGTTTGACTTGTAGTAACACAAATGGCCTATGGCAAAGACATTGAAAATACCAGAGAGATGTCCAAAAAAGGGAAAGAGAGAAGGACAAGTCAATCATAGCATGTGCTAATGTCAGCCAAATGTTTCAGGGTAGATGATAATACATTTTGAGAGATCTGGGGGATAACCTTGATCAAGAGTTCACAAATCAAAGATATATTTATGACGACAACATTTTCTCACCATGATTTTGCCTCCAATTATTTTGGAATTATTTATGACAATGAACAATGGATGCAGTTGCTGAGTCATGAAAGAAAATCAATGGATATGTGTAGATCTGGGCAACAATCAATTTATTGGTGACAAGAAATGTGCTTAAAATTTGAGTAATGGTAGAAGTACAAAATAGCATTATAATAATGAATATAGCAAGGAGTCTGTTCATTTGTATGTTCATGCTAAAACTTTACTTAATAGTATTGTCAATTTGATATACGTTTTACATAACATTCACAAATGAATTTCTCATACAATGTAATGGATTAAAGCCACATTCACAGTGCTTTTAAATCAACATATGTATTTGAAAGGAGCTTACTCGTTGGAAAGGAATGCATTTAGCATATATGTAATTTCACATACTAGCTTGACTGGAAAATCTATGGAGTAAATAGTGCCTTCCCTGTTAAGATATTTATGTACCATTCTTGCATTCAAAAGTAGCACAGCTCTTTTGTCTCTTCCATGCTTGAATGATACATGTATGGAGCTTTTGTCAAATATATTTAAAAGCTTCAATCCAACATTGGATAGATACTTTCCTTTATTGTTTTTCACACTTAGAAATTTCACCAAACTAAAGCACATCTTGCACCATTAAACATGTTCTCTGAGAAGTCCTAGGGAAGAGCTGTTTTAATTTTCTTTCACCCATACAAATTTATCTCAACTTTGTTGTCTTTTGTTCCTCTAGAATCCACTCCCAGCCTGTCCCTTAGAGCTTTAAACCTCTATCTCTTTCTCCATTTCATCCAAATATTTTGATGTCCTACCTGTCAATGAATACTTCAGCTTCAACCACAACAATACACGAGCACATAATAGATACAAATTTATGGTAAATCGCGCCAAACTTGATTGCAGAAAATACGACTTCAGTAACATGGAATGCACTACCTGACTCTGTGGTTTCTTCCCCAAACCCCCAAAACTTTACCCTTAGACTGTCTACTGTCGACCTTACCCCATTCCTAAGAGGTCTTTAAGGGGCGTGCATAAGCGCACCAGCGTGCCTTCTGTCCCTGTCCTAATGTTCCCTTTTATTCGTATCCATTTCATGTATTCATAGTTATGTTTATACTTATATCTGTTATCTAATACATGCTTGATGAAATAAATAAATAAAATAAATAAATAAATTTTCATACCACATACTAGTCCACAAACCAAAATTGCTCTGCCAAAAGAACAAAAACAGTATGGGGTTTTTTTTGTTCTTTTGGCAGAGCAACTTTGGTTTGTGCTATCTGATTCATACAATATGTTAAGCATCCCCTCCCCATTTCAGCAAAAAAGTTTCCTCCCCTTCTTTCTCACCACACTCACAAATTATTTTTTTCTAACACCTATCTAATGCAGAAAGTTGGAGACTTTGAAAGCTTTTCCCAATCTTTGTGTAATATTTGGCTGATCCTAAGGCAAACATAATCTGATGGTGGATTTGAGATTGTATTTTTGACGTTGGTAAATCATGGATGATTATAATTGTCAAAGTAAACAGAATTGTTGGCAATTCTTTATTTATAGAGAGTATTAAAAAGATACACTTGCCAAGAATGCTGTGTTCACAGTGGTGCCTGGAAAATTTAACAGATACTGGATGATTTACATATTATTCTCACTATTTCGGCAAGGAAAAATAGTAAATCACTCTTCATTGTTTAACTGGAATTCATAGTAATAATAATTGTGTTTGGTAATTAAATAAATTATAGAACATTTTCATCTAAAACAAATGAATTGCCAATGATAATGAATATTTAGATTTCTGCAAAGCTATTAATAACGAGATTAATTTAATAATTCATTTTGCAACTCTACATGATTTTCTGCATGCATTGTTGTTACTTATTTGATACTCTCAATAATTTACATTTCATCCTAGAAAAACAAAAAGAGAAAACACAGTTGGAGCACAATATTTTGCACCTAGGAAAATGCAATGGTAGCCGCAGATAATTTGAAATATAATACATAGTGTATTTCTATTATATGTAATACACATTTTCTATGGTAAAAAAAAAAAAGTAAAAATTTGCCCCAGCCTCATGACCATACTTTTCAGTGATTTATTTTTCTTAAAAAAAACCATAGTTGGTATACTTTATTATTTATTCAATTTGCATGGCTGTCCTTCTCAACAAATGACTCCAGACAGCAAACAAAATTAAAATAAATGAAAATAATTGCAACAATACAAACATTAAAATATGTAACTGAGGGCCTGAAACCCCACCCTTGAAAGCATTTTAAAAAGGAACCTATTCTTTTCAATGGCTTTTCAGTGTGCTTTCGTCTTGTCTGCAGAGAAATTCAGAACAGGAAGCTGCCAGCAGCTTAGTTAAATCAAAACAAGATCTACACACTTGATAAGCAACGCTGAAAGCAGACACTACAGAGAAACAATAGGTAGATGCCCAGAACTTGTTAGAACAGCACCTAGAAGCTTGTTGCATCTTGCGCTGAGGTGCAAGTAGCAATATAGGTGGTATAGGTCATGCTAAGAACACCCGAACAGCATGTGCTATTCCACGCTGAATGGTATTAGTTATACATGTGCTATATTGTTAAGAAATTTGTAACCAATCATTGTATTACTGTTTAGAATTTCCTGTATCCTGAGGTATAAAAATAGAATGCTAGTCTTGCTCAGTCCTTCTTTCTTGCTCTTTTGGTTTTGTTATTACTAAATTCAGCAGAGGAAATCTTTGCTTCTGATCAGGCATAAAGTGATACATTTCCACTTTCCTTGACCTTGTGCTATTACCCGGTCTTTGTGGCGGGTCAGGGGTGGGTTCTAACTTACCTCGCTGCCAGTTCACATCCTCCCGCGCCACGTGGCCGCGCACGTGCTTTGTGCACGCATGCATGCCCAGTGCTTTGCGCGCGCACGCATGTGCAGTGCCAAAAAATCCAAAAAAAATTCCAAAAAAAAAAGCCAAAAACAAGAGGGCAACACATGCACAGTGCCGGAAACTCAGCTTCTGCACATGCGCAGAAGAAAAAAAAACCCGAAAAAAACCCCACCCCAAAAAAAAGCACAAAAACAAAACCACACAAAACACAAAAAACAAAAA
>QLTV01003390.1:3330982-3354773 GCA_003457575.1 Thermophis baileyi
AGCAGCCCTGTCTGCACAGGCCGCTGCCTCACCACCAACTGATTTGCGCAGGTCTAGTAGGGCTCCAAAACGCCCCGCCTACCTGCGTGATTACGTATGCTGGACAGCTCCATCCAGGAGGGGAGGGGTGTTATGTTCTAACTGTTTCAACTGTGTTGCATGGTTCCAACCAGGTCCAGCGTTTGAGCGGGAAAAAGCTCAAACGCTATTGGCTGGTCTGTCTGACAGCTCCCTATAAAAGGGCAAGCTGTCAGACTGCTCTTTGCTGGTTGCTTACACAAGAGCTGAAATAAAGAGCTGCTTTGGAAGTCTGTCTCCTGTCATCTCTACCCACTATCTAACAAGGGGAACATTCACTACTGGTCATTTATAGTTTTATGCTCCAAGGCCAGTAAAGAAATAGAAGCTCTTAAACGTATGCAATAGAACTGTGATGGATTGTATCTATGAAGCGGGGAGATGGTGTGATAGAGTACAGTGAAGTGGCGGTTTCCTAGAAAGGACGGACACATTTTAAAGACAGGCAAGAGGCAATGCAGCCTGCAACTGGATTGGAGACAAAAGAAAGGATTTAGGATAGCCATTTCCTGCAATCTCCCAGGGTATTTCCATTAGCAAGATTCTTATCATATGATCTGGAAAACCCATACTGGACAAGTATGGGTTTTCCCAACAAGGCCCTGCTTGCCTTGATTATGCTAGCGAGCATTCAAATCGGAATTTATGCTCCGCTGCCTACCGAAATATTTGCAATGTCCTGTATTTTTCTTATTTTGATGGCACTACAAAAATACAACCGGGAATATTTTTTGAATGGGAAATTCCAAAACTTATTTGTACAACTTTATACAAGAAATTGATTCCAAAATCTTAAAATGAATTAATATACAATCAGAACGGTCACAGTGGCATTTTTTCTCACAATTTAAACATCACATGCTACCTATGCTATTTTTTACTTATCAAGGAAATACAGAAAAAGATTCCAGTAGAACTTGTAAATTAATGTACGTACCATTTTACTTAAAATAATTTGTTATCTTATTTAGCTTTATTTATGCACATGACAAGTTTATAAAAAGAAACAAAGGCAAGAAGACAGGATGTGTCAGTGAGACACGTGCCTTCCTTATGCACATCATGTGGTAATGACAATATGTTTACTCTCTTTTTAGAGTATATGTTCAAGTGTTCATGTGGTCATTGCATGAATGCTATTAAATTAGCTAAGGTATCTAAAGATTTAATTTTATCTCTTTTGCAATGGAAAGCATATTTCAGATTGCAGATAGGTACTTCCACTGAATGTGTTCCTAGTTAAAGTACAATTCCTGCATATAAAGCATAGGAAATTTATGAGACGAAAGAATAATATTTCTTCCTGTCAGTTTTGTTGTAATCTTGCATTGAAGCTTGACTGTATAATGTTTGGAAAACTGTATAGCAGTTACACAGAGGATATACAAGCTCAGGGCATCAATATTTTTTTTGCCATGAAACTGAGCAATATATGATTAGCAGTAGACAAAGATATTATGCAAGTGAGTTTGTTTGGGAAGAGTGAGGTATATCTTGCATCAGAACAGAGGAATAACAGAGATGAAAGGCATCTTAGAGGTCTTCTAGTCCAACCCCTCCCTCAAGCAGGAAATCCTACACCATTTCAGACAAATCATTGTATTCGACATTCAATTAGTATGATACTATATACACTACACCAAATCCCAAGCTGCAAATAAAAAAACAGAAGGTATTTTTGTAACAGTGGCCTTCCAGACCTTGAGAGATGAAATCCATAGTTTATAATGAAAATTGAGATGGAACTTAAATAATTCTTCTACTTGGAAATGTCTTGTGGTATGGGCTTTAAGTGAAAAGAATATTCCTAATTTTATTTTCATGATTGCACTGAATTAATAATTAAATAAAACGGGGAAATGATGTTACTAAGATAGAATCGAAACAAAATAGAAACAAAATATTTTGCATTTGTAAACTACATTTGCCACCTCGGTGTTGCGTTTCAACAATGTTGAACTAGAAACAAAAGACACTCCAGGTAAAATCTCAACTTAACATGATGCTCACAAGGTAACTTTGGCCAGTAAAAATCTCTCGGCCTCCTCAGTGTTCCAGAATTGTTTGTGGGGGAGAAAAAAAACAAGAAAAGATCCTTGTCCACATTCTCACCCCCATTCCATCCCCATCTGTGCTGTTTTGACTAGCTAGACATGTAACAATAAATAACAGATTTAAAACACTCATCCTGAAGCAGTGAAAATATTAGCCTCAGCACATTGATTTTAACTTGGGGACACAGCACATAACTAAAACAATGATTGATGCAGATGTTTGGCCTGTGACCTTCTGCGAGGATGGGTAAAACACTGATGGATCATTCAGTCACTTACCAGTCTTTCGAGAAGCCTAGGAACAAAACAGCACACCAGTATGTTAAAAGAATAATTAATTAATCATGAATGTATTTCTCAGGATATATAAGCAGTTCTTTCCCATTATGCTGGTAGCCCCACGTGGGAGATAAAACATCATCTGTAAAAGACTTGTGCCCGTTCAAAACATTACAATTAGCCTCCGTGTGATTCCAGACACAAACACTGCTAGAAGCCTGAACTCTAGGCTGTAAGTGATGATGCATGAGCAAATGTATTTTGGCTTTCCATGCTCTACACATTCTTTTTGTCCTGTAAGCACAGCTTGTGATCTCTGTTAAATATCAAATTGGAAATATATCCGACAATAGCACTACATATTGTTACAAGTATGCATGGATGTTTCTCTGCAAACAAAGGTATGTAAAAAAAAAAAAAAGGCCTTGCCTAATATATGTTTCGCAGACCAAGAATAAGTGATCTCAGCCCATGTTCATTCTCCTGTTCTTGCATGGAAAGTCAATTTGTTGTTCATGCCATTTATTGTTATGAACTCAAACACGTTAAAAGCAAATAATCTTTTAAAATGAGCATAGGAGAAGATTTCTATTGGGAATTGTTTGCTTACTGTTACTAGACATCTCGTAAAATATCAGCTAGCATGAAGCAGTGCAGAAAAGAGGCTGTCGCTTTATCTGCAAACAGCAATTAAAATAATTCAGAATGATAACTACAACTGGTGGATTTACAAAGCATACTTCAGTAGGGAGATGACAGTCCTCTGGCAGAAAGACTCACTTTGCATTTACTTCCCAATGTTTTATCCAAACTCTTGAGCAGAAGGAGACATCAGAGCTTTCAAGTAAATGTTAATATAGCTGACATGATACCGACTGCATCTCTTTTTCCCCTTTTCAGATCACATCTGTCTTCCATACTTTTGCCTATTAGGGTGGCATTTTGATCATCTTGTCAGCTGGGTTACCATGTAGTTACCTTATTTAGTTCCTTATTTGCTGAAGCTTTTATGCTGCGGTGAAAAAATTATTCTAAGTAGTTTATGATTCCAGATACAGTTTAAAGCTTAAGAATAAAAATATAAATGCAATGGAACATAAGAAAACATGACTGCCGCAGACGTAGCAGCAACAACAACATACAACCTCATATCGAACAGAATAAAGACTCGGTTTATTCCCCAGAGGTCCGTTGGAAGAGCAATATCTTAATGGCCTTCCAAAAAGATAGGATTGAGACCATTGTGATACCAGGGATAATGCTATTCCAGAGAGGTTGGGAAAATGTAAATATAATTTCTGCTCTAGGAGTTGGGAAGGACAACATTAAATTTCCTCCTCCTCCTCCTCCTCTTCTTCTTCTCCTCCTCCTCCTCCTCCTCCTCCTCCCCCTCCCCCCCCCCTCCCCCCCCCCTCCCCCCCCCCCCCCCCCCCCCCCGCCCCCCCCCCCCCCCCCCCCCCTCCTCTTCCCCTCCTCTCCCCTCCCCCTCCTCCTCCTCTTTCCTAGTACCTGATGCTCAATATTTTTTCCACAGCAGGACTAATATTAGTATATGATTACCTCTGTTGACATTGTGATCTCTTAATTTTACATCATGCTTCTACCCATGGGCTGTGGACTGCTGAAAACTAAAAGAGGTATCACTGAAGTTTAAAATGTTACCACTGTAGCAGAACATAAACACTGGCTCACAGGATACTTTTAATACATGGCAGGCAGGCAGGCAGGCAGGCAGGCAGGCAGGCAGGCAGGCAGGCAGGCAGGCAAGAGGGAAGGAAGGAAGGAAGGAAGGAAGGAAGGAAGGAAGGAAGGAAGGAAGGAAGGAAGGAAGGAAGGAAGGAGCCATGCTTTCCATGATCCTGCTACATATAAAGTAGCAGGACCATAGGAACTTTGTAATTGCATTTAAAGGGATGGAGATAGGTAGAATTTAATTCCACCTTATTCTTTGTTTCTCTTGCTGATTTTGTGCAAGCTATTAATTTTGTTACTTGAAAGCACTAAAATGAATGCTCATTATGTTGGCTAAGCTACTCCATATGCACAGGGAACAATTAACTGAAGCAGCTAGTACCTTGTTCATATTTGTAAGTGAGGCTTTCCCTTGGTGGTTATGAGGTTCTGGAAGATTCCCTTAACCTTATTATTTTTGTTGCCTTTATTTACTGTTCCTTGTTTTTTCTCTTTCATAGTATAATGTCATTTCATAAGATAATGTATTTTCTCCTGTCTCCTTGTGGCTATTGGTATTTTATATACCAATAAACACATAAGTAAAGTGTGTGTTTGTGTATATAAAAATGATGTAATTCTTTAAGAGGAGCAATTGGCTCAAGAAAGGAGGGAGAAAGAAGATAAAAGAAATGAAAATAAAAAGCAGAGTTAAGACCAATTATAGCATTAACCAGAATACTGACCGATAATTCTTTACTATGCCTTTTGCCACATAGAAAGCCTCTTACCACACCACACATTACTGGTATTCCTACATCAGATCTGATGTTAGGTTTTAAAGAACCATTTGTTCTGAATTCATTTGTTAATTCTTTTGCTTCTCATTTTTGTTTTCTTTAGCCTTCGCAAAAATATATTTTTTTAATTATTCACATTTACATTGTTCACATTTGGGTAGAGAACATTTTTCCATCTTAAGAGGAATGGCTCCAAATAAACCTGAGATTCAAACCATTTGTTGTGATAAAGTAGAAGTCCACCTTCTTTTTAAATACAGTATTTGCCCAGAGAACACTTGCCATTTAGATTTTATAGACAAGCTGCAACATATGTGCTATTAATTGGCAGCTTTTTGCAAAGAGAATACTTAATTATAAAGGTAAAAGGCTTTTGTTCTCTTTAGGGAACAAAGGCTGAATCTACCCACTCCATTACTGTCATACATCAGCAAATGATGTGACCTTCCTTCTTATCAAAGAAGTAATTAATGCTGCTTTGAGAGTAATGCTATTCAGAAGCATCACACAATAGAGTTTGTATACCTCCAGAATCTCCATTACACATCAAGACTCTTTTCATCTGTTTTCATTCCAACTGCAACAGTTCACCTTACGTCTGAACACAACAACAGCCTACAAACTCTGCTTGAAGTTTGAGGATTCTTCTAGTGCAGAGTCTGACAATCTGTCATCAATGGGAAGCCCAGATAGCGCTACATTGGCAGTCTACAAAGCGCCCTGAGATCAGTGCCATTTTGCTTAGAGTCAATTCTTTTAACTGACATACATATAGCTTCCCTTCCCTTTGTCTTAGAATATTAAGATCAGAGGCTACAGCAATGTCATGAAATTTAACAACAGTGCTTCTTACAGAATAAAGGTCTATATCAGGGGTCTGCAACCTTAAACACTCAAAGAGCCATTTGGACCCATTTCCCACAGAAAAGAAAACACCGGGAGCCACAAAACCTGAGTGGGCATGGCCAACTTCACTTCCACCCAGTCACATGACCCCCCCTAGCCACGCCTACCCAGCCGGTCATTAGGGCAGAGAACCGATTGTTAAAGGTTGTTAAAAAAAATATCTGGAACTACAAATCCCTTTTTGACATCTCTCGCTCTCTCTCCCCCCTCTCTCTGTATCTCTCTCTCCCCCCTCCCCCCCCACCGGGGAAGAGAAACCTTTCTGAATTCCATTCCATTCCATTCCATTCCATTCCATTCCACTCTCTCGCTCTCTCTCTCTGTCTCCCTCGCTCTCTCTCCCCCTTCTCCCCCTCTCTCTGTATATCTCTCTCTCTGTGTGTCTCTCTGTCTCTCTCTCCCCCCTCTCTCTGTGTCTCTCTCTCTATCCCTCTCTATCTCTCTCTCTCCTCCCCTCTGTGTATCTCTCTCTTTGTGTCTCTCTCTCCCCCCTCTCTCTGTATCTCTCCCTGTGTCTCTCTCCCCCCTCTCTGTATCTCTCTGTGTCTCTCTATGTCTCTCTCTCCCTCTGTGTGTGTGTGTGTGTGTGTGTGTGTGTGTCTTTGAAATGCCAATGAAATAACCAGAGTGTTTCTCTCCCCTTCTATCTCCACCCTCTCTCTGTATATATCTCTCTCTGTGTCTCTCTATGTCTCTCTCTGGCCGGCTGTGGTTGTGAGAGAAGGAGGGGGAGGAGGGTCACCCAAAGGGAAGCCTCCACCATGGCTCACGCTCGTTCCTCAGCCAGCCCGGATTTACAAAAAGTTGCCAAGAAGAAAGAAAAGGAGTAGCAAAGAGCCCCAAGGAGAGCTCGCTGGGTTGGCCCAGCCTTGGCTTTCTGAGAGACACAGAGAGGGGGGAGACCGACTGATGGGTGAGCGTCATTGGTGAGGGTGCTCCGGCTTTCTCCGAGCCTGACCTCTGGGGTGGGCGTGTGACGTTTGCTGGGGCCAGCCCCCTTTCCCCGCTGCCCTGAGCTTCTTTAGTCCTCCAGTGGAGCGGTGCCGCTGCCGGCTTTCATTGAAAAGCATCCTCAGGGCAGCGATAGTCCCCTGTGCAAGTTTTAAACTGTGGGCCTGTCCCCCTTTCCATCGTCCCCTCCTCCCAGATCCCATTCCCACCCCGCCAGCCCTCGTGTTAGCGAAGCCGGCATCTGGCCAGTATCTCAGGGCGGAGAGCAGGTTGCATGTCTCCCCAAGTGACCAAGGCAAGCCCAGCACCAACAAGGGCCAGAAGAAGCTCCAGCAAGACTGAGGCGCTGGAGAATCAGCCCTGGCCACTTCTCCATCCCCTGCTGTTGCCCTTACCGTCTCAGGTCAGGCAAGGAGTGATTGGGAGGGGACGGTGAGGGGCAGGGCCAGCCAGTGGTGGGATCACCCGACAGGGAGCCACAGCAGAGGGCCCAAAGAGCCGCATGTGGCTCTGGAGCCGCAGGTTGCAGACAGTCCCTACATGCTAGGGACAGGTGAAAGAATGATTAGACAGTAGTATTCCCAAGCAAATCTATAATATCTTGGGTAAAACAGGCACAATATCAAACTATGATACCAAAAGCTAAATTAATATGAAGTTAAGCCTAGGGGAAGATCAATTATCAGTACAACAGATAATATTTGGACAAGTTCAAAAGCATACAAGTAAAAAAGTAAGTACATCTTTGGTGGGAAGGTAAGAGTTCTGTGTACCTCTGTGTATAGTCATGCTGGCCATATGACCACAGAAGTGCTTCAGTCAATGTTGGCTCCCTTAGCTACTAAATGGAGATGAGCACCGCCCCTTAGATTTGGATACGATTGGACAGGAAAATCCTTTATCTTTTTATAGGCACCTTGGAGGACTATCTGAACACTATCGGCATTGACAAAATCACCGTCAGTCAATTGCAAAAGGCAGCTTTACTTTGAACAGCTTACATCTTGCGACAATACATTTAACACCATCAAAAATCAACATCTGCCTATCCAGGTCATTGGGAAAAACTAGATAGGTGGATTAAAATGTCATACCTGATCTAAACATCTGCTTGATGATATGATCATGGTAATTATAACTGGATATAATAATTGCTTAATATCAGAAAATATTTTTCATTTTAGAGAATTGCTGTTAAAAAAGAATATGGCCAAATCAAAAAATAAAGATGATAAAAATGCAAAGAAAAATCCTTTGTCTATATTTAGAAAGAAAGGTGATATGCTTAATGGTTTCAAATATTTTTAAAGATTGATGATATTTATATCCCATCTTTATTTTGTTCAACTCAAGGTGGCAAAATATCATTTCAAAGACCAAGGAGGAAGTACATGACCAGTTTACCTTTGCTTGTGACTCACCAGCATACATACATAGTCACAGATCTTTCTATGGAGTTCAAGCACACTACTGAAATTGATTTCAGAAACAGGAACATCGTCAGTTTTTTATTCCTTCTATTGATAAGAAACAATAAAAATTTGAAACAATGACTAGATTAACCTCACTTTGTTTCCTGTTCTACTACCCATGTTTTTCTAAAAGTAGATTTGAGTAGGAAATTGGGTGGCAGTTAATCTCTGAGTCTTATATCTTACTAATTAGAGGGATGTCTCATAAAATGTATTACATCCATTACTACTTACGTAATAGTACTCATATCAGAACCTTACTTTGTGATGCAACAGATCACCAGTTTGTGCTAGCTATGATCGTATCTTGTTTTTACTTGGTTTTTTTTAAAAAATATCCTTTTATTTTAAAGAAATAAACTTCTTTTTTAATAAGTGAAACATTAAGATTAGCTACAGCATAAATAAAGTTTTTAACCAGTAATTCACTATCAGTAATTAATATAAACTTCTGCCACAGTTAATATTTCATGGTGGTATATGACACAATTAAAAATTTCTCAGTTTGGCTCCTGATGAAAAATAAATACAATAAATCTGAGGAATGTTATGCCCACAGTTTCCCAAGGCAATCTGTCATTATCACAGGCTTTCCATTTCTGCCAGGATGAGAAAGTAAACCTTACAGCTGTTTATTGTTTTGTTTTGTTGAAAACTGAATAAAGGTTTGTACAGGTGTAGCCATTTCTTCCATCCTCTTTTCACTAATTTTAAGTGAAGATCAATATTTTTCTTTCCTGAGAGAGATGTGTGCTTAACAGACTTCTGAAATTGCTAGTTTCAGAACTACTAGTTTTTTTTAAACCACCAATCAAAACCGAAAAAATGGAACATTATCCAAAATTTATTATTTATTTATTTATTTTATAAAATTTATATGCCGCCCAACTCCCGAAGGACTCTGGGCGGCTTACATCATAAAAATGTAGTCAAACATATTCACAATTAATCATATTTAGTTATTTTATCAAATTTATATGATTAATTTATATGATTAAAGTGACTCTATGTGATATACAACAGTCATAAAAACAATCTTCTTCTATATATATATATCTATATAAAAGGCTGTATGTGTGTATGTATGTATGTTCCAGCATAACTCTGGAACGGCTTGAGCAATTTCAACCAAACTTGGTACACAGATGACTTACCCTCTGGAAACAAATACTGTGGGGGTAAGACACCCCTAGCACCCCTCGGTGTATGTGTATGTGTGTGTGTGTGTGTGTTCCAGCATAACTCTGGAATGCCTGGGTTGTTAAGGAGAGCGAGTGCGGCGTCCTAGAGCGGCAATTGTTTGTGATGTCACTCCCGTCGCAGCTTCCTCTGGAAAGCCAGCTGTGACGTTTGCCCTCCATTGGACCAATGGGAAAGTGCCTGATGTTCCCTTCTCTTGGGAGAAGGCGGGGCAAAGTGCCAGGATCGTAGAAAGGCTGGGAAAGAGGAGCGCATGGGAGGGGGAAGGGAGAGGGCAGGCATAATGGACATGGGAGTAGGGGGAAGAAAGGCCCCTCCCAATGACTCCCTGTCAGAGGCAGACAGCACCCCCTGGTGGATTTGGGGCAAAGTGCCAGGATTGTAGAAAGGGCAGGAAAGAGGAGCGCATGGGAGGGGCAAGGGAAAGGGCAGGGATGATGGGCATGGGAGTAGGGGGAAGAAAGGCCCCTCCCAATGGCTCCCTGTCAGAGGCAGATGGCACCCCCTGGTGGATTTGGGGCAAACTGCCAGGATGTTAGAAAGGGCGGGAGGGAGGAGCGCATGGGAGGGGGAAGGGAGAGGGCAGGGATGATGGGCATGGGAGTAGGGAGAAGAAAGGCCCCTCTCAATGGCTCCCTGTCAGACAAAGGCTTCCACGTCTATAAATACCCGGGCAACGCCGGGTTATCAGCTAGTGCATATATAAAACAGTCACTATAAAAATCAGTATTAAAGATTAAATATTATTAAAAGCAAAATCTACAAACCCCATGAAAAGAAAGAATAAGTATATACACTTCAGTAATGCAGCCATATAAACATATCTCCAGTATGTTGGGACACCCCCATCCCTGTGACATAACAAGGTCTTGACAGACTTCCAGAATCTAAAGAGAGGTGTAGCTAATAGATTTTGGGGTGGGAGAATATCTCATAAGACAGACGTCATGGGAGAGAAGTCCCAGCGCCTGGGACCCACCAAATGTAACTCACTGGCAGATGGTACTTGCAGCAGGCCTTCTCTAAGAGATCTAATGTGGCGGGCTGATATAATCCGAGTAAGTCCTTCAAATACGATAATAGGTTGGTCAGCGCATAAAAAAACCCCTACAAAGGCTAAATTTAGTATGCATGCCGGGGACATACATGCCAGCAACTTTTACTGGTCTTATGTTCCCCCTCTTTTGCTCATATAATCTTTAATGAACCTATGTCCACTTCATATATACTGTGGTATGCAAATATTTCGCAATACTTGTGGAGATAAGATCTACTAGGTAAAAAGACTTAAATTTAAAGTTTACCCAAAGTCACAACGATGCACAAGCAAACAAATTTTATTTGTCCCTTCCAAGAAGTAAAGAGGACATTCTTAGGTATTTTCATACACATCTCCGCTAGCATCTGCAGGAGTCTCCAAGTCTAGAAATCAATCACTAGATATTTAGTCCATTCTCAGGGGCTGACAATAATGGCAGAATGCTGTTTATGCTCTCTGGTGGGGACTTATTCTGGTTTCTTCAATGGACAGGTCTGATTTCCCCCCCTGCATCCCTGATTTTCTGTTTTAGATGCATTCAGGATGGCAACTCTTACACCTGGCAAAGCTCCAATCTCAAAAGCTAGGGGATAAGAGGTCATTAACTTCTAACAAGCTTTTTCTGAGGAAAAAAGTAATTAGAACTAATTAAAGCAAACATTGCAAAAGTGGAATTAACTAGTTCATGGAAAATATTACTAGTAGCTACAAGGTTATATTTCAAAGTAGACTCAGCTTTGGTTTGCGTTATATTCCTAATAAAGTGAATCCTGATTTCAACTAACTTTTAAAAACAATTTCCACCCCTGTCCCTTGAAACTTACAGTATTCTTCTGTAAAAAGTGGCTAAGGTGACCATTTTCCGTAGAACATTTTTTTTTTCTTTCTTCCAAATAATTGTCAAGCAAGGGCCTACGTTGCTGACTCTGGGACAGATTTAGGTTGTCATGATTTAACATTTCTCTGCCTTGGAACTAAAAAGAATTTCTGAATCTGTCTCATAAACTTAATTATTGCAAATGTAGATGGTGAAAATTTTATATTCTCTTAAATTACATGGAAATTACAGAGTTTTTATGTGTCCAAAATGCAGTGAATCTTATTCTATTTTTAGTCAGGAGTACATCAGTTCCATCACCTATCTGCAATATCTAAACGGAAATGGTAACTCAGCTTGTACGCACAGTACACTTGTGCTATTTATGCAAGATATGACAGCCTGGAGACTTGATGACATTTTCATCAAATGGAACTTCTAGGCCCCTGTCTTCTTCAATAAGAAAGTCTGTGACACTGATCTAGTATTGCCCTTAATCACACGGTATTTAAACATTCTCTGAAATCTGCTGCTTGACTTTCTCTCACAATCTATTAATATAATTCGGAGATAATGAGCACACTCAATTTATGATTTTAAAATGTTAAGGAAGCAGAAAATAAAGTAGGGTTGTAATAGCCATCAGGAGTAGCTCCAAATTTATGGATGCCCTTGGCAACAGTGCCTTCTGAACAATCTTTTCCTATCTGCACAGGGTTTATAGAAATCTTGTTGAGTTTTCTGGTTATGATATGATATGAAGTAGCAGTGGGATCTTCTGAGAGCTTGCAACAGCCACTGATAATAGAGTAGAGTAGAGTAGAGTAGAGTAGAGTAGAGTAGAGTAGAGTAGAATAGAATAGAATAGAATAGAATAGAATAGAATAGAATAGAATAGAATAGAATAGAATAGAATAGAATAGAATAGAATAGAATATGGCCAAGTGGCATTGGACACGCAAGGAATTTGTCTCCAGTGCATAAGCTCTCAGTGAACATGCAAAACAACATGTACATGATATGTGCCATAATAACCTGCAGCTCATCTGGCACAATAGTTGGGTATGCACAATAGGTTAATATTGGGTCAGAAAAGTTTGTATTTTGGTTTGTTGTAGGAACCTAGTCACTCTCCTGCCAAATTATGTGAGGCTCTTAATGTTATTTTTTTGGACATAACAAGAACACAGTAATTGTACTTTGTTAATTCAGGTTTAGGAATTGATATGCCTTATGAACACATTGTCAGACTGACAGAAATGTAAATGATGTTCTCCTAACACTCCCTCCCCACTCCCACTCCTAACACTCCCCCCATTTATAAGTCCTATTGGGATAATGTATGTCGATGACTATTAGTATGTGTTCTTAACATTCACTTTTGCAAGGTGCACAACTGGACATAAGCCACCATGACTTAAAAACAACAATAGAAAGACGGACTAGAAATCTAATAAATAAAAAATAAATATTGCATATTTAGACTTATATACCGCTTAGACTTAGACTTATATACCACTTCATAGTGCTTTACAGCCCTCTCTAAGCGGTTCACAGAGTCAGCATATTGCCCCCAACAATCTGGGTCCTCATTTTACCCATCTCAGAAGGATGGAAGGCTGAGTCAACCTTGAGCCGGTGAGATTTGAACCGCCAAACTGCAGCTAGCAGTCAGCTGAAGTAGCCTGCAGTGCTGCACTCTAACCACTGCGCCACCTCGGCTCTTCTCTGTTATTGTCTCTTTGACAATATTGGAAATACCCTTAGAATATAAAGACCAAATTCTCTTCTTTCCTCATTTCTTTTTCTTCTCCCTCCTACTTGTGCCATTTTTCTTCTAAAATAAACAAAACAACATGAAAATATTCATCTCTTAAGAGCTCTGAAATTTCCATTTCCAGAGCAGTACATTTTCAATTTTTTAATCACTATTCGCTCTCTTCAGTACATCCCCCAACTATTATTTTCAGCTGATCTTTTCTTGTAATCAGCAAGAAAAATCTAAAGGCTAAAATATATTTAATGATCAGAAAATCAACATATACAAAGCAAACGTACATATTGCAAGGAAACTTATCAAGAGTCATAACAAATGGTAATTCAGTACTGTTTTATTTTTTTTATTAAAATAAAGGAACATATACAATGAAACTATTATTCAGAGTAGGCAATTACTGAGAGAGGATATTATCCAGTACAGACAATTAGTCAGTAAAAATGTTACTCTGAGTGGGTAAATATTCAATCAAATATTTGACAGAGACAGCAATTATTCAATAAACAGTCATAATTGTACCCAATGGAGCACACTTGTCATAAACAGTGCAAATAATTAGCAGATTCAAAGGAGATTGCAATGACCATCCAGATTTTAAACTATTTAACAAGCAGATAAATGCCAAAGGTTGTTGCAAATCTATTGAGATTTTTCTTTAAAAAAACCCAGTCTTTGTCTACTTTACATAAGTATAAAGCACAACTTGTAAACAAATGGAAATCAAACAAGTTCTCATACTTCATACATGCATACTTTTGGGATCTCCAAATGAGAAAATAATAGACTTAAAACAGAACAGAGAGGTATTTTGACAAAACATTTACTGTGTGAAGCTAAATTACTTAATTACATCTCTTGGCAAGCTAGTACTTCCTTGGTTTTTCTGGATCTGAATGGATGTTTCAAATGTATACAATTTCTATGGACAGAGAGAAACTATACAAAGCAGTTACTGGAGGCAGTCCTTACTTAATGACTATCTGTTTAAAGGTCGACGTTACAGTGATGGTAGATATACCCAGTCCCCAAAATTATGGCCATTGCAGTACCCCTATGGTTATAAGATCACAGGGACGCTTCAACTCAACTCCCCTCCCCAGCTCTCCCATCCTTCTCTGCCCGTCTGACTGCCCTGCAATTCACTGCCTCTGCCAGCCTGCTACCCTAGGTTCCAGTATCCCTGCCCGCCCTGGGCACCACAGGCATCATGGAAGAAAAGGAAGTATAACTCTGAAACTTCAGTGATATTGTCAAACTCTGGAACAAGCTTTACCTTCTGAGCATTTGTCTAATGAACAGGGGCTTGCATGTGGGGTGGTCAAGAAACTCAAGGTAGGGCCGTTATGACCGCATGAGCTGAGGAAGATGGGTGGCTCAAAAATGTGAAAAATAAATAGCAATAGCACTTAGACTTATCTACCGCTTTACAGTGCTTTACAGCCCTCTCTAAGCGGTTCACAGAGTCAGAATATTGCCCCCAATAATCTGGGTCCTCATTTTACCCACCTCGGAAGGATGGAAGGCTGAGTCAACCTTGAGCCGGTGAGATTCGAACTGCCGAACTGCAGCTAGCAGTCAGCTGAAGTAGCCTGCAGTGCTGCACTCTAACCACTGCGCCACCTCGGCTCTTAAATAAATGATTAAAGTCTTTATCTTTAATGCATCTACTGTAAGTAAAAAGGAGACCAGTCTTTGATTATATGGTCAGAGCTCCACCTTCCCTGGTTTGAGCCCTCTCCCCTCCCCTCCCCCAGTGTAATTGTTAATGAAGCTCTAGGAAGGTTCAGTCACATATAAAGAAGGGAGAATTTGGATTATTTTCACAAGGTAATTATAGACTAAATTATTAAACTTTTTTCTTAAAGAGCTATGACCATTTTCAGTGAAAAATATTCCTTTAGATGTGTCAAATGTTCAGCGCAGATCTATTAACTTTCACTGATCTTCCAAAGCATCTGAGGAAAGGTCTAGACCAATGTTTTTCAACTGTGACCATTTTAAGATATGTGGACTTCAACTCTCAGCATGCTGGCTGGGTAATTCTGGGAGTTAAAGTGCACATATCTTAAAGTGGCCAAGGTTGAGAAACACCGGTCTAGAGAGCCTCTGAAGAAATGAAGAATGTTTTTCCCAAGGCTGCCCAGTAGTTTGAGGTAAATCATAACAACTGAAATGGCCAAGCAAAGACAGGGCAGGGAGGCAGCAGGAACTGCTATGGCAGAATTTCAGGAATTATATGCAGTGAGAGCACCAGTAATGTAAATGTTCTTGTACATGGGATATATTCTTTTTTAATGAAGGGTCACACATTATTTATAACTAATAATCACAGATATGTTTGGCAATCATAGAAAATTTGAATTGCCAATAATTCAATTGAACATACTTGTCACTGGGATTAATACAATCACTTACCATAAGAATAGTTGCTTACCACTAATGACATCTCACTGTAAATTTATTCTCCTATGCCTAAACCATTTTGTAGTAGGACAGGACAATGAAAATTAATTGTAATTTAGAGAGGTCTTTAGAAGCAAAGCTCTCTTTCCACTACATTCTATGTAATAAGGGTATAAAGTCCAGCTTGTCATGCTCTTGGCAAATACCATTAAAAATAAAATTCAGAAGGAGGATGCCGGCAGTTTGAAGGCACTTAAAAGAATAAAGAACTGGTAGTGCTTCATTAGTAGGGAAATGTAATGGGTAGCTATTTAAACTTTTAAATTGACATACGAGGGTAACAAAGTTTAGAACAAAAGTTCTAACCATTAGCAATAGCAATAGCAATAGCAATAGCAATAGCACTTAGACTTATATACCGCTTCACAGTGCTTTCCAGCCCTCTCTAAGCGGTTCACAGAGTCAGCATATTGCCCCCAACAATCTGGGTCCTCATTTTACCCACCTCGGGAGGATGGAAGGCTGAGTCAACCTTGAGCCTGGTGGGATTTGAACCACTGAACTGCAGCTAGCAGTCAGCTGAAGTAGCCTGCAGTGCTGCACTCTAACCACTGCGCCACCTCGGCTCTTACCAAATATAAAGGAAGCAGCCAGTCCAAGTTAAATAGAATGGCACTTTCATTTCTAGCAGATGCTTTTGGGTTCAAGAGAGCATCTTCCACATCACATCAATTCTTAGATCTAAATACTAAATCATTCAAATTTAGCTTTATTGATGATCCTTTACATTCGGTGGGAAACTACCTAAATGTTGAGGCTTTCGAGAGTAAATTGTTGGACTGCTTTTATAGTTTGAGCTGCAGAATCTAAATCTGCCTGTTTTTAAATTATACAACTTAAGGAAGCAAAGATGGTTGACATTACCTACTTCATAGCATAGATTTGGAGTAATATGCTTTACTTTGATTATTAGGTCTAATATTTATTCCCTGCCTTATTTCCCTACATTTTAGAATTTTAAAAATTGCAAGTGGTGTTCAACTAAAGTATATTTTGAGTAATAATGCAACATGGTATATTACATAGATGTATTTTGCACATAGGTTTACTTTGTTGTGGATGCATTTAATTTCCCGAAATTGGGGCCTCTTAGAAACCTTTTCTTTCTATAATGGAATAATAATAACGGAGAAAAAATTCAGTATGCTTTGTGAATGAAAAGGAATCTTTAGATCTAGATATGTAAAACTTTGCTTTGATTCTAATTTCCCTTCCATGAACAAAAATGTGATCACAGAGTGGTATTTTTCTTCCTCCTTTCTCCATTACATTGTCTTCTAAATAGTGTGGGGTATGGCATGGTGGTAGTAGTACAGAGGTGGGTTCCTGCCAGTTCGGACTGGCTCTATAGAACCGGTAGCAGGAATTTTCCCCTACTCGCCGAACCAGCAGCGATGGCCGGCTGGACATGCCCCCGAACTGGCTCTCTCGGCAGCGCCATAGGCGCCGCCATCTTGTTTTTGCTTCTGTGCATGCGCAGAAGCTGGGTTTTTAGCACTGCATGCATGGTGCGCCCGTGCAGTGCGCAAGGCACACGTGCCCACATGGCGCGTGAGGAAGCGAACCGGCAGCGAGGTAAGTCAGAACCCACCCCTGTAGTAGTAGATCTACAGACTGTACAGCAATTCTGTAGGAATTATAATCTTTATTTTATTTATTTATTTATTTATTTAGTTTGTCATAAATGTACAAGATAACAGGTATAAGTATAAACATGAATATGAACACAGGAAATGGATACGAATAATGGGGACAGTAGGACAGGGATGGTAGGCACGCTGGTGCGCTTATGCACGCCCCTTACAGACCTCTTAGGAATGGGGTGAGGTCCACGGTAGACAGTTTAAGGTTGAAGCTATGGGGGTTTGATGATGTAACAACGGAGTCAGGTAGAGCATTCCAGGCATTTATCACTCTATTGCTGAAGTCATATTTTCTACAATCGAGTTTGGAGCAGTTTACCTTGAGTTTGTATCTATTGTGTGCTCGTGTATTATTGTGGTTGAAGCTGAAGTAGTCATTGACAGGTAGGACTTTGTAGCAGATAATTTTGTGTACTACGCTTAGGTCAGACCATAGGCGGCGTAGTTGTAGGTTGTCCAAGCCCAAAATTTCAAGCCTGGTGGCATAAGGTATTCTGTTGTGAGCAGAGGAGGACTCTTCTCATGAAATATCTCTGGACTCGCTCAATTGTATTAATGTCTGATATATAGTGCGGATTCCAGGCAGACGAGCTGTATTCGAGAATTGGTCTAGCAAAGGTATGCCCTAGTTAGCAGTACAATATTACCTGAGAAGAACCTTCGCAAGATTAGGTTAACAACTCTTAATGCCTTTTTGGCAATGCTGTTACAGTGACCTCTGGCGCTTAGGTCATTTGAGATGAGTACTCCAAGGTCCTTGACAGAGTGAGGGTCGTCTATTAGGTTGCATCCACCCAGCTTGTATTTGGTGTTCTGATTTTTTTTGCCAATGTGTAAGACAGAGCATTTATTGGTTGAGATTTGGAGTTGCCAGTTGTTTGACCATTCTGACACATAGTCAAGGTCACTTTGTAGGGCAGCAGCATTGTCAGTGATGTTGAATAGTTTTACATCAGCAGCGAAGAGAACGCAGTTGCTTATAATATGATCGCAAAGGTCATTTATGTAAAGTATAAAGAGTGTGGGTACTAAAACGCTGCCTTGGGGGATACCACTGTTAACTGGTGCTGGGTTTGATAGGGCGCTCCCTATTTTGACTACTTGTTGCCTGTTTGACAGGAACACAGTTATCCACTTATGTGGGGATCCGGAAATGCTGTAAGAGTTTAGTTTTAACAGTAGTTTGTTGTGTACCACTGAATCAAAGGCTTTGCAGAAGTCTATGTAAATTGCGTCTATTGCTTTACCCTGGTTGAGTTGTGTAGTCCATATGTTTTTGCAGTGTAGGAGTTGCAGATTACAGGACAATTTTTTCCTGAAACCAAACTGCTTGTTAGAGAGTAGGTTGTTTGTCTCTAAGTGGAGGGTAATGTATTGGTTTATGATTGATTCCATGACTTTGCAGGTGACACAACACAGTGAGATTGGTCTGTAATTTCCAACTAAGCTTTCCCTAAATTTCCCAAGCATTAATGAAAGAGCAGTTTAAAATTTCATCCACTTGTTATGAGAAATAGAGATCATTACCTTACACCTATTTGGTGTAAAGTATTTTGCAGTTTTTTTGTTATTATTACTGATCTTTGATGAAAAGGAAACTGAAAACTGATATTTGTTCAGTTTTGAATAGATAAAGCTTTCAGTTTTATTTCAGGTTTAAGCCTTTAAGTCATTTCATTGCCTTTATTAAAACAAAGGAGATGGAAGAAATGTTTGAAACCTTTCCATGGTTTTGATCACAGAGACATTGAAAAAAGAACATATTTTCTGTTGGTGCTGTTCTTTTTTTGGTGTCTCCCTATGCATCTTTATCAGTATAGATTTTTAAAATACATTTGTATAGACTAAGAAATTTCCTGAATTCCTGTAAATCCTTATGAATTCAAACTTGCCGTTTAATTATTTCAGAGATCTATATAGGATGAGACCAAAGCCCTACCTGAGATTTAATACTATCTCCATTTTGGCCATTGTATTGAAACTTCTAGAAAGCCCACAAGTCAACTTAAGAGCTTCCTCCTGTTTCTGTACTTCGGCAAGGAAGATAGAAAGCAACACTGTCTGCAGTTTGGGCTCTTATTTTCATGTTTCTAGTTTGCATTGTTTCTAGACATGTGAGAGAGTATTGAGCTCCAAAGACTGCTTAAAACATTTTAAATAATAAATAAATAAATGCAAGTATTTTCGGAAAAGGGTATCATATTTTGTTTATACATGGCGTATATAATTTGGTATAGCATAATAGACTTGTAACAAATTAATTTGTACCTTAGTTGTAATTGGCAAAATAATTTGTGCTGGATCAAAAAGGTCCAGCAGTAAGTATAAGCTTTGTTTATTTATTTGTTCCACTTATAAACTCTTTTTTTTCCTTCATATTGGAGCTCAAGGAGGCATATACATTTTCCCATAACAAGACCCTGTGAGAAAGATTGGGCATAGAAATAGAGACTGGTCCAAACTCATGAAAAGATTGTTTCCAGCTTACCTTTTTCAAAGCCTGAGTCAGGAGGCAGTATTATGAAAGTTACCACTCACAGTTATAACCTATCAAAACTGGGAATAAAACTTTATGCTAACATGATGCTAGACTGACAAAGCTTCATCTGTAATATCCTCAGCTCCCTTGAAGATTTTTCTGCAGTAAATTTAATTCATCTCTGGGACTGGGAAATTTTGTAAGTTCAGACATAGACTAATGTCATGTATATAAAGACACAAGCTAATAAGTAAATATTTTTTAAAGCAAGAAAAATCTATTTGGATTACAACATTAATTAAACTCTAATTCTATTGAACTGAAAGGTCAATTGTGTTGTCATCCTAATGAAAACTTGTGTGGTTATAAATATAGCTTATATAAGAACTGTCATGCTGGTAGCAACTCAATGTCATCTGCAATTTACTTTGAAAATATACCCACATGGAACTTTTCTAGAGAAGGGGCTGTGTTGAATCAACACATTAAAAACTCTGCAATTAATACTTTGGGAAAGTTTTCTTTTGATTTGTGGTACTGATATTGAGATCTTATTCTAATGGAGTATAATCTTCTAAAATCCATCATTGCTCTAGCTGAATAATCTCTGAAGAAAGGTAATGAGAAAGTATCTTGAAAATATAGCAACAAGTTGTATGCTACATTACCAATTAAAAGAATGATCTGGGTTTTAATGTTGAACCGTATCTTTATACTTCATTATTTTCCAATTTCTCCAATTCTCATAGTCTTATATTTTATGTACAACTAACAGTTATGTGGACAAAACTGGTACTGAGAAATGATTGCCCCAAAGGTGCTTTTTCAAGAGACAACTGGACTTTCTGGTTTTTCTTTGAAGACATTTTGTTTCTCATCCAAGAAGCTTCTTCAGCTGTGACTGGGTGGTGGGGAATCCAGTCAGAGCTGAAGAAGCTTCTTGGATAAGAAGTGAAACGTCTTCAAAGAAAAACCAGAAAGTCCAGTTGCCTCTTGAAAAAGCACCTTTGGGACAACCATGACCTGGATGACTGAGAACCTCCATAGCTGAGAAATGGTATTTTGCCATGATGACTCTACCTTTCCTATGGTTCATACCTATGTTTTCAGCAGAAGGCCAACAAGTTTTAAATAATTCCAAATATACCAATAAGCTGCTATATTGGTTCAAGAATATGGCTACCTGAATAATTGATGAATTAACAATTTAGTGCTACGTTGTGGGCAGAATATGGCAGAACTGCACATGAGACTTAGGAAATGTATAGTGGTGTTGAACATAAGCCAGTGGGATGCGTATATGAACAATCCCTTTGTAACAACTCTAAAAGTGTGATCTGTGTATGATTTCATTCAAATGGTTTCTGTTCTCCAGGGAAGATTGCAACTGTAAGACATCCCTTGTGCCCATTACTAGATTGTGTTCCTGTGCTGTTGTAGAGGAGATAATCAGTGTTATTAAGTTGGATAATGAAAGTCAGATACTACAGGGATTGGGCTTGGCACTCAATTCCAATCCCTCAGCAGGTAGCTAAGGCAACTTAAAACTGAATTTGACAGCTTTGACTTGGTCTGGTGCATCTATACAGTTCAATTGGTAAGAATAAAGAAATGGTTTGCCACTGACATCTTCCAAGATACTTTTCACAATTTCTTAGCTTAGTCAGTAGCCCTAGACTTTCCAGGTGAGTTCTTTCCACACACTGACTGGGTCAACCTTGCTTCACATCTGAGATCAGGTATGTCTGGACCTGAACTATCTCGACTGAGGTGGGCCGGCTGCAGCAGAAGCTACAGGATAAAGTGTTAATCCACTTAGCCTGAGAATGAAAAGGCTACTTGCAATCTCCTATTATGTTAGGTAGAGTTTAGTCCAGGTTTCTCTAGAGAAGCCCAAGCGTATTGAGACTGATATTTATTTTTTATGATATTTGCCTTCACATGAGAAAACCATACTAAATGCATTCCTCCACAAGGTGGTAGAAGTGAGCAATTAATTATTACATCCTGGGTACATAGTTACATTTTTATTGGACTTTAACACCAATATTTCCTCTTAGCTGAGTTCTGGAATATTAAAAAAAAACAATCATACTTTATATTAAATTCAAGTTCTAATAATGGAGTTTTTGTTTATTCAGAAGGAGAGGCAATCTAAAAAAAATCTTTTCAAAAGACTTCCTTTCTCACCCACCTGCTTTTCAGTGCCATGATTTTATAAAGGAACTTACGATTAATATTTTTAGATATGTTTTGGCAACGATCAGAAACTCTCATAAAGAACTCCTCAATAACTTGTTTGAAAACACTTTGTGTTTCATTAGCGTATCTTCATGGTTTTTTTAATGGTGACTTCTTCCCAGCACCATCATTTTTCAATCCTGTTGTGTTGATATACTGAGAAATGTGTCGGTGCTTTCAATAAGATGCTGCCATTTGGTGGAGCAAGTTAAAATAGTCTTTCTCTCTTTTGTATTTTTAGCAGAGGAATGCCAAATAGGAAAGCTTTGAGAAGTCAATGGGAACAAAAACTTTCACTAAGTGTGACTCATTGCTATATGTCTAAGCATTGTCCACAATGCTATGAAGTCAGAATAATAGAACAACAGAAAAAGAGTCTTTCCTGTTTTCTTACTATTGCTTGGGCATTTAATGCCCTTTGGATGTAACGAGCCTTTGGAAGAAGTTAAATTTGATACACTTCTTACTTTTGTGTTTAAGTGTCTTCAAAATTATTTCCATCTGTCATTTACCATATGTAGCTCTATGTTTGCTTATGCTAAGCTGTTTTCTCTTCCTGGCATTCAGAAATGAGGATGTGATCAAGCATAATGATGAAAATTATTGATGCCAGTATCTGAACTTAAAAGGAGCTTATTACCTTTCACTAGGAAATCAAGCCACATCTAAACTTCACTGCAAAATGAGAATTTAACTGTGTATTAAACATGAAACATCAAATACAAACTATAAGCGCTTCCCTGGTTGTTATATCAGTTAATAGTCTAGATTAGGAGTAGTACTAATTTGCAAGTAAGAACTTTGCATTGAAATAGTATGTATCGATTTAGTTACAGTATAGTAACAATGTATCCTTCCCCCTAGCAGTTCGAAAGCATGCAAACGCAAGTAGATAAATAAGTACCATTTCATTGGGAAGGTAGCAGTGTTCCTGTCAGGGTTCCAAATAGCATCTAAACCTAAATCAGAGTCCAATGCAAAGTATGGACACTTTGGCCTGCCAATTCCTGTGCCTCAACATATAGTCACATTGGCCAGATGACCACAGAAGCATCTTTGGACAACGCTAGTTCCCTTGGCTAAGAAACAGACATAAGCATGACTAGATGGGGAAAATCTACCTTTACTTTTAAGAATGTTACATTTGGAACATCAATAAATCTAGAAACATGCAATTGATTATGTTGGAACTACAAATTAGGAAAGAAAAAATAGCTGGCTGGAGTACTAGCTCAGTAAGTAGGGTGATCCTACTATAGCATCAAAAAACATCGCAGGTTCTACTGTATCAAAGTCTTAGACTTACTTGTCTCAATGAAAATTGGTCCTTCCTTTCATTTCAAGCAGTTCTGTGGCTCCTGTCTTAGCTTGTCCAGAGACTAGATATTGCAAATTCTTAGTGTTTCCTAGCATAATTGGAGGGCAAAACGTCTACTTTTTAGCAAACTCTAGAATTTCAACCTGAAGTTACTCAGTTACATGCCTCTTGTTAGGACTCTGTCCAAACGGTTAGGTTGGTTAATATAAACAAGCCACAAATCACTGTTTAATGTAATATATGTAATATTGCTTTAAATGCATTGGTGCATTCTGACTGGCAGTAACGGCCATAAGAGGGAGCTAGAGAACATGGTTAGTGCTCTCTCTCTCTCTCGCTTTTGCTGATTCATTGCTGAGTAACTTCGTGTCTGCAATTAAGCTCTGTGTGTAGCTAACTATCTGTGATAGTAGAGAATCTTTGTTTGATGATTAAGACAAAGAAAGACTGGTAAGAAGACTGCTGTACTTCTGAATACTGACTGATAGAACGTGTACGATTCGGACTGTTATCTGGACTGTGCTAGTTCTTTAAGTAAACTACTTTGATACACTTTAACGTATCTGTGTATTGACTGAACCAGTACTCATATCTACTGCAACA
>QLTV01003390.1:3359326-3375193 GCA_003457575.1 Thermophis baileyi
ATTTGAACCGCCGAACTGCAGCTAGCAGTCAGCTGACGTATCCTGCAGTGCTGCACTCTACCCACTGTGCCACCTCGGTTGTGTGCGCATGTGCGGGGGGAGGGCATTGAGTTATGGGTGTGGGCACATGCGTGCGCCCTTTTGGCAACTGAGCAAAAAAAGGTTCGCCATCACTGCACTATAGGAACTAAATCTTAAACTTTAAGCTTAAATCTCAATGTAACTTAAATCTTAAACTTTAAGCTTAAACCTCAGTTTAAAAGTGCTAAAAAGAATAGCAAGAACCAGGTACTAATGTTATTCCAAAATTAAAAATTATCTGACATCCTAAATAGTTAAAATATAGCAAGAAAAATATAGCATATATAGGTTTCAAAGGCAATCATAGTTTAAGATACATATTTTTAATAGAAAGCTGAAAAATCAGATGAGAAGAAGAAAAAGCTAAACCTGGTTAAAGATAATGCTAAATGGCAGAGCCTCAGCTTGCAAAGAAATCCTTCTCAGTCAGTTTACTGTTTGTGTCTTTATCAAACAATAGACTAGTGTTGTGAAATAAAAAAAATAAACTTACTAACTGCATTAATAGACACTCCCCAGGATGATATGACCCCAACCTGGTCCTTCAGCTCTTCCAAGCTGCCATTGTGCAAGTAGTGTTCAACTTACAACAGTTCATTTAGTGACCTTTCAAAGTTACAATGGCACTGAAAAAAGTGACTTATGACCGATTCTCACACTTACAACTGTTGCAACATCCCCATGGTCAAGTGATCAAAATTCAGATGCTTGGCAACTGGTTCATATTTATGATGGTCGCAATGTCCCAGGGTCATGTGATCATCTTTTGCGACCTTCTGACAAGCAAAGTCAATGCAGAGAAATCAGATTCACTTAACAACCATGCTATTAACTTCACAACTGCAGTGGTTCACTTAACAGATGTGGCAAGAAACGTCGTAAAATGGGGCAACATACGCTTAATAATTGTCTTGCTTAGCAACAAAAAATTTGGCTCAATTGTGGTCATAAGTTGAGGATTACCCGGCAATTGAGTCCACATTACTGCTGAACACTCTCTTCTTCTCTTTCTTTACCCCTTCCCCAGAATTATAAACTTCACAAGAGAGCTAGATCTTTGCTTAACATGTCCAATTTGTTTTGAACTTGGATTTCCTTTGTTCCCTCATTTTTTTTCAAATCATCTTTGTCTAGAGTGCACAGAATAGTTTTAACCTCAATGATTAATAGTAAAAGAAATATATTAGAAATTTAATTAAAGTTGCCACTTAATGGCCTTAATATCTCAGCTTCTCTCAACAATATATACAGTACATCAGATCTCTGGTTACAAAGGAGTATGTCAACCCAATTTTTGTCAGTAAAAAATACAAGTGGATTCGACACAGAATATGACTTATTGAATGATGCTTATTGAATACAACTAGTGCACCTGCATGAAAATGAATGAATGGTGGCAATACTTTCTAAGGTTTATTTAATTTCAGATTCCAGAATATCTGGCTTCAGTGATCAAACAAGTTTGAAATTTTGGAATATTTTGCACAGTTTTTTTATATTTGTGCAATCATTTTTAAAAATATCTGCTTTCTTCTTTTCATGAAACTTTTCTTGAATAAAAGTTGCTTGATTTCTGTAATATTCTTAAATCAATCTCTTGCTTTAACCATTTGATTGTTAATCTTCATCTGTTTATATAGAAATTTCTTTGCACTGTTTAGATATAACTTACATAGAATTAGTATGACATATTCTTTTTGGTATTGTCTATAGAATTATTCAGCTTCTGCTTAGATTGCTTCTGTGGTGGGCAAATAGATTTGGGTTACCCTATTATTGATTGGCTTGCTTTGGATTCACATTACGTTACTATTATGTAATTTAGGGATTGTATCTGAGTACTTGATACTTTTTGTTCATAATGGTGTGTGCTTTGTTTTATCTATGGTTTACTTGTTTGCTGTAGAAATTCTGATGCTCCTCTGATGATAGGTTACCCATTCCAGTTCATTTCAGTTTTGTTGACTCCCAGAATCTCAGTACTGAACCTTGAAATTTCTGTTCTGACAACATAAAATATTGGTTATGGTTCTGACATTTGATATACATGATATACAATACATTTCTTTGCAGCACTGAACTTTCCTCCTTCCTCTGGCCTTATCAGCACATGGACATACTTTCAACTTTAATACAACCACATCATAAACACCAATGCTATTCTTAATTGCTTTTTCCTTCCCATGATAATTCATCAAATATCTTACAGCCTGGAGGTCATCTGCCAGTATCATGTTAGCATTGTCATATATGTATGTATGTATGTATGTATGTATGTATGTATGTATACACACACACACACACACACACACACACACACACATATCTCCTCTTAAGTTTTTTAAGTAGTAAAAACCATAATAAACTAAACTTAGAGAAAGAAAACAAAAGGGAAAGAAAGAATATAATAAAGGGGGGGGGGAGGAAATATATAAAGAAGTGACTTCCAAGCTTCATTTCAACAAGTAGAAATAAATTTAAGAACTCTTCATCCCACTATAAGGTTAAATGGATATCCCATATCCCATTCCATATCTATAATCATAAAACATCAACTTTTCAATGCTTGTATCAAACCATAAAAGTTGCATGAACGTTGCAAAAAAAAAAAACCTCTTATTTTAACTTTTATTAAATAAACCAACTTTATATTCCCTCCTTTTACTTACACTAGTTTAATCTTTAATTCAATCAAATATTGTCATAGGATTTGATGACTCTTCAAATTCTTCTTTATCCCATAACATAGATTTCTTCAAGGCTTTAGCAAGCTTTTTTTGTAGATCCAATAAGAAAATATTTTCCATGTCATTCTCTTGGTTTATCATTTGCATTTCTATACTGATTTTTAAAACTTTAGTCAATTTCTTTTGTATATTCAGTAGTCCTTCTCCAAATCATTCTCCTGGCCTGTCATTTGTAGTTTCACATTCTGTATTTTCTCTATCTTGTCAGATAAAATTTGTTCCACATCTATCATTCCTTCATTAACATCATTTAGACATAGTCTATCCAGACATTCAGACATCCTTACTGGCAGTGTTGATATTAAAGTTACTAACTTATTTTAGCTAGGTAGCCAAAATAAGCCTGTTTCCTGAGAAAAGTTTTATTTTTTAATAAGACAATATTCCACATTTTTCTGCACCCTTAATCCATTTAGAACTTCTTAGATTAAAATCTTATTTAGCTTTTTGCTCTTTATTTCAAATTCTTTAAGCTCTTAAACTTGTAACTATTTTTTTTCTTTTGTTCAGAATTGAAGATAAACTCACCTGATGAAGACTTTCTAAAAATAATTAGAATTCTAAAAATTCTAAAAATAATTAGAAAGTGTCCTTTAAAAGGCTCTACTATGGTTGCGAGCAAGATAGCTGATCCCATCAACCCATGGTGCTCAAACCCATGGAAAATTACTGTGCTGCATTCTCATTGCGAAGACCAGCCATTTGGAGCACATCCTATGTCCTCTCCTAACCTAGAGAGGTTCCAAGGAACTGGCCTACTCTCTGGTTACTTGATTTTTGTTGTAATCATTGGATCCACTTTCCCAGAGCCATCTTCAGTTTGCTATACCTCCGCCTAACTGTGAATGCCCATTTAGGCAGAAAACTGAGATAGACTGCATTTTCTTCTCTAAATGGGTTGGATTTAATCTGATCCTTCATCTATGACCTGTTCATCATGGGTGATTTTCCGAAGAAGGTATTCCCAGTGTTATTGGAAGTATAGACCTCTTCATGCTACAAGGAAATGATTCATGAAAGGTATATGTTCCTCTGCTTAAATTAGAAGACTGGAATTTAATACATTTGCACATCTATATTGTTTAACAGGACGTAAACATACTTGATTTTTTTTCAGGTAAGGTTCTCTACTTCTCTTCATGTATTATGAATGCAGTATATAAAGATTTCTTATAGTAATATTTAGAACGTCAGTAAAGACACGCTGGAACTGCATAGAACTTTGAGGTCATATAACCAATTAATATATTTGCTTACATATATCTGTATTGAGGAAGAAAATCTGTATCTGTGTTTAGGGATACTATAGATGTGATAAACATATTTTTTTAATTTTTAATTTCAATTTATAAAGTCACTCCATTCGAAACCAGAAAAGTGTGCAATTAAAACCAGTGCAATACATAAAAAAACAAACCAAATTAACAAAAAAAAAAAGGATTTCATGTAACAGGGAGAAACACTTATCATAATGTATATAAAATGTGCACAATAACGAGTTGGAGGGGAGGGAAGCCAACTTTTTTAAGATCACCTAAAAGCTTGTACTGTATGATTAGGGCCATCAAAACCTCTTAGGAGAGTCTATTTCAAAGGGCAGGCACTTTTATTATCCTGGTTGCCAGTGTATTCGTCTATATCTGCTACTAAATTCACAAAGAAGTAGCCCACAAAAGGAGAAAGCTATTAACAGGAGAATATGAACCTGCCATTCAGAAACTCAGATTTTCTTTTATTATTAAGCAAGATATGGGATCTTAAGAAATCCAAAGAATCACATTTGCACTCTTTTTGCTTCAGTTAAAAATTGCATTATTCCATTAATAAAAGAAGCTAGTGACAGGATAATTAACAGCTCTTACTGCAGCTTTGTTTTTTATGTAGGTGTTTGAAATTCACACAAAAAAAAATGTGAATAGGAAATAATACCGTGTGAAGAGATAAAACACTATGAGATTCATTGAGGATCACTACTATGCTTTAACAATGTAAAGCTCAAATAATTTCTATTAATTGATATTAATAGATATTCCTTTGGCCTTTGCAAAACAAAAATAATTGAATCTTTCTCACAGCTGGATGAAATGCTAGTGCAGACGGAGACTTAAGTTACATTCTCTTTCTCAAGAAATATCCTCCAAAATACAATATACTAGACTTTAAAACTCAGGCTGCAAAATATAATCGAAATTCATTCTATTTATCTTATATAAAGGGTTATACTCTTAGTTAAAAGACATTATCATGCTACCCCTTCCACTTGCTAGAAATAAAGACAAAGATAGAGATGATAGATATATTTATGTCCATGTGTATTTCCTAGGAGATAGCTTGGGAAACTGCCAGAAGAAATTATCTGCACAGAATCCAGGATTCTTTCATAAATAAAAGACTGTCTTAAAATTGGGAATACATTAATCATCTCTAGGTGAGCATAGAAAGGATTTAAAAACATATCCTTGCTTGTCTCACATTGTTGGGAAGTCCATAACACTTCTGATAACAAGACAAACAACTCATTTCTAATAATCATCAAATGTAAGGGTTGGAGGAAGGGGTTGAAATCCAGCAGGTTCTGACAGGTTCTGGAGAACCGGTAATGGAAATTTTGAATAGTTTGGAGAACCGGCAAATACCACCTCTGGCTGGCCCCAGAGTGGGGTGGGAATGGAGATTTTGCAATATCCTTCCCCCAGGAATGGGGAGGGAATGGGGATTTTACAGTATCCTTCCCCTGGAGTGGGGTGGGAATGGAGATTTTGCAGTATCCTTCCCCTGCCATGCCCACCAAGCCACGCCCACCAAGCCGCACCATGCCCACCAAGCCACGCCCACAGAACCGGTAGTAAAAAAAATTGGATTTCACCACTGGTTTGAGGAGTTTTTGAGATTACATAGTCTAACTTCCTGCCCAATACAGAAATCCGTTTTATAGCATTGAAGACAAATGACCATCCATTATGAGTAATACTTGTACAGAGATTTTTCCTATATAGAATTGTCAACACTTTGATGCACCATAAAATTGAAAAAAAATCACTATAAATACTGAATTAAAATATTTATATATAAACCAAGGCTGGGGGGTGGGGACTCCCAGTATCTATCTGACCAGAAAAGTCACAACTTTGCTAGGTGTTGCTAAACAAACTTTACCTTGTATGTATTATGATTAATGTTTCAAGTACTTTTTGGTTCTAATCAACAAATCATTTCGGTACAAAGACTCCTAAATTTTTAGGAGAAGGTTCTAAACAACCCTCTAGACATTTTTGGTTGAAAAATATGTCTGTTTTCAGGAAAGCTAGGTACAATAAATATACCAAATTGTAAAGGTGTCATTGTATAATTTGCATTGAGTCTACTTTCTTATGTACTTTGTTATGCTGAATTTAACAATCACATAGATCATATGTACCAGTGCAAAGTGAGATTCATGTGCTTCTTTTTGTGACAGTGATGACCTTGTGTGTGCTGTTCAAAAGTATACAAGATTTACTATATGCCTGTATACAAGTATGCAAGATTTACCTTATATTAAGGCTCATCCACTGACTTCTGTGAATATGCTTAGATAGTATATACTTAGTAACAGCAAGTAGAAAATGACCAGGACAAGTCAAGCATGGTTCCAGGAACAGCTAGAACCTGGGAAGACAGTGTGAATTAGGCCATGTTTTTCAAACTTTTTCAAGAACTTGAAAAAACAAACATAGAACTTCTTAAAAATATTTTCTTGGAACCAGGGGTGGGTTCGACTTACCTTCCCTACCAGTTCTGATGGCAACGGAAGTGCGCCCCCATCGCGTCGCGCAAAACACCCAGAAATGACCCTCTGCGCATGCGCAGAAGCCTTTGCGCATGCGCAGAGGGTTATTTTTCAAGCCGCGGTGACCGGAGGACCGGTTTGGGGGCGTGGGTCACCAGTCTTTGCTGCCGGTTTGGCAAGCGGTGGTTTCCGCTACCGGTTCTAAAAAACCGGTCCAAACCAGCAGCAACCCACCTCTGCTTGGAACCCTCATTCAAGAATAAAGCACTAGCAGTAGCAATAGCAATAGCAATAGCAGTTAGACTTATATACCGCTTCATAGTGCTTTACAGCCCTCTCTAAGCGGTTTACAGAGTTAGCATATTGCCCCCAACAATCTGGGTCCTCATTTTACCCACCTCAGAAGGATGGAAGGCTGAGTCAACCTTGAGCCGGTGAGATTTGAACCGCTGAACTGCAGCTAGCAGTCAGCTGAAGTAGCCTGCAGTGCTGCACTCTAACCACTGCGCCACCTCGGCTATCAAGCATATTGATAGTGTTTGTTTTATTCTTATTCTCTTATAGAATCTCATCAAAATTGTACAGTTCTGAAGAATAAAGTTTGAAATAACTGAATTAGAGTGATTTCAATGAAAGATGCCTAAAAATATAACCTCCTTCAGGCTTGAATAACAGCACCTTAAGGATTACTTAACTTTTCTTTCCATCTTCTGCCCAGAGATTTTCAAAAGATTATGAAGACTTGGAGATTCACACTTCCTGATTGTGAGTGAGAGCTTCACAAAACTCCAAGAAGATTATAAGGCTTACACAGACCATAAACCTTGCCGGAACTGGTAGGTATGCATTGTATTTCCAGGACGAAGTTGATAAAATGATAAGCTTTAGATACAGATCTCTTCCTCTTCTGCAGTAAAAGAAAAAATGTCAAAACTTTTGGCCCGTAGTATATAGCTGTCCTGCTGTCCTCCATATTGCCAAAATTGCTCATCTCTGAATATAAACACTATTTTCAAACCATTAGCTTTGAAAAGCAGATATCTCAGGATGTTTTAGAATACTGTGAAATATAATGGTTCAAGATCTATCATAGACCAATGGCTTGGCAACTAATCATTGTATCAAAATATTATCTATCTTTGCAATAAATGGAAAAGCTATTGCCCTTAAGATGCAGATGGTCAGTGTTGACAGATGCTGGTAACATCACCAAAACAATGGTGGGATTCAAATAATTCCACCACTGGTTCGCCGAAAATGTGCACGCGACGCGGCGAGGCTCAACCGAGCAGCCTTTTGGGGCCTGCTCCCCTCCAACTCTGCTCTCCGGGGCAGCGGCTGCTTCTCTCCCAGCAAGAGCAGCAGCGGAGAGAAGCAGCTGCCAACCCGGAGAGCACATGGACCGTCTGCGCGAGCGACCGAGGCTCGACAAGGGACGGAAGAAGCGGCTGCAAGATCTCCACTGCAGCGCTTTCCGGATGGCACTTCTTACAGGTAAGAAGAACCATACGGTCCATTCCCAAACCGATTCGGCCTTCCTGCATCCACCCCCCCCCATGGCCCTTTGGCCTAGCACTGCAGGCCGCAGGCTGAATAAATTGCTTCAGCCCGGGGGGCCCATAGTTTGAGGCCAGAGGGGGGTGGCGGCATGCGGGCAGAGGCCTGGGGCAAGGCTGGAGCCAAGGCGAACTGCAAGCAGACAGAGGCTCCGGGGCAAGGCCGGAGCTGGGGAATGGCACGTTCCCCAACCCGGCCGAGGCAAACGGCGAGTGGGCGGAGGCTCCGGGGCAAGGCTGGAGCCGGGGAATGGTGCATCCCTGGGTCCCAAGGTGAAGGGTGACTGGGCAGCATGCTTACCTTTGGTGAGCAGAGCTGGCAAGGTGCGGAGGCGAGGTGCAGAGATTAGCTGGGGCCGCATGGCAAAGGCAAGATATATAGGGCAGGGTGGGGCGGGGCAGGGCAGGGCAGGGTGGGTGGGGCGAGTGGGCAGGCGGGGCAAGCGGCAACCGGGTGGGTGGGGCGAGCGGCGAGCTGGTGACTGGGCGGGCAGGGGCGGGGCCAGTGAGAGGTGGTATTTGCCGGTTCTCCGAACTACTCAAAATTTCTACTACCGGTTCGCCTGAACTGGTTCAAACCGGCTGAACACCACCTCTGCACCAAATCCAAGAAAGCCATAGGTTTCTTACTATACACTACAATGTCTATTAGTTACCATTCTGCTTCAGGTACTTACTAGCTCTCAGACCCAACTGACCATCTGATACTGATGTATCAGATGCAGGGCTGAAAAACCCATGATAGTTATCTTGTTATATTCTGGGAGGAAGAATGCTGGAGTTAAATTATTGGATATGGTTCACTATCGAATGACTCAGCTCCAGCAAGTGCTGCAGTTAGCTCACTTATTCTTGAATGGAAGAAAGGTTTCCACCCCCCCTCCACTTGTCCAGTGAATAAGATGCTGCTCTGATGACTCAGACATCCGACTTTGTGGTGGTAGTGATGAATGGGACTGCTGCTCCTCATTATACCCAAAAGGGAAAATACCTGAGGGAAAATGCTATTCAGAATCTGGTTCCTGTTTACTCTTGATAGTTTCCACCACCCCCCCAGCAATTTCTTGTTGAGGTATATAAGTATTTTAAAGTCCATGGATCACTTAATTTATTAATTTGAATAACACTTTAGAGAGATTGCTCTATATATGTAAATTACAGACAATATTTATTTTTGTTTGACATTTACCTCATACGTATTCCACAGGATATTTCAGAATAGGATATACAGATAGTCTTCACTTAACAACCACAAACACATGGTACTGCTTGGGAATGTCTAATGTGGCTTGTTGCTTCAACTGTTTAGTCGAAATTAGCAAATGTTCAGCCTCTTGGTCTCAAAACACCCATATTGTACCATATTTGTGTAGTCAGACAACTTCCAGCCAAATAAATGTTTTTTAAAAATTCAAGGTATAGCCTAGAATAGGCTGAATTTAAACACAGATTTCATTCTGGTTTTACACAGTCTGACATTGATCTGAATATGCTTTGCTCATACAGTATAGATTTATACCATGTTTATGTAAGAGTAATATACTGTAAGCAATGAACTTCTAAAGTTACCTCTCTAATCATTGATTATTTCAACCAACATAATATTTTCTTATTAATTACCTTTCAAAATTTGCAGAATATATCCAATTTATTGATTTAGAAGAGCAATAGGGATCACCTCTTGGGATCAACTTCATTTGATTGGGTGTGTGTACGAATGTTAATGGTAAAAGTCGCAATCTTCTCTTTTCCTTCCTGTCAGAATAATGGCTGTTCAGAAAAGGTTTTGGTGTTATAATGGGAAGATGATACCAAGTTATGTTCTAATGTGGATCAAAGCCAACCTATAAAAGAACTTATGCAGCAATAGTTATTGGGACTGAGCACTTTCTGAAGGAAGTAACTTCAGCCCTCATGTAATAACAAGTGCAGCCAGCAGTAGGAAATCAACTCCGCAGGATATTTCAGAATAGGATGTACATATAGTCCTCATTTAACAACCACAATTGGAATAGGAAACTCCATTGCTAAGTGATGTTAAGTGTGAGCTATCACATGACTGCGAGGAACTTACAAACTCACTTTCTCTGCAATTGTTAAGTGAATCACCTGTAGCCATTGAGCAAGACATCACGTGAATATGCAATTTTACTGCTGGTTTTTCCATTGACTCTGCTTGTTGTGAAGAACAAAAACGGTGAGTATGTGACCACGGGATGCTGCAACAATTGTTAACTGCTGGTTGCAAAGTGTCCAAATTTTGATCATGTGACTGTGGGGATAGCAATAGCACTTAGACTTATATACCACTTTACAGTGCTTTAAGCCCTCTCTAAGCGGTTTACAGAGTCAGCATATTGCTCCCAACAATCTGGGTTCTCATTTTACCCACCTCGGAAGGATGGATGGATGGCTGAGTCAACCTTGAGCCTGGTGAGATTTGAACTGCCAAATTGCAGTCAGCTGGCAGTCAGCAGCAATAGACTGCAGTACTGCACTCTAACCACTGCACCACCACGTTACTGGATGCTGCATTAGTTGTAAATTTGAGGACCAAACTTCTGTATAGGCACGAAAAAAAATGTTTGTTGATATATCATTTTTAATTGGTAATACCTTAAAACAGAGGCATAATTTTTATTCCAGCACAGAGATGAATAACTGTGAGTCTTAAGCTTGTGCAAATTCTAAAAAACTTCTTTAAAATTGTATATGTTTTCTAGAGGATATACTGTAAATGCATTCATATCCATTTAGAGTTTATATCAATCAATAAATCAAATTTTGTTGAAGACCTATATAAATGGTGAATAAAGAAGATTAATCTCAAGACCAAAAAAACACTGTCTCTTGCATAGAAAGTAGACTTCTCAATATTTCATCAGCTAGCATTTAAAATTGTATGACTACAGAAACTCAAAGTGGAGGATTATAATTTGGATAATTGTTATGGTTATTCTAGCTAAATTATATTAAGTAAATTTGCTCTGGGAAAACTATCTCATTCTTTCAAAAAACAAGAAGTGGAATTAATTAAGTATGACAGTTCCAACAGATGTTCCCTTCCCTTCATTTTGTTTGCAAAGAAATAATCGGAAAAAAATAAAACAACAACAACAATTCAGAATACAGCAAAGCAACATCTGCATCCTTGTAGGATCCAAGAAACCCCTACAGATATATGCCATGTTAAAAATGTTTACAATGGAGGTCCCATTTTGCAACATGTATACATCCTGCCAATTTTTTAGGATTAAAATCTGCTTCTCCATTTGGTCATTTAAAACCAAAAGCAAAAAACAATTTTCCTTTTTATGCAATTGCCTTACATGAATCCCCTATGAAGTGCTGAACACTTGCTAGATTTGCTTACAGACAAGGGATAGCATGGCATTGATATCAACACCTGCTGTGCCATGTGCCTAAGAATGCTTCAAGTCAAAATGCATTATGCAAATGATGATTTCAGAACAAGAGCTCATACACTGCAATATCAATAATGAGCAGAGGTGGTATTCAGCAGGTTCTGACCAGTTCTGGAGAACCGGAAGTGGAAATTTTGAGTAGTTCGGAGAACCGGTAATTCTCCTGTGCACTGCTAAGGAGAATCCAAGCATCAGTTAATCTCATCGGTTGTCATGGGGACTGAGTTAATTGATTGAATTAAACACACCCTCTCTGCTCCACCGGCTGTGATGATCCAGTTTTAAAACTCAGTTGGTTCAAGAGGGACATGTAATTTTTAGCTCAGCTACCTTTTTTGTCTACAACTGAGTGATTTATGCTTGGACTCTTCCTTTAACAGAGCACCATATTGCTGCCGGCATGTGTGCAGGTTTGCCGGTACGCTGGCGAGAACCGCCACCGCCTTACAGCTGGGGCAGCCGGAGTCCCTGCCTCTCGGGGCTATACTCTTTCTGGAGTGGCTATAGGCAGAGGCAAGCCCTCTCCTTTTCTTGTTGGGGAACGAGCTGCAGTTTCTCCTGAGATTTGTGATCTCTTGTGTGGAGGTAGGAAGTATCGGAGACTCGTTTCGGCTCTGTGACTGGCGGCGGCCATTTTAACAGCGTTTTAAGCATCGACCATTTTTTATTGGAGTTCTTGCCTGTTACCGGGCAGAATTGTCACAGCGGCCATTTTGTTTCATCATTACTGCAATACCATGTTGCAGTTAGTGCCGGTGGCCATTTTAGGAGGCAATTACGACCGTGCAGCTCCCGATCGCCATTTTGTTGGCGTTTTTTGGCTTTAGTGGACTGTTGGTGATTGCTGCAAATGTCTTAGCAGTTTATCACTGCCCCGTTTGAATTGCCTTGCTCATTCTAGCCGTTTTTCCGCTACTGTTTGTTGGTGCTTTGGGTGAGTGCTGTTCCCGGGGATCCGTGGGACAGTGATAATCCCCTACTCACCCAGTCATGTTTTCAGGAGTCCCTGCCTGACAGCATTACTCCTCTTTGCCCCAAGAGTGTGGGGTAGCCCTGATTCTGTGTGCTACAGAGCTTCACTTGATTTCATAATGTCTGGAAAGTCTGATAAAGGGCAGGAAGCTTCTTCTTCTTCTTCTGCCCTCAAAAAAGCCACATCTAAAAGCCAGACTTCTTCGAAGGACAGGGCTGCAAAAGAAAAGGCTTCTAAAAATACTGAAAAGCAGGCTTCTGCAGCTGCTTTGAAAGATGCTGGAGACTCAGAGCCTTAGAAAAACAGTTCGCTAAGGCCCAGTCACAAGCAGAGGCATCCCTGTCGCAGGCACCCCAACAGGTGACCCACTGTTGCTACAGTCCCCCCAGACTTTGCCTTCTCTTCCAGCCCAGGGGGCTCTTCAGACTCCCTTAGTTGCTCAGCCTGTGGATACAGGGCTGGAGTCTGACAGGGATTGGTCACCGGATAGGCCCGGGTCTTCCAGGGCATAGTGCAGGGAGACACCCAATTGTCTGGAGAACAGCTTAGCTTGGCCCCAGGGGCTTCTAATCCTAGGCCTACACCCATGGCAACATTCATTCCTACTGCTGCGGGGCTCGGTCCTACGGAAGATTGCTGGCAATGTCTTCCAGCAGATGTTCAGGATATGATTGCCAATGCCTATTCCCAAGGGATTGCAGTAGGCATCCAACAATGGCCACCTTGTCAGACCAATCCTGTCCAATTACAGGAAGTTTGGTCCAACCTGGGTGATGCTTATTCACATCGCTCTTTGGGGTTAAGTGAAACCTCCCTTCGAGGTGAAGGGAGCATCACTGATGAGGATTTGTCTGATGACGAAGGTCTACTTCCTGACCAGCTGGTCTTTATGGGCCTTTTTAAACCGGCCTTATTTAAAACACTTCTACACAAAGCTAAACTCACGGCCAACATTGGTGTGTCTTCAAAGTCCTCGGATCCCCCGGTAGGTATTGATCCAGCTGTGGGCTTGTGTTCGGAGCCTGAGCGTGAATCTGATGTCATTCCATCCTCTAAGCTGTTTATTGACGCCATCAAGAGGTCCTGGGACCATCCATCTGCTGCCCCCAGCCCTACTTCGGCCGAAAGGAAATTCTACGGTTTTGGCCCGGAAGTGGAAGACTTGTTACAGCTTCCATCTGTGGACCCTCCTGTTGCCAATCTGGTGTCTTCAACTGTATTTCCCTCTGATGTGTCGGAAGGCCTTAAGCCTGATGACCGCAAAGCATGCTGAATAAGTCCCACCAGGCGGCCGCTTGGTCTATTAGGGCGGCTACAGCTGCAACGTTCTTTAATAGAACATCCATTATGTGGCTTAGGGAGATGCAGTCTAGGTTGCGTCCAGAGGATTCCCGCCTACGGCAGGACTTTAATAAATTACTGGCCACAGCGGAGTTTTCCACGGATGCAACTCTGAATGCCACAAAATTTGCATCCTGGGCAATGACAGCTAGTGTCACCTCTTGCCACCTGATTTGGCTTTGCAATTGGCAGACGGATATGCGTTCCAAGTGGCGCTTAGCGGCTGCTCCCTTCACGGGAGAGAGACTATTTGGGGAATCTCTAGACTCAATTCTAGTAGAAGACAGGGACAAAAGGAAGGTTCTGCCCCATGTACATAGACGGGCAGACTGGCGCCCTGCCCCATATTATCGCAGGCAGCCCTTTCGGTCTGACTCTTCCTTTGGTGGGCCCCAGTTCCAAAGGTCGTATTTCCAGGGGGCAGACAGACCTCAAGACAGGTCCGTTGGCAGAGATAGGGGCAGACAGTTTTCCCAGTCAAGATGTCCTTTCCGGGGATCCAGATCTAGGACCTTTCGGAGATCTAAATGACTCCAGAGAGGCGATTCCCATTGGCGGCAGACTGCAACAGTTTGTGACCCAATGGGAATTATCTTCCACAGATGCCTGGGCTTTGCAGACTATCTGGTTAGGCCTCACGATAGAGTTTACCAGTCAGCCCCCAAGTCGATTTATTAGGTGTCCGGTTCCACCCAATGCCACCAAACGGGCACTGATGGAGGTGGAAATCTGCCACCTTCTCGATATTTCAGCTATAGAGAGGGTGCCTCCGGGACAAGAGAGACTAGGGTTCTATTCCATTCTATTCCTAGTTCCAAAGAGCTTGTGGGGGGGGTGGCGAGCCATCCTCAATTTGAAGCAGCTCAATTTGCACGTGGCGTACAAACGCTTCAAGATGCAGTCCCTCAAGTCCATCTTGGGATGCATCAGGCAAGGGGATTGGCTCACGTCGATAGATCTCAAGGAGGCGTACCTCCACGTGCCAATACGTCCATCCCACCGGCGGTTCTTGAGATTTCGTTTCACAGGGTCTCATTTCCAGTACTGAGCCCTGCCGTTTGGCCTGTCATCGGCACCCAGAACCTTTACCAAGCTGTTGGATGTAGTGGCGGTGGATCTCAGGATGCATCCCCTTCGTCTACAATGTTATTTGGACGATATAATTATTCAGTCACAATCGCCTCGACATGCCCGGGCGGACCTCCTGCTCACAATTTCCAAAGAGTCACCTCACGCCCACCACCTCGCTCCTCCATCTCGGGACTATCATCAATACCGAGACTTGCGAGGTCTTCCTGTCATTGGACCGCCACTCCAACATTGTTTCCCTGGTGGAGCGGGTATATCAACAGGGCCGTGTGTCCCTGGTGCTGCTTTCCAAGCTTCTAGGGATGTTCATCTCGTGCATCGATGTGGTGCCGTGGGTGAGGTTTGTTGCGGAGATAAATAATTAGAGGTGAAATGAATCTTGTTTCCCTGCCCTCAATCCTCATGAATAAGACCGGAGTCCGGGAAAGAATAAAAGTAATATATTTGCATAACAAAAATAAGAACACCTAAGTCTGTGTCTACATAGTGAAGAACAAAGAGAACAAAGAAAAAATTAACACATGCGCAGTACAGGTATCACATGAGAACTTCATATCAGTATACAGTGTCATTTCAGAATAAGAGTCCTGCTGACAAATTAAAATGAACGTAGTGACAAACCCCTTCTTTGTCAGTAGGGCAAATATCAGTTATCCATCAAAACATCAATTAAGGCACATCATTTCACGCAGGTATTCATGCTGCGCTGCTGGTAATGGTTTGGTAAGCATGTCAGCAATTTGATCACATGTAGGTATGTACTGCAATTTTACAAAACCTTGTTTAACCAACTCTTTAATATTTTTATAACGAATGTCATTGTGTCTGGACCTAGTAACCGTGAAACGTGAATCAGAAATACAACCTACTGCTTGATTATCTTCCA
>QLTV01003390.1:3378644-3389577 GCA_003457575.1 Thermophis baileyi
TACCATGTTGCGGAGATAAATAATTAGAGGTGAAATGAATCTTGTTTCCCTGCCCTCAATCCTCATGAATAAGACCGGAGTCCAGGAAAGAATAAAAGTAATATATTTGCATAACAAAAATAAGAACACCTAAGTCTGTGTCTACATGGTGAGATGACCTTGTTTCCCTGCTCTCAATTCTCAATAATAAGACCGGAGTCCAGGAAAGAAGAAAAGTAATATATTTGCATAACAAAAATAAGAACACCTAAGTCTGGGTCTACATGGTGAAGGAACAAAGAGAACAAAGAAAAAATTAACACATGCGCAGTACAGGTATCACATGAGAACTTCATATCAGTATACAGTGTCATTTCAGAATAAGAGTCCTGCTGACAAATTAAAATGAACTTAGTGACAAGGTTGCATGCTTGCGCCCTACAATGGAGCCTACTTCTTTTCCAACGAGCAAGGACCAGCCATTCTACTGCGCTAGTGAGGGTGCCAGAGGCGGTCCGCCATTCGCTGCGCTGGTGGGTGTCCCCAGCAATTCTGAGTGGCTGTCTCTTCAAGGAGCCCAGCCGGGTGACTCCTACCATGGATGCCAGTCTGTTCGGGTGGGGGGGCCACGCCCATTCCCAGGTGACCCAGGGTCGCTGGCTGCCATTGGACTTGGTCAACACCAATATCAATCTGTTGGAACTACGAGCTGTGTACCTGGCTCTTCAACATTTCGAGCCGATGGTGAGAGACGCACACGTTTTGGTCCTGATGGACAATGTGGTGACCCGGTCCCACATCAACCACCAAGGGGGCACGAGATCCAGGTACCTCATGTGAGAGGCAGAAAAGATAGGACTGTGGGTGGAACTACACGTGAGATCGCTTTGGGCAGAACACATCTCGGGCTCCTCGAATACGCAGGCGGACTGGCTCAACCGCTCCACGATAGATCCGGCGGAGTGGCGCTTGCACCCCGACCTGTTCGAGACTCTGTCCGAGACATTTGGCCGACCAGTAGTGGACTTGTTTGTGACTCGACACAACATGCAGCTTCTGAGATTTTTCTCCCGTTTTCCAGCGCAGGGGGCAGAAGGAGTCAATGCCATCTGCAGTCCCTGGCCACCAGGCCTATTGTACACCTTCCCTCTGATTCTGGTTCGGAAGTTGCTCACGGAGAAGGCGGAGCTCCTCCTGGTCGCTCCCCATTGGCCTCGGCTGCCTTGGTTCACGGATCTGGTGCAGCTTTCGGTGTCTCATCCTTGGCGGATTCCCGACAGCAGGATCTCCCTCAGCCAGGGTGCACTCCTACATCTGGACCCTCGGTGGTTGCACCTGACCGTATGGCACTTGAGGGGAGCCTTCTCAGGAATGACAGATTCTCCGATGACGTAATTGTCACTATCCAAGCTTCTCGTCGTGAATCCACCTCACGTATCTACAATGCGACCTGGTCTGCCTATTGCAGATTTTGTGCCCAATCTCATCGGGACCCGCTGTCCGCCTCGATTACACAGATTTTAGACTTCTTGCAGGCAGGGTTTAAGAAGGGGTTGGCCCCCAACACGCTTCACAGGCAAGTTGCGGCCTTGTTGACTTATCAGGCTGGACAATTTGTGGTCGCTGTATTACCATCCCGAAGTGTGTAGTTTTTTGAGAGTTGCTGCTAATTTGCGACCCTAGGTCATTCATCGATATCCTACCTGGGATCTCTTCCTGGTCCTGCAAGCACTGACATCTCCTCCCTTTGAACCGTTGAGGACAATTTCCCTCCAGTTCCTGACATTCAAGACTGCCTTCTTAGTCGCTATTACCTTGGCCAGGAGGGTTTCTGAGTTGGCCACGCTTTCCATGCACCACAACCTCTGCCATTTCCATCCAGACAGGTTCGTTCTCCATTTGGATCCCTCCTTTCTACCTAAAGTGAACTTCTGGTTCTATCGGGCCCAGGAGGTGATACTACCGGACTTTTGCCGCAACCCAAGTCATCCGTTGGAACATCGCTGGCACAAGTTGGATGTCCGGAGGGCTCTTCGGATTTATATCCAACGGACGGCTTTCTTCTGGAGGACCAAGGCATTGTTCGTGGCTTTTCAACCGGCCTAGATGGGTCGCAAGGTCACGCTCAGACTATCAGCTGATGGCTCAAGGCCTGCATCGCCCAGACCTACGAAGGGCAGTCCAGGCCGGTGCCTAGTGGAGTAACAGCACATTCCACCCGTAGTGCGGCCACATCTGCGGCCTGGGCTACGCAGGCTTCTATTGAAGACATCTGTCGAGCGGCCACGTGGACTACTCCTTCACCGTTTATCAAACATTACAAACTGGACATGTTTGCCTTGGCCGAGGCAGCCTTTGGCAGGCAGTTTCTTCAGAGGGTCTGCTCCACTTCTGCTCCCCTGGAACGGCCTTCTTCCACCCACGAGACTTAAGCTTGGGTATATCCCATGCTTGGACTCTCCTTAGCAGCGAACAGGAGAAGTATCATTGGCTTACCTGAACGGTCTTCTCTGTGCGCTGCGGGGAGAGTCCAAACCCGCCCTGGCTTGTTGGTCCAGGGTCACTGGACTTTTCGTCCTCTATACTGCCTTGGAGGGGTTTGAATGCCTTCATTTGAAAACTGGATCATCACAGCTGGTGGAGCAGAGAGGGCGTGTTTAATTCAATCAATTAACTCAGTCCCCATGACAACTGATGAGATTAACCCTTGCTTGGACTCTCCTTAGCAGCGCACAGGAGAAGATATTTTTGCCCTTAAGGCGTGTTTAATTCAATCAATTAACTCAGTCCCCATGACAACCAATGAGATTAACCAATGCTTGGACTCTCCCCGCAGCGCACAGAGAAGACCGTTCAGGTAAGCCAACGATACATACCACCTCTGACTGCCCCCCCATCTATTCTCTGCCTCCCGAGTCCCAGCTGATCAGAAGGAAATGGGGATTTTCCAGTAACCTTCCCCTGAAGTGGGGAGGGAATGGAGATTTTACAGTATCCTTCCCCTGCTATGCCTACCAAGCCACGCCCACAGAACTAGTAGTAAAACTTTTTGAATCCCACCACTGATAATGAAACCACATTTGGTTATAGTTTAAGAGCCATTCAGCCCTTTACCTAATGTTCTGATCATTTTTGGAAGAATGTCAGAACTTTGAATAAGCGTTTTCCCATTGTACAATGTGGAAGTTATGATTTCATTTGCAAGGCCTTTTTAAAAAAACCCTCAACTAATGTAAGCAATTGGCAGGAAATAATTTTTTTCTATTTCATAGGTCTAAAAGTCCTCCTGGTCTATTTTTGCAGCCTCCCATCATTTTCTTGTCCTAGTTAGTATAAATCATACATCTGTGTATCAAATGCTGAAAAGTAGCATGTGTTAAAATAGAACAAAAGTAGAATCCACTGAAGCATTCTTTTAAAACTTTAACTATTGACTTTTAGAAAATGGGTAAGCTCCAGATGGATGGCACTTCTTATTGAGGAATACAGTATTCTTATAGCAGTAAATTAGATTTATTGTGAAATGGCATCTTGCCACAGGAAAGGAACTTGATTAACTATGACAATTCTGAAATCATAGATCAGTTTCTTCTTGAGTCAAAAGAAAAGAAAAAAGAAGACAAGAAAAAGAGGGGCATATTTTGGGGGAAGGGTTGAAAAAAAAAACATTAAGATTTCAGTGAGCAGACAATTGAAGCCCTGCCACTTTTTAATGTGCGTTATGAGTGCGACACATGGGAAAAAAATAGGTGAGGCTTCAATTTTTGTGGATGTGGCCACAAAATTGTATTGACTTTTTTTTTTAATAATCCTTGCAGCTTCCCCTGGAGAAATGGCTATATTTTCTTTTCATTCAGAAGAATTCAAATATCTAGCATTTACCTCTGTGAATTTAGAGTTCTTTAATTTGCTGTTGCTATTGTTAAATCCTGGAAAGCTTAATCTCCCCCATTCTAAAAATTAACATGAAATAGTATTAAGGGTTAATTACTGAAAATGGGTTAACATAGCTGTCGAGGAAGCTCTTCAGTTAAACAGACTACTTAATGTGTTTTTCCTAGGAGAGAGGAGAGAAATCCTTCTAGATCAAGAATTAGGAAGATGAAATTACTTCTTTGAAAACTTGGAATGATCTTCTGAGACATGGAAACTGCCAAATACTTGAAATTGTTTTTTATTGAAATTTGATAATCTCTATGTGGAATTCAACATTAAACCTGGGATAGGAAGAAAACAATTACCCAGTTTTTAAAATAACATTGTAGAGCAGCGGTCCCCAACTTTTCTGGCTTGGTGGCCCAACTGGGCCAGGGGAGGGGAGAGAGGATGGTCCCGTGTGAATGGAGGGTGCTTGCATGCACGCCCATCGCTCACACAAATGGAGCTTTCATGAGGGTGAGTGCCTGCCGTTTGTGCAAGTGGAGCTGCATGCACGTGCGCATGGTCTGGTTCCAAATGGGCCGTGGCCCAGTAGTAGGCCACGGCTCAGGGGTTGGGGGCCCTTGTTGTAGAGTATTTCATTTCAAAAACTTAGCCATAGCTTTCCTATTATAAATTCTCACTGAAACCACAACATCTAATAGACAAGGACACTCTAACCTAGGGGTGTCAAACTCGATTTCATTGAGGGCCATCTCAGGGTTGTGTTTGACCTCGGAGGGCCGGGGGACATGGCCAGGGTTGGGCGTGGCCATGGTGGGCATGACACGGGACTCATGTCGGGGGGCCCTATGGTGGCCAAGTGCAAAGGCAGGGCTTCCCTGAGACCCTCCCTCACTCTCATTATAATCTCCTTCCTTCCTTCCTTCCTTCCTTCCTTCCTTCCCTTCTTTTTCCTTCCCTCTTCATTCTCCTTTCTTCTTCCTTCACCTCTTTCCTTATTTTTCTTCGTTTTTCCTCTTTCCCTTTCTCCTTTCCTGTCCCTTCTTGCATGCTCAAATGCAAAAGGGGAAACATTTCTCCTTTTATTTTGTTTTTAGTTTGTTTTGATAGCCCTCTGCCAGCGAAACCAGAACTTGAAAACACCCCGTTTTTGGCCGTGACGGCCTCCTGCAGCCCTCTGCCAGCGAAAATGGAGCTCTTGCACCCTGTTTTTGCTGGCAGAGGCACCGCAGGATGGTCCTTTGCTGTTTCCAGGCCGGCCCCACAGGCCAGATCTAAGCATCCTGGGCAGAGGTGGGTTCCTGCTGGTTCCGACCGGTTCTTTAGAACCGGTAGTGGAAATTTCCCCATGCTCCCCGAATTGGCAGCAATGGCCAGCTGGACACGCCCCCGAACCAGCTCTCTCGGTGGTGCCATAGGCGCCACCATCTTGTTTTTCACTTCTGCGCATACGCAGAAGCTGTTTTTTGCTTCTGCGCATGCGCAGCTGGATTTTCAGCACTGCGCATGCATGCGCGGCAGTGCGGCACGCAACACATGCGCGCCCACGTGGCGCAGGAGGAAGTGAACCGGCAGCGAGGTAAGTTAGAACCCACCCCTGATCCTGGGGACCAAATCTGGCCCGTGGGCCTTGAGTTTGACATCCCTGTTCTAACCAGTGGAATTGCCCACTTTTGGTTTCTTTTGGGAATTAAATACTTATTGTATGCATGGATGGACTGATTCTCTTTATTAATAAGGACTGAAATGCACATTGAACCTCAGATTGGGACAAGAATATAATGGTAAAACCCCTTTTTTTGTTCTAAACAATACCAGTTTCCAGCAGTTAAAAAAAATTCAGGAACTGAAGGAAGGGGAAATATATGTTAAAAGAAAAAAAAAGTGGCTTTTCCAATATATATGGCTTAAAATATTATCTGTGTTTCTGATCTTTTCACTATCAATGCTTTGGACTCAGAACAAGATAATGTCATGAAAAGTGACATCTTAATGAACCAAATTGCTGGGCAATTTTGTCATAAAGCAGCTCAGCAGCTAATTAGAATCTACTCAACTCTAAATTGACTTGGGAATACCTACAGTGATGGAAATCATGTTCTTAACAGTGTGATTGACTGACAGAAGATGACCTGCTAGTATCACAGAAACCAGTTCATTAGTCTTTTGTAATGGTTACTGCTGGTATATTCTGATAACTCATTATACAGCTGCTAGCTGAATAACTTGAATCTTGTAAGGTCAATATGACATGTATTTGTCAACAGATTTACACATGACAACTCTAATTAATTAATATTCATTTGTACTCTGTGGATGAAACATCTGTACCATTTAAATACTAAAATAAGAGATAGCCAGGCAATACGATCCATGCTTTATGATTTTCTGCACAGTCTAAATGTTTTGCACTGTAATGTCATCTTTTTATTGCTATCATGACAAAGCAATGGAGCTATCAGTGCTAATATTTCTACTTAATGTATTGAACAGGTAGCTCTGAAAATGAGCATCTTTCACAGATCCTCTCAAGAGGTCAAACATAAATCTGAAGTAAACAAACCCATAAATGTGTCTCCTGTTGGATATTTTTCATGAAAGACAAGAAAAGGTTCATGTTACTCGGTGGAGAAAGAGTTGGTGAACAAAATTTATTCTTTTGGAGACAAATGTTGCCAGCCATGTTCTTAGTCATAGATAAACAAAATAATACTATTTCGAATTTGGATAGAACAGTATTAAGACTAGAAGCCCTATGCAAAATTTCCTCAGAACAAGAACTTTGCACTCAGTGGTTTTATTCAGTGGTTTTACTTTGAATAAACATGTGTAGGATTATGAGGCAAGGTTCAAGGCACACAACATCTCATATTTCTCTTTAAATATGGTGGAGCATATGATCTGAGCATATGTTTCCTTTGCATCAGATTTTATTTCCCTGTGGCAACATTGTTTAATACAGAATTCTGGCTAACAGCTAATCCTTTTCTTGTACTTCTGCTTTGTATTCTAATATTTAAAAGAGAAACTTGTGGAAAATCTATCCTTTATTGGTGGAGACTCTCTGGGACAGTGTTTTGTAACCTTGGCAACTTTAAAATGTGTGTTCCAGAAATCCCTAATCAGCAGATTAATACAACAGTCCCACTTACATCATTGGATAGATGTAGATATAAATGTAGAGTCTTTTACAATTATGAAATTAGCATTCTCCCATTTATTTCATTATTATTATATTGCCCAGTCTTATTTTTCTCAACATGGCACTGATTTTGTTTACAACTCCCAACATTCTTATCTAGGCTTGTTGGTAACAGTGAAATCTTAAGCCATCATATTCACTGGGCCAACAACAGTTTTGGAAAAGCTATTCCAGAATAAGTGAGTGTAGTAAATTCATTCCTAGCTGCAAAAGAGTTTTCACTTCAGGGAATTCAGCCTAAGCTCCTCTTGTTTTTAAAATTAAATATGGCAGTTTCTGAAATAAGTCCTAGCATAGCATGATAAGATTACCTTCTCTAAACCTGATCCGTTCTAATGAAAAATCCTGATCAATATTTACACTTGGGTGGCTAATGAAAAAGGATACTGGATTCCTACATAGGACTTTCCTCTTCATTCTGACATGAATTCTATATAGAATTTCTAAAGAATATCATAAATAATGTTTTGTAAAACATTCCATGGGATTGAAAGTTTAAAACAACCCCTTGAAATTGGCAGATTTTATATGATATTCTGCATTTTGTCTAAGAAGGGAATCCCATTGTGATTCCTTCATAGATGAATACATTAATCTAATGTTTTTTAAAAATTCCCTGCTTGTCCTCCTTGTTGGAATGCATAATAGAGATGAGCCTTCAAATAAATTAATCATGAATGTAGTTTCTGAGTGATTGAATATATTTTGCAGTCTTACCACAGAGCAGCTCACAGTCTGTTTGCATACAGCTTAGGCATTCAAATGCGTCATTTTTTAAATGCTATACTGAAGCCTAAAATAAAGTAATAAAATGCCTTTATAAAATCAGCTCACAGCTTATTTTGCCCGACTATTTTGATATCTTACTTGAATATAGACAACCCCGCTTTTCATCACATTATCAACCATTTGTAAGCAATGATGCGACAGGAATTTAAAATGAAGCAATGAAATCATGAAGGGCTGAGGGGGTAACTTGACAGAGAAACTTCACAGTTGGTAAACTATTTCATCCACATCTCTACTTATTGTAAAAGAAACTAAAGAAAGCACACATATACACACTTCACACTTCTTGGCACTGTAGCAGAAATTATTCTTTGAAGACTGTAAAAGGTGATCCAAGATGATTCCAAAATATATATATCAAGATTTGTTCACCACTGTGACCTAAAGTCACATTCTTTTTTTATATGTGGTATTCATGCACATATTACAAAAGGGAATGGGCTTCAATTGCATAGTAGTGACTGTCATCTTGATTTTTTTTTAGCCATTCCACCCTTCCATGGATACTCTTGAGCATGTTTGGGGTAGGTTTAAAAGTTTAGTAAACTTTTAAGTAAACCTACTAAACCTTGTCACCAACACTGACATGTTGGAAAAGCCAATGTTGCTTTTAGTTCAGATGCAAGGCAATGATAATGTCAGGAATATTCTCCCTCCTCAAAAATGTAAAGTCATCTTATTGTTTTACTGCAGAATCCATAAAATTTGAAAGATATACCAACTAAAAAAACCTGGACAACTCCAGACCTTTTGTCAGTTCCAATCCAGTAGAAATAAATTGTATATTCCAAGCAATTCAGCTAATCTCTGAGGACAGCGCTTCAAAAAAAAAAAAAAAGAAAGCAAAGCAGATTCTTTTTATGCACCTTTTAATGAATGTATAGCAAGAACAAATGTTGCTGTATTTAATTAACTAACCCATTAAACATTTAGTGCGCCATGAAAATGAACAGTGTTACAGCATAAATGTGAGATAGTAAGATACATTTTTAAAAAAATTATAGGGAGCTCAACTTTGTTGGAGCAATTTTAAGGAATGCTACACTAAAAACTGTCCTCCACAGGAAACTTTTATTTTTCCACCTCATTTTTTAGGAAACCAGAATTAACTTTGGGTGACATCGTAAGCTCTTCTTTATTACTAAGTGACTAACTTTTTTTTTAAACACATCTCTATCACACAGTAGCTTTCCATGCTATCCCTACTTTCAGATCTGAAAAAAAAATCTGTGGGAGGAACTCTCTTGAAATTTAATTGTTGTGTGGGAAATAACTATTTTAGGATAATAGAGCCTTGGAGCAATGGCTGCAAGCCAGAATCATCTATCTCTTGTTTTTACCAAGAGACAGATATTATTGAAGGTGGTTGAATAGCCTAGAAGCAATTGAATAGCCTTGGCCACTGTTCAACTGTCTTTTTTGGAAAAGGGACAGGGAAGAATGGATCTTCAGAAAATTTCTTAAAACATTCGCTTCCTGGGTGAACTGGTTTTTACTTGCATCTTTCCAGATAATAATATTGAAGGACATGCAGACTTTGTAAAAAGGATTTATGTGATATTTTATGAAGTGTATACATCATGCAACCTAGTCTTCAAATACCTTCAAGCAGTGTATCACAGGTAATAACTGATCCTTCTTTGTTTGTTCGCTCATTTGTTTTGACATCTGGTCAACTTTATTCCTTGCAACTTTGTGGGCACTTTTATTAAAAACAGTTTTGGAAATAGTATGAATTTCTTTCTTTCTAGGGCTACAAAAGAATGAGTAGCCCAAAGTCACCCAGTTGGCTTCCAAGTCTAAAGCAGGACTTGAACTAGAACAGAACTCAGATTTCCCCATTTCTAACCTAGTGTTTTATCCACTAGATTTGAAAAAGTACTCCAACTGTAGAAGAGGTGATTTCATACGGCTTTGTTATTTCCCAGGAGTGTCCTAGAAGGGATTTTTAAAAGAAGACTTTACCCAGCTGTTTAACATAGATATTAAATAACATAAGGAAAAGTATCATGCTTTGATGAACCCACATTTGTTTTCTCAAGTGCTCAATTGCTGCCTTCCACCATAACCTGTAACTAGAACCATCCATTTTAGGAATGAATACAACTTCTCTAGAATTATGCCCACAAGTCTAGATATTTGTAGATGTTTCTAAAAGAAACATTGGCCGGTTGTATCAAATAATGCCAAGAGATCTAACAGATCAGGGGAGGGAGGGGGGGCTCAGTCCCTCATCTGATATCTGATAAAGGTCATGTGTCAGAGAACCAATGCTCTAACTTTCCTCAGCCAGGTAATCTGTTTTCCCAAGTTCATTTGTAGTTAATTCATTATCTCTCCTCAACAACTTCCTTAAAAGGAAAGGCTGAAATTGAACAAAACTTATCAAACAGCAGACCTACAGTTAGTTTCTTCTGGAGAAAGACTATTATTACCTCTTTCCAAGCAATCAGAATTACGTACTCTCCAAGATATCTCCCATACTCATAGACAACCTATGGATCAGTTATGCCATGCACATTCTTATCTATCACTGTCTCTATGATTTGTCTTTACCTATTGTTTTTCATTCTATCTGTTAGATAGTGGGTAGAGATGACAGGAGACAGACTTCCAAAGCAGCTCTTTATTTCAGCTCTTGTATCAGCAACCAGCAAAGAGCAGTCTGACAGCTTGCCCTTTTATAGGGAGCTGTCAGACAGACCAGCCAATAGCGTTTGAGCTTTTTCCCGCTCAAACGCTGGACCTGGTTGGAACCATGTAACACAGTTTAAACAGTTAGAACATAACACCCCTCCCCTCCTGGATGGAGCTGTCCAGCATACGTAATCACGCAGGTAGGCGGGGCGTTTTGGAGCCCTACTAGACCTGCGCAATTCAGTTGGTGGTGAGGCAGCGGCCTGTGCGGACAGGTCTGCTGCCGCTCCGGGGCTCGAGCAGTAACACAGTTTAGAACATAACACCCCTCCCCTCCTGGATGGAGCTGTCCAGCATACGTAATCACGCAGGTAGGCGGGGCGTTTTGGAGCCCTACTAGATCTGCGCAATTCAGTTGGTGGTGAGGCAGCGAGGCAGCGGCCT
>QLTV01003390.1:3393262-3405216 GCA_003457575.1 Thermophis baileyi
GGAGGCAGGAAGATGTCTGCCTGGCTGGTTGAAAGTGCTGAAGAAGCTAGTCACAGTTCTCCTGGCCCAAGCCCTCGTCGCCACTGTTAGATAGTGGGTAGAGATGACAGGAGACAGACTTCCAAAGCAGCTCTTTATTTCAGCTCTTGTATCAGCAACCAGCAAAGAGCAGTCTGACAGCTTGCCCTTTTATAGGGAGCTGTCAGACAGACCAGCCAATAGCGTTTGAGCTTTTTCCCGCTCAAACGCTGGACCTGGTTGGAACCATGTAACACAGTTTAAACAGTTAGAACATAACACTATCATCTTGGTTCTTAACTTTTTATTCTAATTTTAATTGTTTTTAGCATTTTAAAACTTTTTATTATATTTTAAAACACCCAGAGTTGCTGTATTAGTGAGATGGGCAGCATAGAAGTTTTAAAAATCAATCAATATATGTTAAACTAAAGAATTCCAGTTGTTCCAATTCTTTTTAAGGGAATGCTAATCAGCTGCTCCTTTTTGTACCTTTTCTAATAGTGCAATACTCTTGTGAAAGCATGACGATCAGAATTGTAACACTTCAAATGTGGGCAGGATATTTGTATACAGACATTTTTATACTAGAATTTTTCTGTTGTTGTTGTATTTTCGTTGAGCTGTCTATGTGACTCCAAGATCCTGGTCAGTCACTATTAATTTAGATTTCATTAATGTTTGAGTCAAGTTTGGATTCTTTGTGCAACAATTATATATTATTCTACATTAAGCTATATTTTCCATTTTAACAACCATTCACCCAGTTTGGAGAGAAGCTTTTGAAGTTATTCACTGTGCTTTTTTATTTAATTACCATGAATACTATCAGCTGCAAGTATGGCAATTTTATTACAGGAATCTAGTCCTGATCATTTATATTTGTTAATTCTTTGTCTTTCCTCTTTCCCTTTCTCCTTTCCTGTCCCTTCTTGCATGCTCAAATGCAAAAGGGGAAACATTTCTCCTTTTGTTTTGTTTTTAGTTTGTTTTGATAGCCCTCTGCCAGCGAAACCCGAACTCGAAAACACCCCGTTTTTGGCCGCGACAGCCTCCTGCAGCCCTCTGCCAGCGAAAATGGAGCTCCTGCGCCCTGTTTTTGCTGGCAGAGGCACCGCAGGATGGTCCTTTGCTGTTTCCAGGCCGGCCCCACAGGCCAGATCTAAGCATCCTGGGCAGAGGTGGGTTCCTGCCGGTTCGGACCGGTTCTTTAGAACCAGTAGTGGAAATTTCTCCATTCTCACCGAACCGGCAGCAATGGCCAGCTGGACACGCCCCCGAACCAGCTGTCTCAGCGGCGCCATAGGCGCCACCATCTTGTTTTAATTTATATATAAATTAACAGACACCAGTCTCTAAGGGACCCCTCCACACACATCTTGCCCATGTTAGGATTTATTTCTACTGTCTGGATTTTTTAATCAACTGCTAATCCATAAAACTACCTGTCCTCATAACTCAGACAGGCTAAATTGTTTAGTAAGGGACTTTGAAAAAGCTTTTTGACATTCAAGTATACAATATCTTCTGAATCACCCTTGTCCTCATCGTTGTTGATATATACCCTAAAAAATGAAAATCTAAAAGATTAGCAACAAACTTTAACATTTGCAAAAACTATACTGGTTTCTTTTCAACAAGACTCATTCTTCTATGGTCTGATTATTTTCTCTTTAATAATTCTTTTCAATAATTTTCTATAATGAACAGGTTTCATTATTTCTAGCATGTTTAACATAAATTTCTTGGAGTCTTTTTTGGGAAGTGAAGCTGAAGATAGTATTTGAGTGATGTAACACTTCTGAATCATTAATTTTGTGAATGATTTTAATTGCATACTTCACTTAGGCTTTAATTATGCTAGGCAGGACAAGTTATCAACTTGCTCTCCTGAAACTTCTCATTTTGAAAATAAGCAATTTCTAAAACCGATACAAAGTCAAGTACTGTAATATCATGCTATTACTGCAGTGAACCTTTTATTCTGCAAAGCAATTTTAATTTAAAAGATTGATCACTTATCTCTGTGTAGTATCAAGGTATTAATCAAGATACAAATCACAATTACAATGAAAATAATTAATGAAGTTTTAGTATAGATATTTAAATTCTTAAGGAGTCATAAATATTTTGAAATCAATCACATAAATCATGTTCATGAGATTTTTGTGAAAATCAAATAATAGGTTCATTTGTGTGTATAATCATCAATTCTACAGAAAAAACACCTTAGAACTATATAGTTTTACTTGATTTTACTTGGATTTTAATGATTGATATTATTTGACTTGGAACATATTGGGCATTGATGGCTCTACCACAGTGGGAGTAATTTGTTTTAAATATAAATCTGATTTTTACCAAGACATCTTAATTTTTATGTTCTTCTTAGACATTATGTTTTATTATTTTAAACTGCTTAGAGTCCATGGTTGATTTGGCAGGTTATAAATGTGATTAATAGGTTAAAAATAAAATATATACCTAGAAAATTATATATTCCATAAATTAAAAAATTTTCAGGAATATTTTGTTATATTACCTATGTACTGTATACATACATAATATGCATACTATCCTACAGTGACACTGTGAAAATACTGGAATTGTCACTATAAAAATTAATGTTTGTGTGTTTATGTGTGCAATTTGTCTTAATTTTGATTGCTTTACAGTAAAAGAAAAAATATGGTATATACCTGACAGATTCAGAGTAGTTGAAAATTAATTGAGTTATAAAAAATTGAGTACATTAATGGACATTCAAAAATGTTTATTAGAATAAGGACTGGCAGAAGGTGTGCATTTTAGGTTAATCTACATGTATATCATGAATATCCTTGTCAAAGAAAAAAGATAACTAAGGCCCATAAATCTTCAATTTGAAAAAATGTACAATTTAATGAGCATGGCAATTCAAATTAATTCTGCAGTATATTTAGCAGGTTTGAGAATGGTGTTTAAAGTTCATCCCTTTAAATTATTTAATGTAATTATAATTTTAAATTGCCTGTTAGTTAAAATAGTATCTGCCAAGGGTAGATTTAAGAACTTCACAAGAAAAATAAAAGTATAATAGAGCTTAAGCTTGGCAAAATAAGAAAATACCTTAATAACATCCAAAGAACAATAATACAGATCAGGGGTGGGTTCTAACTTACCTCGCTGCCGATTCGCTTCCTCCCGCGCATGTGCAGTGCAAAAAAATAAAAAAAAATCCCCCCCCCCAAAAGCCGGAAACTCGGCTTCTGCACATGCGCAGAAGAAAAAAAACCCGGAAAAAAATTCAAAAAAAAATTCAAAAAATAAATAAAAAAAATTCAAAAAAAAAGATGGCGCCGTCCACGGACCGGCAACGACTGAACTGGCTCCATGACATCATCATGACATCACCAGCGGGTCGCTACCGGTTCAGGCGAACCGGGAGGAACCAGGAGGAACCCACCTCTGATACAGATGCAGTATGAGCCTCCTGGGAGAGACAATTCTTCCGGAAGACCTTCACAAACTGGGGTTCCTTGTTTTAGTCCCCTATCTGGACAGCCAGGTTCCATTACTACAATGATACTGTTGTTTTATGGTCAAACTTTTTTTTTCTTCTGGAAAACCCAGTGTAAACTCCTTCTCTCCTCCCCCAACTATAAATCCATCTGATTCAATGCTGGTCTGTGACCGTAATAAAAATTGATTGAATTCCATCTGATTGTCAGTTTAGGTTAAACTAGGTGGATCTTTGTTTTAACTGTCCTCAGTGTTTCCTTTGATCAATGTAACATTCAACAAAGAGGATGTATGTATGTATGTATGTATGTATGTATGTATGTATGTATGTATGTATGTATGTATGTAAGTATGTACACTCAAATATATTTCTTGCAAATATCTGAATTGCAATAATACACTATGTTGAAAAAGCCCTCTTCTTTATCTTTAAGACATCAAAACTTTGTGTTGAAAGGATAAGTAAAATGGGGACTGGACACTTTCTCCATGCCTCACGTTCCCACTATGAATTTTAAGTGGCAAGGTTTGTAATAAACTATTGAGGCAACCGCTTAATGAGCTATATTTAACCATACAGTATAAATAACTTGATTCATAGCTTTCTCAGTAAAATTTTACAATTAGAAATACAGGGAGAATAAAGAAAACAACATGCTACCACTGTTTTTCAGCAAATGCTGTTGATCTAAAAGCCATGCTAGAGAAGAATGAAAGGAAATAACACAGAAGGGTGGTATTTAGTAATTTACAGATGGTCTTGCTCTAGTTGTCTGAAACCATGGTGACTAGGTAATGGGAGTGAAATTCCAAATGCTTAAAGCCATCCCAGATGGTCCTGCAAACACTCCAGAGAATACAATTTAATAATCATGATACAGCATGTGTGACACTTTTGAAATTTGTCATTCAGCACCAGCCCTGAACATCATTCCCCTGTGTGTAATTTAAGGACATATACTGTATCAGAGCTCAGAACAAAAAAGAGATTATAATTGGATTCTCAACACATCAAGTATAAAGGGTGGAAAGTTAATCAATTTAAAAAGATAATTTTAGCAGATCTGGCTCCTCTGATTACTACCAAGCCATAATTTGGGAGAGTTGCTAATTATTATCATTATAAATCTTTCTTCTTAGTGAAGACTGGTTTTAAAACACAGTTTTTCCAATCATGTGTTTTGACTAACTCCTAATTTTAAGATATGTGACTTAATTAAAATAGTGTGCCCAATGATGATAGCAGAAATGTACTGGTCAAACAGGTTTTGTTTCTTCCCTGCAATCCTGTCAGTCTGTCAGTCTGCTATGGAAAATTTGAGGAATCTTGCAAAGCAGATATATGGAATGCAGAGAATTGCAAGAGGAGAGGAGAGGCAACTTCTTGTGTAATATATACCATTCTTGTTTTATTAACCATGAAATAAAAGGCTAAATATTATTTCTGACCCTTGCTATCTTAATAACTTATCTATTTCCTTATTGTTTAATATTTTGCTTACTAATGCTCTTCCTTTTATACTTTTAATAATATTCCCATTATTACAGGAAGTCTATTGGGCATCATATTAAATATTTGTATGTTTTTTTCTTAAAATATTGATATCACTCCTGTTAGGACTCTGTCCAAATGGTTGGGTTGGTTAATATAAACAAGCCACAAGTTAATGTTTAATGTATATATGTAATATGGCTTTAAATGCATTGGTGCATTCTGACTGGCAGTAATGGCCATAAGAGGGAGCTAGAGAACATGGTTAGTTCTCTCTCTTTTGCTGATTCATTGCTGAGTGACTTCGTGTCTAAAAGTAAGCTCTGTGTGTAGCTAGCTATCTGTGATAGGAGAGAATATTTGTTTGCTGATTAAGACAAAGAAAGGCTGGTAAGAAGACTGCTGTACTTCTGAATACTGACTGATAGAACGTGTATGATTCGGACTGTTATTTGGACTGTGCTATTTCTTTAAGTAAACTACTTTTATACACTTTAACGTATCTGTGTATTGACTGAATCATTACTCATATCTACTGCAACATTACGGTGAACTGTGCAAAACTTCAGGGCCCAGAGGTTACTCTGCACAATTCCTTAACAACTCCTTTCTCAGTTAATTCACCATGCACATTAGAGAAAGAAAATGCAACATGTATTTAAGGCCACTCTCTTTTTTTTAAATGTGAATAAGTGGAATAATTGGATGGTAGGAATACCAAACAAAGGATGGCTACACTGGTCATTTCCTCCCAGATTATATTCTAGCAGGAAGAAAGAAAATGGGAGAGAGATTTGGGAATAGCAGCTGGAGGGACAGGCCTTAATGAGATCCAGAATCCAAACCTGGATACCCCTTCCCTGTAAAGTTAGGAATCTTTTTGACTGCAAAGATATATATTAATGTGATATAGACATTATATACTGTAGATATATAAATAAATGAAAAGTATCAAATACTATTTTAAAATATTTTGAAGTCTGTTCCTTAGTTTCAGTGTTAATCCAAATTCTATGTTAAATTGTATAAATCCCCTCCCCTGCCTCCAGTTACCCAATCTTAGAGATTTAAATAATTTCTAAGATGGAAAAGCATAACAAATGTGTTTGTTATGCATAACAACAAGAAGATGTTGCATTAAGACAGAAAATATAATCTTTTGCTCAACAGGAATAAACTCTGTTTTCCCTCACTTCAGTCCATTTTCCCTTTGTTTTAATGCAGACAATGGAGAATGCTAGGTTAATGAAGCCATTAATTTTAATTTATTGAAAACATTTTAATCCTGATTTGTTTCAATATACTGTAGTTAACACTAGCTTCACTTTTTAGTTTGTAAGACATTCTTCAATGGACAGTATTACTTCAGCCATGGCGAAACAACAACAGATGAAAGAATAGAAAAAATGTTCTTTCCTTAAATCTATATATATAAAAGTGAAAACCACTCACACCGCTATCACGAAATCTCCAGAACCGTAAAGCCTACAAACTTGAAACTTGGCATGTATGTTCCTCTTGGCTTCTAGGTGCTCACTAAGAAAGGATTTTTCGAAATGACCATCAGATCATTAGTTATTTCTTATATTATTATTAACATGCTTTGATGCTAAGGAGTTAGACGTTCTACTCCCCCTGCCCACCCGAAAAGAACTCTGTTCCAACTGCCAGTGGGCGTGGCCAGTGCGTGACTCATCCGGCCTGCGGGCTGGGAGTTTAGATATTCTACTCCATGCTAAGGAGTTAGACATTCTATTCCTCCTCCCCACCTGAAAAGCTCTGTTGCTACACCTTCACTAAACCGGGCATGGGCGTGGCCAGCACATAACTACTCATTACTTTTCAAGCTTTAACTGTCAATTTATCAAGCCCAATCAGTTTCGTAGCGAAGCACGGGTATCCAGCTACTAGTAAATCATAAAAGTGGGATAATCATAGAATCATAGGATTGGTGTGTGTCTTGGAGGTCTTCCAGTCCAACCTTCCCACCCAGAACAGGAACTTTTAGTCCATTAAATTAAACAAACAAACAAACAAACAAACAAAGCCTGTCCAACCTTTGTTTGAAAACCCTCAGTGATATAGTACCTATGATTCTAGAGTTAGGTTGTTCCATTGCCATTGGATCTCTCTTACACGCTCTTTCTCTTTTTTCTCTCTCTTTCTGCCTCCCTCTCTCCCTACTTTCTACCTGCTACAAAAATAAACCCACAGCTTTTTTCCTCTACAACAGTCCTTAATACATTTGAAGACTGCTATATGTTTTCACTTCCCCTTCTCTTGTTTAGGTTAAACATACTTAGTTATTTTAACCATTTTTCATAGGCTTAAGCCTCCATGCCTCACCATCTTTGTTGCTTTGTTTGGAGAACAAGTATTGGGTTTCAGTAGCCAACAGAATTGTACTCAAACCAGACAGTCTATGGCATTCTGCCTGTCACTGGTTTCCAGTCCAGACAATTTAAGAATAAGAGTTCCTTCAAGCAGAACTTAACTCTTGATCTCAGGACATATAGCAATAATATAGATGGCTTGCCAAATGCCACTTTTTAGAATTTTTTATACCATCCAGCATAACATACTGTACATCTTTTATATTCTCTCATAGTTTTCCATTCTAACAAGTTTTACCCTATTTGGCTTGTGAGCCCAGATAAGGTCAGTCAAGAGCTGCCATTGCTGAAGCCAGAGGTGGGTTCCTCCCGGTTCACACCAGTTCTATAGAACCGGTAGTAAACCAGTGGTGATGTCATGGAGCCGGTTCTGATGGTGCCGGTCCGTGGACGCCGCCATCTTTTTTTTGGAATTTTTTTTTAAAAAAATTAAAAAAAATTTTTGCTGGTTTTTGCTTCTGCGCATGCGCAGAAGCTGAATTTTCTGCACTGCGCATGCACCGCCATCTTGTTTTTGGCTTTGGGGGGGGAATTTTTTGCTTGTTTTGCTTCTTCTCATGCGCAGAAGCTGAGTTTTTGGCACTGCGTATGCGCACCCATGCAGCGTGGCCACACAGCGCGCAATGCACGCGTAGCCACGCGGCGTGGGAGGAAGCGAACCAGCGGCGAGGTAAGTTAGAACCCACCCCTGGCTGAAGCATGGATGACCATATCCTTTGCTTTATGTAGGTGTATCTCATTTTCATTACAGTAATTACTTATCTAAGTAGTTGCATAATTGTCCTTCCTGAGGAAGCATCATCATCATAATAAGTATATCTTATATATTCAACTAAGACAGACACCTTAGTTGCAAATACCAAGCCATTTAAAGTAGTAATTTGGCATTACAATTTATAAGGGTTATAAAAATAATAAATCTTTCAAAGGTTGCTCAAAAAAACAAAGGTGGGGGTATCTCCAATCCATGTGAACATTAACTAGAATTTTTCATCTTAGTGTTAACTCAGGACCTGAAAAATTCCTCATTTCTAAGTTTACTAATATTGTATGAACTTGTCCCCTTTCATTAGCTTTAGAACTTTCACATATCATTTTTACCTATACTAATTTGTGTGCTGATACATCCAACATAAGTCAAAGGGAGCATTACATGTATTTTATTATAAATCTAAATATATATGACAATTTATTTTTACAAATACATTGCTATTAGGAATAACTGTGAGAAGCTATATAAACCCATATAAATTATTATTAGAGGCACCAGTGACACATTCCTCCTACACAGACATAGAAGGCATTTTTCTTCTGAATCTGAAAAGAATGAACCATAAGTAGCACTATAGGTAAGAATTACTAGTCTAGTTTGTATCAGATATCATGAAGTAGTCTTCCTCTTCATAAAGCCTTTCTGTTACTATTAGCTAGGACTAACATAGGGTCATCTGCAGGAGTTCACACATTAAGTTGGTAGTTGTACCACACAAATAAAGTCCCATCCTTTTCACATTGACACCCATTAAAAAGGGTTAGAGTTTGATTACATGGTGTCAATACCCATGCTGGCTTTTCTGAACCTTCTTGGAAGCATGCCTACACTGAATAATTTTTCTTGAAGAAACTTTTGTTAACTTTCAATTTGCATAAAACTAAAACCTTTGTATTATAGGAACTTGTAGTATACATTTGAGTAATATATATTCATTAAGTTATTTGTGCTTTATATTGAAAAGTTCAAGATGCAAATAAGCTTTAAAGAGGAATTGTTTCTTTCATAAGAGATTGGTGTGGACATGAGGCAGTGACACAACATCAGAGCTTGGTTGTTGTTTTTTTTGGTCAGGTAAAAAAGTAGCAAGGTAACTTTTTATTTTTATATTATGTATTCTGTATATTATATTTGCTAAAAGCTATTAAAGCAGTGTTACAAATCAAAACAATGCACAACTTTTAAATCATTAAAACCACCACTTAAGACATTAAAACAAAAATAAATACAAAGTTTGTTTAAAAGGCCAAGCTAAAAATGTGTAGCAGCGCTTTCCCTAAAAAATTAAGAGAACGGGAAACCATTAATATTATGGATACCAAATCACTTTTGCTAATGTACCTGACAATCTCTTGACAATATCTGACAATCTCCTGACAATATCTGACAATTACCTTTCAGAGGAGCAAGAGTTACTTTGAAGGGGCTCTTCAGATGTTCTTAATAATTAGATGGGCTCATAAAGTAATGTTGGTACCATAGCTGGAATTAGACTAGCAGTTTAGACAGAACCTAATCTGTATAAAGCTTCAAAGATTAAATTATCTTTTGACCAGAGCTAGAAAGTTCTTGGCAGTCCAGTCCTTTTAGCAATGATATAGTGTAAGATAAATTGCATTCCCCAATGAAAAGCTTAATGTTCAACAGTCCATGTAGTTAAATTTCAACCAAGCCATTGAGTGTTAGGCTTAATGGATGTCTTTACATTCAGGATAACATATTTGTGTAATTTCATTTTTTCCTTTCTTCTATTTTTTTTGTTAAGTCACATTTTGAAACCTCTAATTTTTTTTCATAACTCTTCAAGGACATTTCTACATAGAGTGATCACAAACGTCTAAATATGAAACAATAAGGGCCATTTTAAGATTCTGAGAAGCCTAGGACTGTTGTATTCATCTGATTTCCCTTCTGTCCATTTTCTTCTCATGGCATTTTTGTAAGCATTATTTTTTTTACCTATATTTTGTCCACTGAAATGGGACAAATGGAAACCTAAACTGCTAAAATAATTCTTAGGATTATGGTGTAACTGAATAGTTTTGTTCCCTGAGCGTGCCCCTTCCATGTGGAAGGCCTGGAACAATTATCCGCACAGTTTTCTCTAAAAGAGTCTTTGCCAAATTGTAACAAGGAAGGAAAAGTCACATGAAATATGCTGTAGTGGTTTAAATGCATTCCTCACCATTGCTGCTATCTGACACCTGGACAATGACAGATCAAAGGGGACTCAGAAGTTCCAAATCTACCACAAGTTGAATTGGAATTATGGAGAAAGATGCACACTATCTGAATCTTATCTGTATGTAACATCCATCCATTCATTTTCATCCCGCCTATCACCAAATTTAAGTAAAGTTTAAGGCCATTGACTGCTTCTCTGGCAGTTATTAGTCATTTTGACTGTCATTATCTGTAATGTTTCATTCAACCTTCACGTCCAACAGGATTACCCAGTAAGATAATCGTTATTATTGTAGTATTTCAATCAATTACTTAAAGATTTCTAAGGAATTGTGATACTGACTCAGTTACTATCTGACCCCAACATTTAAACCATTTCAGAATCCTTATGCTAAATACAGTCTCATAGCTTCTGTCTCTATTTACCCTCATTACAGTTATAAGTTACTTACTTTTCCCCAGTTTTAATAATAAAAGATATTGGTGATCTGGATATCTTTTTTTACTTTTTCACATGCATCACTGTGTTTTCTTCAGCAGTTTAATATTTATAGATATTTGGATTCAATATTTGCCTTTTTTCAGCATATTCAGCATACATATTTCACATAATATTACCATATGTTTCATTTCTACAAGTATGTAGATGATTTCTTTCTGGAAACTAGAAGGCAATTACAATAAATTATTCATTCTTTTATAGCTACCTCTTAAACTTATCTCATGCTTTTTGATTACTCGATGAAGCAATTAGATTATATAAAATGCAGGTAAAATAGACAAATCTTAGATAGTCTAGCTTTTTGGCTACCTACCAGTCTGATATCTATTAACATACTTTATATACAGTATAATCCCCATGCTTGTGTGTATCACTATTCAAGAGATATCAATCATAATAATTAAGCCCAAAGTAGAGCTTTCTTTTTATCCTTCTATGTGGGGTCAGTGGTCTTCTGATTCTAATGAAAGTATTGATTTACTTACTCTGTCTTTTGTGCTGCATGGGATCAACATAGCAATTAAGTAGCAATTCTATGCACCCTTACGTATCTGAGATGCCTGAAGACTTCATTTATAAGAGAACTGACTAAATATACATTTCATAGGCTAATAATAGATCAGAACAATTCTTTGCCCTGTTCCTGTTTTATGAAATAATTCTCATTTCCCAAAAATGCACATTTTGATTTGAACACATAAAAATATAAATAATTTAGGATACATTGTAGTCAAACATATGCTAATCTGTACATAAAAATATGTATGTTTCAAAATAGATATTTTGAATGACTGAAGACTAGCCGCTCTGGAACAAGAAGACAAATAAGCTTCCTTTTTTAAAAAAGTTTTTTTTTCCTCCACATATACATCCATACGTATACCGTAATTCATAACAAAATATAAATAGTTATACATTTCTATTCAATAAACCTTAAACCAACATCCTAATTTGCACCTTTTATACTTTTATTACCTGTCTGTTTCCCCCCCTTATATCATCCCATTTCCCTCACTCTATCTCCCTCTATTCCCTCTACTTTCTTTCTCCTTCTCTCCCACTTTCCGACTTCCCTCCTCTCCCCTTCTGCCT
>QLTV01003390.1:3406433-3445098 GCA_003457575.1 Thermophis baileyi
AAGACAAAAGTCTTTTATTTCTTAACAAAATCCATTCTCTCAGCCATGTCAATACTGCGGCATCATAGTATAACTCCCAATTTGGAAGTCCAAATCCACCTCTAAGTCTTGCATCTTGTAACATTTTTATATTAATCCTCGCCTTTTTTCCTTGCCAGACGAACTTCAAAATCATTTTATTTCTTAAAAAAAAATTCTCTAGTCTTATTGGTATTGTTGAAAATAAAAACAGAAATCATGGTTATATATTCATCTTAATTAATGCAATTCTTCCCATCAGTGATAATTGAAGATTTTTCCATTTTTCCAAATCTATTTCAATTTGTTTCTTTAATCTGTAATAATTATCTTCCTTAATTGTCGTACATCTAGCTGTTAGTTGGATCCCTAAATATCTTACTTTTTTTTTATAATCTGCATATTTAACTTCCCAGCTAATTCCTTATTTTGTTTGTCCGTCATATTTTTCACTAAACGTTTTGTTTTATCTTTATTAATTTTTAATCCCACTACCTCTCCATATTTTCCAATTTGCTGTATTAATTTAGGTCCAGTCTCTAATGGTTCTTCCAATATAAACACCAAGTCATCCGCAAATGTTTGTAATTTATACTCCTCTCTTTTAATTTTCATTCCTTTTATATCCTCACTTTGTCTTATACTTCTAGTTAATACTTCCAAAGTCAGTACAAATAACAATGGTGATAAAGGGCATCCTTGGAAGACAAATAAGCTTCCTGAATGAATGAATTTGATTAAAGATTTCTGCCAACAGTTGTGGTACAGTAGAATGATGCCAACATTAAATGGAATTTTTATCAGAGCCATAATTTGTTCTGTTAAAATCTACAGCAGACCAGGGAATTCTGGGAGTCCAAGTCACACATCTTAAAGCTGCTGTCGGTTACTGAAATAGGTAGCTATAGCTACAAACACACACACTTTCTCTGTGCTAAGGATAAGGATACTGTCCAAATACTATAGCATAGACATGCATAGGACTGCACTCTTAACCTTGTAAGAGGTTATTGTCTTGTCTGCCAGCTAAACATTCTTTGAGCTTTAATACAATGATTATGAATCAGGATAAAATGCCAGCATCCTTTCTCCCTTTCCACCCCAGACCTTGGAAAAACCATTAAAGAAACCTAATCCCTCCCTCTCCCGCTCTTCCTCTTTTTTGTTCTGCAGCAGTTGGTTCATTATTTTATTTTCTCTTTTCTTTATCATTATTCTTTATAATATTATTTATAATTATTCTTTATAATAATTATTATTATAATATATTCTGGCCACAAAATAGTTCTTTCTGCATTTGGTTGAGGCTCCATTAAAGCTACAGTTAAACCCACCCAGACATGTCTCATGAATGACTGTTGGTCTTGTAACACGAAGTTTTGAGTTTTGTGGTTGTTATACAGATTAATGTGGCTACTCCTCTAGAAATAGGGAGCTCATCTGGTTTTTAAAGCTGCATGAAAAGAGACATTCAACTGGCTCTTATCTATCTAACACATAAGCTGGTAACATTGGAGTTTGAGGAAGAAAGTATTTAAAACAAGTAGTTTCCCATTTGCATTCTCCTATTGACTCGTAAGTGACCTATGTCTGAATCACTTCTTAGTAAAGAAGGCATCCTGAACTAAGCAAATATTTCTTCTACGCTTAGCTGACAAATTCTGTTTCATCTTGTCAGATGGAGGTTCCAGCTTCTCCACCCACTATTTACCCTCAAGAAATTGTGAAAACACAGTCACTTTTCAGCAAGTGAAAGCCTAATAAACAATAATTTATCAAACTGTTTTGCTGCTGTTCTGTTTTGGATTTTTGTCCAAAAAGAAAAGCCACAAAACACCATTGCAAAGAATAAACAAAGGCTAGTGTGTAAATTATGGTTATATTATACACTGTGACCCTAAATAATTAGCAAAAATATGGAGTTCAAGATTATTGTGAGTCCATTCATTAAAAAGATAGAGTTCCTTCACCTCTTCTGCTACAAGACTCGTTACTGTTCAATAATTTAATTGATTAACAGTTTATAAATAGTTAACTGTTGTGGGACTAGGGAATTTTAAACATTTGCCATTACAGTGCCACTATCAGTTTCACAGCATGACAATGCAACAGTAAAAACTGAATGGTTGCTTTCAGTCCATATGAACAGTGAATACCTTTATTGACCAAAGATGGGAATAACATGTATATTTATTTTTTAAATGTTTAAAATATTATGATGAAATATCTTGGAATAACATCAAAAACCTTCTATTATGCTATGTATGATATGCCAAAGCAATGATCTTGGCACCAAAGGCAGTGATGGCCCGTAACCTCAGTCAAATTTACATTTCAATTATTTGCTTATATACTAAAGTCCAGCTCCTTATATTTAAGGGCTTCATCTTTTTCTCCTATTACACCACTGCTGGGCAAGCTGCCCTGGCTTCCAGTTCTTTTCTGGGTGCAGTTCTATGTGTTCATTATCCCCGTTATGTGGGTGATATATGGGGAGGTTGTTTGCAGAAATGTATCTCCCTGAATGTATCTACCCACCCTATCAGTTTATACTGGAATGGGACGACTTGCCGCAGCCATCTTGCTGTGGTTATCTCACCACAGCCAACTCGCTATGGCTATTTCGCCACAGCCATCTCACCATGGCCATCTTGCTGTGTGGCAATCTTGTCATAGCCAACTCATCACGAGACAACTCTCCTCAGCCAACTTACCATGTGACAATTCGCCACGGGACAATTCTTTGCATGATAACTCAACGTTATAAATGTTAGCCGCCACTGTTTCTTTAACATTATTTCCATTGACAAAAATGGAAATAATGTAGAAGAAACAGTAGCAGATAACATTTATTGCGTTGAGTTATCCCACATAGAATTGTCCCATGGCAAGTTGTCACATGACAACTGGGCTGCAATGAGTTATCCTGTGGCAAGTTGGCTGTGGTGAGATGGACGTGGCGAGTTGGCTATGGTAAGATGAGCATGGTGAATTGTCCTAGATCCAGTTTAGGCAGGGTGGGAGCTTTCCAGGTCCCTTCCCTTAAATTTTGTGGATCCTCAGAGATGTTCCCTTTCCAAGAATGCTTCAACCCTTTGGAACAGCCTCCTCCCACATATTTGGAGAGCCCCCACCTATCAGCTTCCTAGGTGACTGTGAAGACCTGGCTCTCCATCCAGTCACTGGGCTAGGGTAGTGAACCTAGCCAATTCAGAAGTAAATGTAGAGTTAATGGTATATTGTAATGTTCTAGATAGAGCCTAGATAGACTAATATTGTATAGCAAATATTTTAATTCTATAAATTAAAAATGGTTCCTAACTGAATCATGGCAGGGTGAATCTGAAAAGGTGTGCAATGTAATTCAGACTGTCATTTAGAAATACCTTTCGACACACTGATTTAGTCTCAGAATTCTGAGATAATTGTGGCATTAATATTTTACTTCAGTTTACTGTCCATCATGAATATATGAAATAGAAGCTATGCCATAGGGATAAACTGAATCAGCATGGAAAATGCTAATTTATTTGACTGGAGAGAAATAGGAAATATTTGCATCAGTGGTGAAATCAAATTTTTTTACTACAGGTTCTGTGGGCGTGGCTTGGTGGGCATGGTGTGGCTTGGTGGACGGGCTTGGTGGGCATGGCAGGGGAAGGATACTGCAAAATCTCCATTCCCACCCCACTCTAGGGGAAGGCGCCGAGGTGGCGCAGTGGTTAGAGTGCAGTACTGCAGGCTACTTCAGCTGACTGTTCAGCAGTTCAGCGGTTCAAATCTCACCGGCTCAAGGTTGACTCAGCCTTCCATCCTTCTGAGGTGGGTAAAATGAGGACCCAGATTGTTGGGGGCAATATGCTGACTCTGTGAACCGCTTAGAGAGTGCTGTAAAGCACTGTAAAGCGGTATATAAGTCTAAGTGCTATTGCTATACTATTGCTAAGGATACTGTAAAATCTCCATTCCCACCCCAGTCTGGGGCCAGCCAGAGGTGGTATTTGCCGGTTCTCCGAACTACTCAAAATTTCCGCTACCGGTTCTCCAGAACCTGTCAGAACCTGCTGAATTTCACCCCTGATTTGCATGACTTAAACATCTGCCTTTTAGCCTTTCTCTTTATTCTACAAAGTTTTTAGTGAATATGAAAAAAATAAAATAAAATGGCATTGCAATATAAGCTTCAATGTTATTGATAATTTTGCAAATTTGCCATATTTGTTGCCATAGGATACAGATATTCAGTTGACCAAAGGTAGAAAGGTGTTCTAAATATATGTTTTATATGCTCTTCAGTTTTCAAGATGATTTAATGCATTTGCCTTCCACAATTATTCAAAATGTAAGAATACCAATTCAGACGAGAAACTGAAGCATGCAAGGAATACAGGATCAAGGCTGAAAAGTTTCAGTCTGCTAAGATGAAACAAGTGGTCCATCCATCCATCTGGCTTCAACACTCTGTCACTGTCAGCCCATGAATCTTGCCCAGCATACTCAAGTATATGTCTAGCCCATGAAGAAAACAACTCACAGCAAGTTAAGCTGATATATAACCATAAATAACAAATGCTGTCAGTAGTCTGATCTGCCCAAAATACTATAGTTCTACAGATGCTTACATCTTAATTAGACTAAACAAAGTTGGGAGATATGTAGTCTAGGAGGACATGTTGTATATGCACATGGAAAGATATAGCTATATAAACATTGTCAGGATGTTTAGTCTTTAGCTGCTGCCTACCTTCTCCACCACCTGAGCCCAGATTTGGTTGGTTGGCCTATGGCAGTTGATGTTCACTTATCAAACTAGATTTGTGCTAAATTACAGCACTTGCATCTTCCCATTGTAATGTAGTAGGGAAGAGATTTGGAAAAAGCCATTGCTTCATTTTTGCATTTTCTATGAATGGTTTTAGGGTTAGCATATAAATGATATTTTGGAAAAATCTTCTAAGGTTTAAAAAATATAAATTATAGTGGGATTAACAAACAAAAATAACTACCGATATGCAATAACACAATTTGAATCGATAAATATTATAATGGTGATTAAAATAAAATGATGCTTTAAGAAGAAATAAAAAAGAGCCATAATGTACTGATATATTATTAATATAAAACTATCTTTGTCTTGTAACATATTAAATCTAGACTATATTCAAATATATTTCTCCATCTTCCCCATTTTTATAATATAAACACATTTCAGAAATCAATAAAAACACATATCTGAATCCACTTTCTTCTTCTAATGCCAACATGAGATATTACTAGCCCATCATAAGATGAACTAACTAGCTAATGTATTGTGTTGTGTTGTATTATGTACTGTTGATAGTTTTCCTGAGCTCTGCCTTATGTTTATTCCACTGACTCATGAATCCCAAGCAACGTGCCCTCACTGATTCAGATACTGAGGATAAAAAGGGTCAGTTATTCTGGAGTATGTATGTATGTATATATGTATGTATGTATGCATGCATGTATGCATGCATGTATGTACCGGTATATTAGAATCTCCTCTAAAATACACTGTTTAGCCTTGTGTGTTGTCACACCAAACACTAATAGCAATAGCACTTAGACTTATACTGTATACCGCTTCACAGTGCTTTGCAGTCCTCTCTAAGTGGTTTACAGAGACAGCATATTGCCCCCAACAATCTGGGTCCTCATTTTTCTGACCTTGGAAGGAGAGAAGGCTGAATCAACCTTGAGCCGTTGAAAATCGAACTGCTGGCAGTTGGCAGAATTAGCCTGCAATAATGCATTCTAACCATTGCGTCATCATGGCTCTCTCAATGACTCTGACAGCTCTTGCAAGAGCCCAACACATCTTTTAGCAGGCAAAAGTGTATTTATATTTCAGATAAGGAGATGAAAAGTCTAGTATGAAGGGAACAGAGAATTCCTTCAAGGGAGAAGAAAGTGAATGCCATACTGATGTCATAGGAGCAGTGATCAGTACAGGGAGTCGGTCTTCCTAGATTAATAACATGGTTAATCTATGCCATGAAAAAGTACAGTAGAGTCATTCGTTATTCGTGAGGAATAGTAAACAGAATAATTTTCTATTTCCACATCTTGGGCAAGGTTTGCAAATGAGCTCTTTAATAGTGAGTCAGAATTTAGTGACTAAAGGAGATTTATCAAGCGAGCTGAGGAAAGAAGAATGTGGTAGGTTTCCTATGCAGCTCATAAATCATCAGGCTTATTTGGCAGAGATGTTCTCTGAACTTTTGTATTTTCCCATGCCATTTGATTCATCTCAATACCCTGCAGCTATTTCTTCAGACAAAAGTAGAACTTGAAGGGGTTATTTTTCTTCATATCATCTGTATATAAGAGACAGTAAAACACATATGCCAGTTTTTAAAGATAGAGTGTTTACTGTATTTCTAAGAAGAAGGTTAGATTCTCATTCAACTATCGTAAAATGTAGACTACAGTATTACACAGGGAATTAATGAGATATCTCTAGGGCTGTTCTAATGATTATTTCAAGCAGAGCAGACCCTCCCTTTCTCCTGCTACAAATTAAATCCAATCCTATCTGGATCACACTTTAAATTTTAACTATCAAATAATCCCACCCAATCATCTTAGTTTTCATGTATTTTTTATGCATCAAATCAATTTTGGTTGCATTAATGCCGCTATTTGGGTTGTTGTTGTTTTAACTCAAACATGGCACTGTATCTATAGCAGTCACTCTGATAACAGATGCAACATAGGTGTGTGATTTCAAATGATGGGTTTTAAAGTTCAAAACTAATACTTTCAATTGCACTCAGAAACAAATAGAAAACCAAACCAAGAGTCTGGAATACAGGTGTCAATGCTCTGGCCACCATAACTTACCTAACAACTAGACTGCTACACTCTGAACTAATTGAAGCTTCCAAATGGCTTCCAAAGATAGCCCCAGATGCAGCACATTGCTGCAGCCCAGTGAAGTAGGGTTGAGATCATGTGCCATTATTGTGAGATTGTTGTATTCTAGCTAAGGCTGCAACTGATACACCAGCATAAGCTGGACCAAAGTTGCCTTGGCTAAAACTTTTATCTGTCTTTCTAGCAGTAGCTATAAGTGCAAGAGAGCCATCAGGTTGTAAAACTCCTCTTCAATGCTATTCTAATAAGAGATAATGCTGGAGACAATTCAACATTTGTAAGAGCCGAGGTGGCGCAGTGGTTAGAGTGCAGTACTGCAGACTACTTCAGCTGACTGTTCAGCAGTTCAGCGGTTCAAATCTCACCGGCTCAAGGTTGACTCAGCCTTCCATCCTTCCGAGGTGGGTAAAATGAGGACCCAGATTGTTGGGGGCAATATGCTGACTCTGTGAACCGCTTAGAGAGTGCTGTAAAGCACTGTAAAGCGGTATATAAGTCTAAGTGCTATTGCTATTGCTAACATGCTGATGGATAAAAAGCAACTCCATCTTACTTGAGTTCAGCTTCAGCCTGCATTATTCTATTCAGATCTATATACTGTAGACTCCAGATGTTGGATCGAGATTTTGAAAGTAACTCTTGCACAGCCTGGAGTACTAATGTAAAATTGGGTATTATTGGAATACTAATAGTACTATACCACAAATTAATGGAATATCTTTCCTAGTGGGGAAATATTAAAAAATTGGGAAAATTGGGCTGAGCTCTGGGGCATCCCACAAAGAAGAGACTTATCTATCTTGCCCCACTATCACATCCATTGAGGGGGGGGAGGAGAAAAACTATAATACAGATTGTCTAATTTACAACCCATAGAGTAGGGGTGTCAAACTTAAGGCCTGCGGGCTGGATCCAGCCCATGGGGTGCTTAGATCTGGCCTGTGGGGCTGCCCTGGAAACAATGAAGGACTGGCCCGCGGTGCCTCTGCCAGCGGAAACGGAGTTCAGGAGGGCCGCGCATGGCCTCCCTGAGCTCCGTTTTCACTGGCAGAGAGCTGCAGAAGGCCATCGCAGCTGACAACAAAGCTTCAACAAGTGACGTCGAGCTGGCCATGACCACTCCATCCAGGCCCCCCCCCCCCCCCCCCCCCGCCACAACCACACCCCCCCGCACCCCCCCCCGGACAACCAGGCAAGGACCCCTGGAAGATGCTCAAAGCTTAGCTTCATGGAAATGCCCTGACCCCTCCCTCCACGCCCCCCCCCCCCCCCCCCCCGAGGTAAAACACAACCCTGATGTAGCCCTCAATGAAATTGAGTTTGACACCCCTGCCCTACAGGCTCTTCAGAAGTCTACTATGATTCTCAGATTGTTAAATTGTTCAGTAAGACTATGACAGGCACACTCCCTTCCTATCCAGATCACACAAGGTCATTCATAAAAGTAACCAATGCTTTTGGTTGTGCAGTGGTTAGAATGGCCACAGCCTGGAATTCGATTCTGATGTGGCTTGAGGTTGATTCAGCCTTCCATCTTTCCAAGGTTGGAAAAATGAGGACCCAGATTGTTGGGTGGTATATACGTCTAAGTGCTATTGCTATTTTGGTCTTGTGCCAGGTGATTGCTGTAGGGGATCTGTAAATACTTTCATGTCTAGAAAGGAAAGGTTAGAATCAGAGCAATAGTATCTAACATAGAGGGATTCAAAGAGGTACCATAGCCACTTCAAGTCTACTCCCATCACTTCCAATACAATGTGTCCCAGGTCCTTAAGACCCCTAAAGTAGCCATGATGAGGAAAGAACAATGTGGGCAGGGACAGCTGAGACACACCCTTATCTACTTCATTGGAATGCACAAATCAAAGCATTTCCTTTTCTATTCCTTCTTATTTGCTCTGAAAAAGATTAATCTGAAAACAAAAGGCAAAGCAAGGTCTATTGAAACAGCACTCTTGGATGATAGGATGACCTAATTAAAGTTGTCAAAAGTTGTAGTTTATTGACTCTGTGCCTTCAGTCCATTTTAAACCAAAACTGTCTTGGAAATTCTAAAACTTTTGGTTTCTGACTGAAGACTAGTTCTGCATGGTTAGGGATTAATGGCAATGATCCTGCTTGTTACATATTGTTGGTTACTGAATTATTGGATACACCAGGGGTCTCCAACCTTGGCCACTTTAAGACTTGTGGACTTCAACTCCCAGAATTCCCCAGCCAGCGCATGCCAAGGGTTGGAGACCCCTGGGATACACCATCTCCGTCCACCCAATCGTATCTTTAATGATACTGAATTAAGGAGGAATTACGTGCTACTTATTTTCCACCTCTATTCTGCTGCTGGTTTATAATTAAAATTATTTAAGAATTAAATCAGATGCACTAATTACTCACACTATGTTTTCCAGTGGCTCTTGAAAAACCTGTGTCTTTTGAAAATCTAGATTTTAAAATAGATATAGTAAATGTAGTAGAAGATTGCTCATATTGTTGATAGGGGTTTTCTCCTTTTATCTCTTTCCTATTTGTCTCTCTGTGTTTTTGTTTCTGCTTTTTGTCCCATTTAACTAGTTTTCATGTTTGCTGATATTTAATAAAGAACAGTCAAACAGTATTTTTGCTAGCTAAATTGAGTTTTGATCTGGATATAGGGACTGATGTGGAATGTGCTGCATGCAAACTAAATTGGAAATTACCCATAGTAATTTTTCAAGATATGTCACCCACTTTATGCAAACAACCCTTTCAACTTTGCAGTGCATCAAACAGTTCATTCTCTAATATTTCAGGCCAATTTTTGTAAACATTTGCATAAAATATGTTTCTTAGCAGGGTAATCATTATATTTATCAAAAATGAAATGAAATGTTTTCTTTGCAAATAATAGTTTATACCTGAACATTCCACAGGTGACATTGTGTCAATTCTTTAACTTGTTGAAGTTCTTGGTATATTTTTAAAAGAAAAATGCCCTGTCTTTGTCACATTTCTGATTAATTACTTATTCTTGGAGCCATTTGTTGTGGCCAAGACAGTTATAGATGATGATTTAGAGAATGATCAACTATAAGTTGAAATGTCAGAATATAAAAAAGAACTAATTCAGTCTGGGATACATTTCCTGCTTTTTAAATCAATAACTTGAACAAAGGCACACAACTGTAGAAACTGTTACAATTTAGTCTTAACATAGTGTTTTGTTATATCCAAGCTATTCCTAGTGCTTTACTTTCACAACTTCTCTTTACAATTTTTTTATTTCACTAATTGAGTGCAATGTTGAGCAACGATATGAAGATTTCCTTTCCTAAATATTTCTACAAGATCACCTCATACAATGTTGATAATTAAATCTCGTAAGTAGAGAAGTAAAAAGCTCTGAATTCAAATGAGAAAATAAAAATGCTTAGGAAAAGAAACAGGGAACTGTGTTATATTAAAGTAAGAGAAACACATATATCCGGCACACATATATTTTACTAAATAATTAAAACAATTGCAACCAGTCTGTCTTCCATTGAGGATCTGTAAACTGCACAAACCAGAAAGACGGCTGAGAAAATATATACAGATCCCTCACATCCTAGACATAAACTTCCAACTTCTCCCCTCAGGAAGCCGCTATAGGGCATTGCATGCCAAAACAACTTAACACAAAGATTTCTTCCCCCGTGCAATCTCTCTGCTAAACACACAACTCCCACAACACTGTCTTATACCATGTGGTAGGCTATATTGCTATTATCCTTGACATCTTTCTCATCTTCTCATCTTTCTCACCTTCTCATCTTCCTACTACCTTCTCCTATTGGTATCTTATGATTTATCACTTGTTGCTTGTATCTTATGGTTATGATTGTATCTTATGATTTATGATCTATGACTTGTCACTTCATTGTTTGTATGTACACTGATATCTTATGCACTGGAGACAAATTCCTTGTATGTCCAATCACACTTGGCCAATAAAGAATTCTACTCTTTTCTAAATGGAAGTATTAGTATTATGGAATAGTTTTCATGCTGTTGTATTAAATGCTGCATGGGAAAGCAATATATATTTTCTTAAAACACAAAGGTCTTATGCTCTAAAAAAAGAGATAGCAATTTCACCTGGTTTCTAAAATTATTCATTTTACTAGTAGTATACATCTGATTCATTTTTACTGCCTCATTATTCACAATAACTGCCAACCCTTTTGTTTTGTTTTGTTTTTAAAAAATCCTCTTAATGTGCTTTCTTGGAAGCTCTGTCAGGCCAACTGCTTATCAATAGAAAAGAGAGATTAGTGCTATCCCACATACATCTCTGTTGAAAATTTATTCTGAAGTTTTATTTTTTAACCATACTCATTCAGTGTAATGGGGCAAGGTGCTTTAACACCAGTGGTGAAATGCTACCGGTCCGCTCTTACCTGTCGGTCGCCGTAGAGCCGGTCGCCAAGGTAGCGCGAGGCACCGCCCACCCACCCGGACGCCGCCATTTGAGTTCTTTTACCCTCTGCAAATGCACAGAACGCTTTGCGCATGCGCAGAGGGTAAAAGAACCTAAATGGCGGCGTCCGGGCGGGTGGGCGGCGCCTCGCGCTACCTTGGCGACCGGCTCTACGGCGACCGACAGGTAAGAGCGGACCGGTAGCATTTCACCCCTGTTTAACACCCTTCAAATGAGTACCGTTGACATAGTTGGGGTGGGGGGGGTGTTTGCTTTGTGAGTGTCAAGTATGATTGTTGTGGTTTTCATTGTTCAGTCATTTATCCAGTATCTGCACCAGTGGTGGGCTGCAACCGGTTTAACAACCAGTTTGGTGATAGCGCGCTTCGCGCCTAGCGCTGCTTGCACGCAGCGTTCAAAATACAGCAATTTGAAGCTCAGTTGCTTACCTTCTAAGGCAGCCCCGGTAACAGGGGTAGGTTCCTCCCGGTTCAGACCGGTTCTCCCAAACCGGTAGCAGCCCGCTGGTGATGTCATGATGACATCACCGAACTGGATTGGTCGGTGCCAGTCCATGGGGGCCGCCATCTTTTTTTTAATTTTTTTTTCGATTTTTTTTCAAAAAAATTTTTTTTTAATTTTTTTTATTTTTTATTTCCTTCTGAGCATGCCCAGAAGCCGACTTCCGGCACTGTGCATGTGGTCACCATCTTTTTTTCGGCTTTGGGGTTTTTTGGTTGTTTTTTTAAAAAAAATTGGATTTTTTGTTACTGCGCATGCGCGCGCACACAAAGCGTGTGCCCACCCATGAGGCGTGCCCATGCGGTGCGGGAGGGAGCAAACCGGCAGTGAGGTAAGTTGGAACCCACCCATGCCCGGTAAGTAGAACAGCGAAGGCGCGGAAATCATCTGTGCCACGTGAATCAGCTGAGCCAGAAAGAAGGAAATATAGGATAGGATAGGGTGGGGGCAGGTGGGTGGGGCCAGCTGATCGTCAGAACTACCGGTTCACCCGACCCGGTCCGAATCGGCAGCAGCCCACCACTGATCTGCACCCTTTCTGGTTTTCCAAACGTCTGTAAAATGCCAAGGGGGTGATGAGCAATGGACCTCCCTCAGCTGAGCAAAGCCAACTTCCACCAGCACTTTCTAAATTCTTGCAGCTATGAAATATGTCCAAAAGACTAGCAAAAGAAACTCTAAAGCAACTTCAAAGCACATTGTAACTAAGGAGTAAAAGTGTCATCCTTTTTTGCAGGAGAAGAAAATGCAGTGATAAATTTCGGCACAATATGCCTATGAATGCCTCTGTCAGACTTAATGGTGTCTGACTTAAATGTGGCACCTCAACGTTTTGTTGAATAAATGTAATGTCCCTGATATTTATACTTTCTACATAGTAGAGTATCTGCAAAATGTGGTTAAAAAGTCAAGATGGCAGCCACAATGATGCTGTATAGATTGGGTTCCAGTCCTAACAAAGACCCTGTTTAGCTGGATCCTGCCAGATTTGTCACTTCAGCAAGAAGTGACCTATGAAAGATATAAGTTGCTGCTTTAAAAAAGCGGGTCTCATTCCATTTCTTTCAATAATGGATGCCTTCAGTTCAAAATATTTTAATATACAGTATATTTGCAGAACAATAGCAACAGTAACAGCAATAGCACTTAGACATATACCACTCCAAAGTGCTTTACAGCACTCTCTGAACAGTTTACAGTGTCAGCATATTGTCCCCAACAACCTCGGTCCTCATTTTACCAGCCTTGGAAGGATGGAAGGCTGAATCAACCTTAAGCCTTGTCAGGATCTAACGCCAGACTGTGGGCAGAGTTAGCCTGAAATACTGCATTTTAACCACTGAGGCACCAGAGCTCTGATTAACAATGATTAATTTTGATGCTACACTTTAAAATTCTTAAGAGAAAAAACATTTTTAACAATTAAACATGTTAAATATTTTTATCAAGGAAAAAAAATAAGAACAATTAAGAGATATGAAATTAATTGATATAATAATTCACATGCTTGTTTATTTGAAAGTATTGTAAACCTCTAAGCAGGGGTGGGTTCCTCCCGGTTCGGACCGGTTCGCCCGAACTGGTAGCAACCTTCTGGTGACATCACGATGATGTCACCGAACTGGGTCGGTCAGTGCCGGTCCGTGGGCGCCGCCATCTTTTTTCCAATTTTTTTCCGATTTTTTTTTGAATTTTTCATTTTATTTTTCTTATGCGCATGCACAGAAGCAGAGTTTCCGGCACTGCGCATGCATCGCCATTTTGTTTTTGGCATTTTTTTAAAATTTTTGGAGGGTTTTGCACTGCGCATGTGTGCGTGCACCCACGAGGCGTGGCCACGCGGCGCGGGAGGAAGAGAACCGGCAGCGAGGTAAGTTGGAATCCACCCCTGCCTCTAAAGTGTGTGTGTGTGTGTGTGTGTATGTGCGTGTGTGTATATATACATACATACATACATACATACATACATACATACATACTAAAAATGCGAGTTCCAGGTGTAGTTATAAAAGAAGAGATAGACATCACTCTGTCATTTTTATACTCTGACGATGTTACCAGAGGCTAACGAAAGCTAAGTGGATAATATATTTTAAGTTCCGGAGATCGTGATGTCTGTCTCTAAAAAAGGTAGACATGGAAACAGTCTTTATTATCGTTAACAATGAATATATAATTAAAAACCAGCAGATTGCTGTATTGTTGTTTCCTAGGTTTTTTCCAATTCCAATAAACTTAGATAATTTTCCCTCTGTTAGTTATCATAGTTATAAGTAAACCTGATATAAGGCAATTACATGAATATTTCCAAGGTTTGCCAGGATCTGAGTTTGCAGCAAGTTAATTAAAGTCAATCAGGAGTGAGAAAGTACTTAACACTGCAGATTTCTACATTTGTTAGATATGTGAATGTGGGAAAGGTTAATTAAAATCAACCGAGAGCATAGTAAATATTAAAAGTATGTTCTAGGGTTCATTAAACTGACTAAATCCAAATACGCAAAATCAACTTCACAATGATAATCTGATCTACATATTTAGTTTTACATCCTTATTCTTCCTTTCTATTTTCTTAACTTATTACACACAGTAAGTCCTGTTGATAATTTTTTAAGGTTCATCAGATAGTATGGCAAAGCTCAGTCTAGGTTTTTCTCTGCTTTTATTTTGGTTTTATGTTATAGATTGTTTTTAATTCTGATAGTGATTTGATTTTGAGCTGTCTACTACTCTTCAGGCAGGGTATCAGTACTTAAAATCTAAAAAAGGAGAAATAAATATCCTGGAAACAAATCCTATTTCCAATGTAATAAGCCTTTGAATCCTTTTTTTAAGTCAAGAGATGTTACATGAAGGAAATGTCAGCATGCAATAAAATATAAAGTTAAAAAATGAATCTAATTTTGGTTTGTGCAAAATTATTTAAAGTACCTGTTGTGTGTGTTTGGAAAAAAAAATTAGCTGTAAATTTGCTGATTGATGTGTCTGGAAAAACTCTCCGACAAATTGCTTTTGGAATCTGAATGAGACCATGTCATGTGGGGAAATTCTCTGGAAAAAGCAATTATGTTTGGAAGGGTTAATGGTAAAAGGAAACCAAAGAACACGATGGCTGCACACCACCAGCCAGAACATAGAACAACTCAAAGAAGTAGTGCAAAATCAGAAGATGTGGAGAGACCTGGCCCAATGTGGCCCATAAAATTGCCAAGAGTTGGATACGACTGAATTCATAACATCATCATCATCATCAGAAATCTGGAAGAGACTCAAGAATCTAGAACCCAGGTAAAATGAATTGAAACTGTTAATCCAATGCAAATATTTTAAGTTAAGTAGGACATACTCTCAGATAGCTGTGTTCTGGAGAGTTGCTTTTACTTAATAAGATGCCTGCCAACTGTATTAAGCCCACATAATTAGAGAATAGAGGATAAAAAGAATCCTATTTTTTAAATTCATGGGAACATATTTGGCAATATGTTTAAAGGACATTCGGCCTGAAGGTAAAACTGTTTTAAAGTTATTAGAAGATCACTACAAATTACAGAAAATGAATAAGAAATTGGTCTCTTTTCCTTTTTGACGGATAAGTCCAGAAGCAAAATAACACACACACACACACACACACACACACACACACACACACACACACTTAAGTTGAAGAGAACAATATTCATAGAATTACTGCTTGAAAGTGAAACTAAGTTTTGATTCCTTATTATTTCTGCCAGAGTATTAAAACATTAAAATGCTTTTAACAGTAGCTTACATAGCAATACCGTGTTTCCCTGAAAATAAGACCCTGTCGTATATTTTTTTGAACCCTGAAATAAGCGCTTGGCCTTATTGCCATGCACTCAAAAGCCCGATTGGTCTTATTATCAGGGGATGTCTTATTTTGGGGGAAACAGGGTATATTCAATTCAATCAGAATAGAGCTGGAATGGACTTCAGAGGTCTTCTAGTCCAACCCCCCCCCCCACCCGCTGGGCCCTAGGCCTAAATCACCTTTACTAAAGACACTTTAATTTTTTAAACAATCCATGCTTTTTCAAAGCATTTGCATATAATTTTGAAATCATATTGGGGTTTTTTTCCAAAAAGTTAAAGAAAATGTAACGAGCATCCTGCTAATTAAAATGCTTTTAACAGTAGCTTACATAGCAATACCGTGTTTCCCTGAAAATAAGACCCTGTCGTATATTTTTTTGAACCCTGAAATAAGCGCTTGGCCTTATTGCCATGCACTCAAAAGCCCGATTGGTCTTATTATCAGGGGATGTCTTATTTTGGGGGAAACAGGGTATATTCAATTCAATCAGAATAGAGCTGGAATGGACTTCAGAGGTCTTCTAGTCCAACCCCCCCCCCCACCCGCTGGGCCCTAGGCCTAAATCACCTTTACTAAAGACACTTTAATTTTTTAAACAATCCATGCTTTTTCAAAGCATTTGCATATAATTTTGAAATCATATTGGGGTTTTTTTCCAAAAAGTTAAAGAAAATGTAACGAGCATCCTGCTACCTGAGTTGAGGTGTCATCTAATCTAGTCTAGCATTTATTATTACAGTGATAAGCTTTAACGAATGAGTGTATTCCCTGTTAGTGTCCTGTTTCTGATCCTTTGAGGACATTATTTTGTAATATTTCCAAGGGCTGTAAGAAGACACTCTATATTGGTTGAGTTTGGCAACTATTCATATTTTTTAACTAAATACATAAATAACCATGAAAAAGACTTATTTCAAACTTTTCAGCAAAAAAAGCATATTGCATCTTAATGGGGGATCCAGCAGTTACTTCATAGTTTGGCATTGTCTTGTCAGCTACAACTTAGAAATAAGAAAGAATAAAGGGATGTTGGCAATCAGTAATTAATCACAAGTGTTTTGTTGCCAAACTAAAGTAAAATATTTTAAATTATTTTAGCAATTGTATATATTTTATTTATTTTAAAATTGGGCATTGCTTAGATTGATTTATGGGAGATGAGTAGCCATATAAATCAAATTAAATCAATCAATAGATATATTTTTTGAATGTTTACATATAACAAAATTTTAACATACATCTCATTTGAAACAAAGCGCAAAACAAAATTCTGATATTTTAAAAAATAGTTTTTCACATTAAAGTAGAAGAGTTAGAATAAATATTAGAGGAATTAAAATGATGTAAGGATTTATTGTACCTTCCCTATGAGGAAAAGTGAAACCATCTCAGATAGTTTAATTTGATAACAGAAATACAAAGTAGTTCAACAATGAACTCCCCAGTTTGAACTCCCAAAATAAATTTAAGCTCAAGCTCATTTTCTTCCCTTTTTTCCGTAGTATGGTCTTTTTTAAAAAAATAAATAAATAAACCTTACAAGCTTCTTCCTGACTAAAAACCACATGAGAAGCATTATGAGAAGCCCTATTTCTATGGGCCCAGTACAATACAGAGTAATATTGGCCTCCATCCTTCAAACTGGTAATAGAGAAAACAGTAGGAACCACTAGGAACACTAATCAAATCCCAGTTGGTTAATAGCTGAATCCTTTGCAGCTACAACATAACTTTATTCAGCTTTTCTGCTCAATTGGACCAAGCATGAAAAGGATATCTTTTCATTCCCACCCCCCCTCCAGTTCTTAAAACTTATATAAATCCCATGTTAGGCTATCTCTAATCTTTTTGTTCCTGAGTTGAGGTATCTGGAAGAATTGGCTTGGGGAATGTGAGATAAAGGATTCTGGACAAATGCAGTCACAGTATCCATCAATTATATATTCAACTTGACTCTGCATTTGTTGTTATCAATTTCTTATCATGTTAAATGAATTATGATAAATTGTCCTGATATTCATGATTTGCACAGCCATAATAAAATATTGACATGTACAAAATACTGATGCCATGCTTTCAATTAATTCTTTGCATTCTTAAGTTGCATAACAGCAAAACAGAAAAAAAAATCTATAAATGCATGATACCATCTCAGCTGAAACTGTTGAAGAAGAATGGAAATCAGAAAATTGCAGAGGAAATTTGAATTGTGTGGTTTGAGACAACAGAACAGAGAGAATTACAGCCATCCTATTTTTTAAAAAAATATCTCAGGAGGAAGATCTCTTAGACTGGAGATTTGAAAAAAATAGAAGCATAATGACAATTCATATAGCATTTGCTTTTGAACCAAGATCCTTCATCTTAATTCTAAATTCTAGTTCTTCAAACATCATTTATTTATTTATTTATTTTGTCAAGCACGTATTAGATAATATATATAAATATAAACATGATTTGAATACATGAAATGAATACGAATAAAAGGGAACATTAGGACAGGGATGGTAGGCACGCTGGTGCGCTTATGCACGCCCCTTACAGACCTCTTAGGAATGGGGTGAGGTCAACATAGACAGTCTAAGGTTATAATTTTGGAGGTTTGGGGATGAAACCACAGAGTCAGGTAGTGCATTCCAGGCACTGACTACTCTGTTGCTGAAGTCGTATTTTCTGCAATCGAGTTTGGAGCGGTTCACTTTAAGTTTGTATCTATTGTGTGCTCGTGGTTGAAGCTGAAGTAGTCATTAACAGGTAAGACATTGTAGCAGATAATTTTATGAACTACGCTTAGATCATACTGAAGGCGGTGTAGTTCTAAGTTGTCTAAGCCCAGGATTTCAAGTCTGTGGCATAAGGTATTCTGTTGCGAGTAGAGGAGTGGAGGACTCTTCTCGTGAAATATCTCTGGACATGCTCAATTGTATTAATGTCCGATATGCAGTGCGGGTTCCAGACAGATGAGCTGTATTCGAGAATTGGTCTAGCAAATGTTTTGTATGCTCTGGTTAGTAGTGTAATATTACCGGAGAAGAAGCTACACAAGATTAGGTTAACAACTCTTAATGCCTTTTTGGCGATGTTGTTACAGTGGGCTTTGGCACTTAGATTATTAGATATGAGTACTCCAAGGTCCTTGACAAAGTGAGGGTCGTCTACAAGGTCGTGTCCACTCAGCTTGTATTTTGTGTTCTGATTCTTTTTGCCAATCAGAAGGAATGTGATGCATTAGCAGAAGCATTTCTGCTAAAGTTCTTTTTTATATATATAAAAAGTATTTTTCTAAGACTGGCATTATTTCTATTTCTTTTCTCGACAGTGAAAACCATTTTGGGTGTTGCCAATATGTACTTCCTCATTTCTGTTAAAACAAGGAGCTAAGGAGCTCTGCTTTGCAGGCTTGGTAAATAACAGAAGAAATTTACTCAGGAACAGCTGCCATTCTTGACCAAGTTTCCAGATCAATATATAGAAATGAACAAAATAGTTACCCAGCACATTGCAGGCTTTTGATACTTTCCACATCAAATGTTGAAGGTAAAAATCTGGATAGTCACTGTTCATTCTATAACAACATTTTTGTGATAGTTAAAGCAAAACTAGAATGGATTATTTGGCCTTCTCTTTAAAAAAAAAAATATTTTTTTTTAAATGTAAGATCAAATTCTATTTGATCCCCAGCTCCTTTGTTCTAGTGAACATTTCTATGATTTTATTAACAAATACAGAAAAATGTCAGTCTACAAAATTGCCTGCCAAAGAAGAAAGTAAAAAATATTTTTTTTTTGAGGATCTGCAGATCCCTTGGTATTGAATTGTGACCTTTCTAGATGATTAGATATTATTTGAAAGGGCTGTGCAGGGAATTTGTACCTAAATTAGCAGCCGATGATTGGGTGAGAATAATACATTAATATTGTGAGCAAAATATTAGAGCAGTTTCTTATTACTTACTTTTAAGTTTTTCTTATATATCTCAAGACTGAAAGAATTTGAGGACAAATCATACAGTAACATTAGAGAAATTGATGAGATGTTAGCCTTGTTCACGACAAAATGAAGAAATATTATAATCATGTTTCAAACTTTAATCCATCTGATGCTGGTGCCTTGATAGACTGTAATAATGTTGACAAAGAAATTAATCTATGGAACTATAATAGCAGTTTATCATGCACCAATATACTTAATTCAGTAATAGTTTACTGATTAATTTCAAGGCGGAGAACAGGAAGGGAAAAAGCATAACAATTCATTTTGCAAGTATGATATATGAGAGTGAACCTACTGAAAGACATATTCTGTAACCATTAAGATGATTGGTTAGAAGGATCAGCATTAGAATACATTCAGGTCTAAATTCTAACTTCAAAAAATGTATTTAATGCCAATACTTTAAGAGTAAAAGGAAGACTAAGCAAATTCTGAATGACTATATTAGTCAGCTTCTCTCTTCAAGTCCAAACAAGCAAATACATTATATTTCTCTAGCAAATCATCCAGATTTTTGGGAGCAATAATATTATTTTATTATTGTTCATTCCACTATTCCATCTATGACACTGACTTCTGTTTCTTTTTCTTGTATTTAACACATTTCTGTTCCCATGTGATGGATCGTGTAGTGAATAGGATGCCATGAGAATAGGATGCCATGAGCCAGTTAGATTAGATGATTTCATTTTGACTGGTATCAGTTTATATAAAGAAAGAAACTTTGTAAAGTAATGCCAATTTCATTCAAAATGGGCCAGATAAGGGTTTGTGAAAGCCAGGGAGTAATTCTGTATCAGGGCTACATATTACACTAATATTTAAAATAATTTTCATTTGTGAGAGAGTACCTTCAGATCTGAATGGATAGTTTTGTTACTGCTCTAAGTGTTCTGGACCAACGTTTTAGACAAGTAAGCAATTTGCTGCCTGGAATTTTCTAATGCTTTGTTTCTATTTAATGTTACACATTGAATTGCTCTGATTAATTCTAACCTAATAAGGCAACCTCCCTCCCAATTGAGTTTTTAAGCACTGGGTAATGAACCAGAAAAACAGACTTACTTATGCTTCCTACTGGAAAAAGCATCTCTCTATATTCTAACCCTAAAGAGGGTTAAATCAGAATAGATCTTCCATCTTGGACAGAATGTACTTTATTTTTAATCTTCTTTTATTGTTTATACTGTGTTGATATTTATATGTTTGGATTTTAATAGTGATCTCTCGTTTTTGAAGTGATATATTTAATGAAATTAATGAATGAAATATTGAACATTTTACTTAACACTATGATTTTCCTAAGTTTTCTGCTTTGCTTTATCTTTTGTACTTTTTTATCTTTTTTTCAATAATGCTTACACTTCCTGAGTCAAGCATGTAAAAATAGGTGTAAATGTAACTTTTAGCAATCAATGTTTTGTAAGTCATTTACTCTTAAGAAGAGTAAACTATAGGTAACTCTGCTGATTTTTGATAGTAACAATATTTATATACTGGCAAATGCTACTGGACCTTCCATTATGTTTAGTTTCATGTTTTCATTAACTGTTCCAAAATAAACAAAATTAATATTTTACATAAACTTTTTTGGGGGGAACCTGGAAGTACAGGCTTCGATATTGCATTTAAAAAAAATGAATATATGAATAATTTTTGCAGGTGAAAGAGGAACCCAAGAGGAAAGAAACATATGTCTGGACTCTGGATTGATCTAATTGAATTTGAAGTTCTCAAACACAAAGTCTTATCTACTGTGGCATAAAGAAGCTAGTAACCAATGGGTACAATGGTTTTTAATAAACACATCATTAGTGATCCAGTTTTGAAGGACTGGTTTGTCAACGGATGTAATGCAAGGGCCAGGGAGGCAGATTCCTTCACTCTTTCATGAATTTAATTCTTTCACTGCTTGCAGCATCTGAGATTATGGACTAACCTTGATATGTGATGAAAAGATAAATTTATCTCATGATATTGCTCCTGTATCTCTGCCAAGCCTATTGTGCTAAAGCAAAGAAACAAAAGAGCTAACATGGCTGCACTCTGAGTCACTACAACAATATATATCATAGAATTAATGTTTTCTAAGGCCATTTTATGTTTGGATATACTTTCTGCCAGCAACATTTTTGGGTCGTGCATTTGTTTTGATTTCAACCGTGTCTTTGCTTTTAGAGATTCTCAGATTAAACCTGGCAGCACATAAACATATTCAATTCCATCTTTGCAAAGTCCAAACTAGAGCATCTGTTAACTGAGCATTGCCTGTGGGTTTTATTAAAAGCATTATATTTTAACACCTCAGCTCAGGTGCACTGCAACATAAAGGGCCATCTCTCTAATATTATTTTGCTCCACAAGGGCAATCAGGCAAGGATATGTGCTTGCTCCTTTACTGATCAATCTCTATCTGGCAGGTTTATCCCAGGCTCTTAGCAAAATTGATGCATATCCACTAAAACTGTCAACATGGAAAAATCTGCATTTTAATGTACAGTAGTCCAATGGTGTAATGTTATTCCCTCAGCCAAATCTTGGTATATAGCAGCTATTGACCTATAGCTGAACTTGCCAACGATTTTAAAAAATATGTTATCTACCATGAGGGGTCCTTGGTGTTCTCTGAGCTGGGTTGTTTTCTTGCAGACATTTCATTACCCAAACTAGGTAACATTATCAATTCTAGTAAAGAGTGCAGTTTGCTGTCAGTTTACAGTATATCTGGTGGCTTGTCTGTTAGTGTTGATGGGGATGGTCTTAAAGATTCTTTGGTTGGGCTGTTTGCTGTTGGCTATTCGGTTGGGCTGTTTGCTGTTGGCAGTTTCTTAATTGGGGTATTGTTTATTTGATTATTGGTCTTGGACAGTGGTGAAATCCAAATTTTTTTACTACCGGTTCTGTGGGCGTGGCTTGGTGGGCGTGGCAGGGGAAGGATACTGCAAAATCTCCATTCCCACCCCACTCCAGGGGAAGGATACTGCAAAATCCCCATTCCCTCCCCACTCCAGGGGAAGGATAATGCAAAATCCCCATTCCCTCCCCACTCCTGGGGGAAGGATATTGCAAAATCTCCATTCCCACCCCACTCTGGGGCCAGCCAGAGGTGGTATTTGTCCATTCTCCTAACTACTCAAAATTTCTGCTACTGGTTCTCCGAACTACTCAAAATTTCTGCTACCGGTTCTCCAGAACCTGTCAGAACCTGCTGGATTTCACCCCTGGTCTTGGAGTTAATCTATGCTGATCTGGGTGCTGATTGCTGGTGGGGAGGTGCTTGGGTCTTTTTGTTCCTCTTTGGGCTGGGTAATAGTCACTTTTGCATAGTTATAGATGTTGTTAACTTCTACGTGCCTATTGATGGCTGATTTGTCCCTGGCATTTTTTGACTTGGCTTGGTCGAGGATCATCACATTTTCCCAATTGAAACTATGATTAAACTGTCTATATGTTGTGAAATTAAAGAATTTTCCTCATGTCTTCTGAGTGCTAATTGGTATTCTTGGATGTATTCTGCCAGTCTTCTGCCTGTTTGTCCGACATAGCGGTTGTTGCAGTCCTTACATTGTATGTTATGGATAACTCTTGTTTTTTTCTTCTGGGGTTGTTGGGTCTTTTGTTGCTTAGGATGTTTTGAAGGGCTTTAGTTGGCTTGTGTGCTATTTGATGTTATCCAGCAATTAGGAGAAATCCAAGATGTTGCGGGTTTTTTCATGGCAGCAAGTTTATGGTGTTGAATAGAACTTACTCTTTAGTATGTGGGTGAGAAATCCAAATTATTATTATTTTATTTGAAAATGTCTTGATTTCAGAACAGAGAAAAGCCTCAGAGGAATATACTGTGCAATTTAAATTCCCAGACTTGTCCAACTCAATTACTCTTTGTGGTTTTAAATAGCTTCAGAACCATGCATAAAACATTATGGTCAATAGTAGTGCTTTCTGGAACACATTAGCCCTCAATGGATTAAAAGTGCACTCATATATATATATAATAGCTTCTAATCAAGTGATATTGCCATTGAGTTGTGGACATATAATTGCCATAATGCAGTAATTAATATGGTGGTTATAGATCAAAAGATTTACTTCAGTGTATGTATTCTTTGCCTAGTGTCCATGAATTTTATCAGAACATCAATAAAATGGATGACAGATCAAAAATATTTCACGAGAAGAGTCCTCCACTCCTCCACTCGCAACAGAATACCTTATTCCACCAGACTTGAAATCTTGGGCTTAGACAACTTAGAACTATGACGCCTTCGGTCTGACTTAAGCGTAGTACACAAAATTATCTGCTACAATGTCCGACCTGGCAATGACTACTTCAGCTGCAACCGAAACAATACAGGAGCTCACAATAGATACAAACTTAATGTAAACCACGCCAAACTTGATTGCAAAAAATACGACTTCAGCAACAGAGTGGGCAATGCCTGGAATACGCTACCTGACTCTGTAGTTTCTTCCCCAAATCCCCAAAACTTTAACCTGATACTGTCTACTGTTGAGCTCACCCCATTCCCAATATCTTGTACATGTTTGACAAACAAACAAATAAATAATAATAATAAATAATAAATAATAATAAAAAGATATTTAGCAGCAATAAGGAAACTCATTTTCTAAGAAATACTGTAGCATTGATAACAGATGTGTTTGTTCGCTTGGGTATTGGGCCTTTTTGCTGTTCCAATCACAATGGACTCTGAGCTGCTAAATGCCCAAATACAGCAATCAGATAAAAGGTAATGTATAAAAATAAAAACCAAAATATTCTCCACACTGTCAGCAACCACTCGCAAAGCAACATTCTCTTGCAGCGGAGAACAAGACATCAAGTCTTGAAGGCATGTCAGAATAACTGGATTTTGTTTTTGAAAACTCAGGAAAATGAGTCGATTTAATCTGTAGTGAATACTATTCCAGAGATGTGGGTTTTCAGGAAGGCACTGGAATCAAGGGATCTGCAGGGAGTTGAAAAGAAAAAAGAAAGAAATCAAGATAGCAGATGCATCAAGATTGCAGGATTGTAGCCTTTTTCGCGTGCACTGAAAACTTTTCTTTGATGGCAGAGTGCTGTGTGGATGAACACCGGTGACTTTGCCTGGATGTACTTTAATGATGGTTTATATGCAACACTTTTTAAAAGAACATTTATGTTAACATTTTATTGTGTTTTATCGTTCATCATTCGATGAATGATAAAACAGTGTCTTGCAAGTAGACAGTATACCTGTTGTCAATAAATAAATAATGGAACTAATTTTGAAAGTTGTAACGGATTTCAAAGACTTTATAATTACTATATAGGCAAGAGTCTATGAATATTACCTTCTGCAGAGCCTAATCAGATCAAATAATTGCACTCTTACTCTATATACAGTATATGATTTCATGTGTAGCATTGCCATCGGTCATTATCAATTACAAGAATCAATACAGATTTTACATTCATCGTCTATTGGAATAATACTGTATATCCTTTCTCTATGAGGATATACATAAAATAATATATTGCGGTTTGGTATATTAAAATCTTTTGACTAACAATCGACTTCTTGAATAAATCCAAGCACTGGTTGTCCTAATCCCGCTATCAGAAAGTGCACATCATGTGGTTACATGAGACAAGGCATTTCCTGTGGTGGATCCTGAAATACACCATTTCTCTGTTATTGAAATTGTGATTCCTGGGAAGCATACATTTGTTTTCTTGGACATCTATGAGAAATTTCAGTGGTCTGTATATCAAATGACTACATACTTTTCTCCTCTTCTTCTTCTTTCTTCTTCCTTTGCTTGGCTTATGGATAATTTTAAGGCATTTTATGGTTGCTTTAGTGTTGTTATGTGGTTATTTTTCTTGGAATTTGCTTTCAAGTGTAGCAAAATGTAAACATAAGTAAATGGACTAAATGGATAAGTAAATGGATAAGTTATATAATAACACCTTAGCTTGGCTCTCTGAAATAAAGAAATATCATTGCAGCTGATTTTATGTTGCAACGAAGCCAGGGAATTATTGAAGATTGTTAAACTGCTTAATGAAAGTGCTTTGTGCTAAGTATATTTTGTTCTCTTGGTACTCATAAACAGAAGCATTATACCAGTAAAAACAACCGGTAAAATCACAATAAAATCAGCAGCAAAAGAATATTCAGCAAGTCTAAAATATTTACCAAAAAGGGTGAGAGAATGATTCCCCAAATGAGACATCACTATTAAAAAGTTTTCTTTCCCCTTGTGGTTACTGGCATCAAATATTAATATTGCAAAATGATGACGCATGTAACATATAATACAAATGTTAGTCCTAGGATTTGCGTGCTGTTATCCTTGTGAGTGTGTTTTAATCTACCTCACCCCCTCAAGTATTTATTCTGCTGATATAATAGGAACTGTCAATGGAAGGGGTACAATGCTGTAGTTTGAAAGGATATTTATTGTGCTCATTCCGTTATTTGTTCTGATATGACGAAAGTTCAAATGTAAATTAATTCTTTGTGGCGTTTAATTAAAAATGCTAGAATGAAGAGGAATTAACATGACTGCTGCCTTATTTTTGTTCTTTGAACAAATACTGAACACCCGAAGATCCACCTGCCTAGCTTATTTGGCATTTTTTTCACTTGTTATACTTTCATCTACCTTTCCTAATTTTTCTGTTATCATTTATTTTGATAATAGCTTTATAAACCATCCTGCAATGTTGATCCTTTCAGCTTCCCCCTGGAATAGATGGCAGTTATATTGTTGGCATATTCCATAATTCTTGCATTAACAATAAAGCATTATTTTCATTGAGTTGCTTATTATGTGTGCCTCATTTGATTTGTAAAGGATGTCATCATGCACCAGATTACAGATAGCAATAGCAATAGCAATAGCACTTAGACTTATATACCGCTCCATAGTGCTGTACAGCCCTCTCTAAGCGGTTCACAGAGTCAGCATATTGCCCCCAACAATCTGGGTCCTCATTTTACCCACCTCGGAAGGATGGAACCTTGAGCCTGGTGAGATTTGAACTGCCAAATTGCAGCTAGCAGTCAGCTGAAGTAGCCTGCAGTGCTGCACTCTAACCACTGCGCCACCTCAGCTCCAGAATCAGGTAAAACTGATTCTTCTTCTTCTTCTTCTTCTCCTCCTCCTCCTCCTCCTCCTCCTCCTCCTCCTCCTCCTCCTCCTCCTCCTCCTCCTCCTCCTCCTCCTCATTTTAAGTGTAGTGTGTTCTATCTTAGAAGGTTCTGCTCAAAAATAGGGATAGCCAAAGGTACCCTTGGATGCATGTTATTCCCAATCTTTTGTAAGCCTAAAAATAGTTTATAAATCTTTTTATATATTATACAAACTTAGTATCATCTTCTTGTGAAACACTTAATTGAGCCAAGGGCAACCTATTCTTTAATCCCTTCTGAAGGAATTAGAATTAGGATATGACTTCTTCTTAGGCAGGGTAGAGTTCTACATTACTACTTACCAATTCTGTTCCAAGGCCTGATAGGTGAAGCTGTACCCCGGGGAGCATAGCAATAGCAATAGCACTTAGACTTATATACCTCTTCCCAGTGCTTTACAGCCCTCTCTAAGCGGTTTACAGAGTCAGCATATTGGCCCCAACAATCTGGGTCCTCATTTTACCTACCTCAGAAGAATGGAAGGCTGAGTCAACCTTGAGCCAGTAAGAATCGAACTGCCAAACTACTGGCAGCTGGCAATCAGCAGTCAGCAGAAGTAGCCTGCAGTACTGCATTCTAACCACTGTGCCACAAAGACACAAAGTATCTAGTTATCTTTTCACCAACAATCTCAATATGAGCAATGGCCAGGGCTAACTAACTTGATGGCATCTTCCACCTTAATTCAACTTGTTCAGGTCTGCCTCATAGCTAGTATCACAACCTCAGTAATGATCTGGCTTATGTCTTAAAGAGGATATCCTCAGTCTGACTGTTCATTATCCAATCAATAATTATGAAATGTAGTTCATCCCCAATGAATCCTATCTCAAGCACATGTACCAAGAAGCATAAAAGGGCTAATGGACCTTGCATGCTCATCTTCTTGTGAGATTTACTGCAAATGCTGGCTCTCCCTTCCTTATGATGATTTTTAGAATGGGAGCAGGTTGGACTACCTCAGCCAGGTGACCTGTGTTTACACCAGGGGTGGGTTCTAACTTACCTCGCTGCCGGTTCGCTTCCTCCCGCGCCGCACTTGCGCAGTGCCGAAAAATGAATTTTTTTTTAAAAAGTCAAAAACAAGATGGCAATGCATGCGCAGTGCCAGAAACCTGGCTTCTGCACATGTGCAGAAGAAATAAAAAAATAAAAAAAATTCCCCCCCAAATTTTTTTTTCAAAAAAAAAAAATCCAAAAAAAAAGATGGCGGCGCCCATGGACCAGCACCGACTGAACCGGCTCCGTGACGTCACCGTGATGTCACCAGTGGGTCACTACTGGTTCGGGCGAACTGGTCTGAACTGGGAGGAACCCACCTCTGGTTTACACCTTTTTTCATATCAGATCAATGCAAAGTCAGCAGTACTAGGCATGTTTCACATCTACAATGAATGCATTTTTATAAATTAATAAATAAAAATAAAATACCAGTCACCACCATAATATGCTAGAGGGTACCTTGCGTTTACCGAAGAACATTTTAGAACATGGCTAACCCCAGGAATAGCATTATACTGGAATAATCCAGTTTAATTTAATTTGTTCTCAACATCTTTTTGTTTTCTCTATTTCATTTTCCAAATAGGCAGGCAGGCAGAGCTTCTTAAATGCTTTATCGTTTGACCACTGAGGTCAGGCTGTGAGTTTCTGCCACCATGACAACCAGATGGAACTATGCTTACCATGATCAGTGCCGGCCATTAATCAGATGAACAGGTCACTGTTGCACAGTATGCAGGGCACAACTGGAATACAGTGAAGCTACACAAATTGAACAATACATGGTTTTAAAAATCCAGCAGCATTAAAACATTTGCTTGTTTATTTTAAAAGCAGATTTCTTTTTTTTTTTCCAGCTGGAAGCTCTAGATTTTTGGGGGGGGGGGAATACATAACCTGCACCAATCTCTAGGCCACGTTTTCAAAGGAATAATGATATTATTTCTCATTTTGCAGTAGATGGAGAGCTCTTTATTTAGGAAGATAGGAGGTGACAGGCTTGTTTGTGACAAGCATATTGATTACTTGATAAGTCGCTTGCCTGGAGCAAAGGTTACAGACATCCTGTATCATGTAGATGTGCCTTTAGTTCATACATGAGAATGACATGAGGAGGTAGAATCAGCCACAAATCTTGCAAGCAGTACAAGATGTCAAACACATATACAGACAGAAAGCCATATAGGCACAATTGACCAATATCAATACCAAGTACATGAAATATTAGTGTTCCTGGAAAGTACCTTTAGCTACTAGGAAAAAAAATTGGGGATATGCTGAGCTGGCACAAAAGGGTACCACTTGAAACACCGGCTGCCTGTACTTCATTGGGAAAGAATTATGGTTAAGCTCACCCGCAGCCAGAGCTTTCAACTAAAGGAAAAGCCTTTAATAATGTGAAAATAGTTCTCTTTTATGTATTTAGCTGAAAGAAATACCCTCGTGTCCCATTCTACCCAATTTTCCAAATTAGTGCTTCTACCATCAGATATTTGCCATGTAGTACAGGCTGGATCGCCAGATCTATGTTCAAAATTATTTAATTTAAAAAGAAAAGTCCATTTCAGGCGGTTTGGGCACAGGATGAAGAAAATAATATTGGCCATGAGTTAAAATAGAAACCAAAAGAAGTAAAGATTTGTTAGCAAGATGAATTGGCTTTGAGAGGTCAATGTTAGAAAAGGGGGTGTCATTTTATTTTTATTTTAAAAAAATGTATGTTTGTAGGTTTGTGTATATGTATATATCTGTATATATGTATTTTTTTGTTTTTGTTTTTTCTCTTTGTTATATGTGTCTTTTTAAAATTACTTAATAATTTTTTTATTTTTTTTAAAAAAGGGGGTGTCATTTTAATCTACAGTGGCTGGAAAGAATAACGTTTATTTGGGATTGAAATTATTATAATGGCAGAAATTTTTGCAAACTTTCTAGAATTATACCTTAGTATACTGAGGCTAAAGAATAAAAAAAATCAATATTGGTGTCAATTTCTTTATGCATCATAATGACTATATTAAATCAGTTTAGCAAATCAGATGAGATGAATATGATTACATAAACTCTATATTGAGAAGCTAATTAACTAAAAGTGGAAGTACTTGAAATCATTGCCTAAAATAATATTCAGACAAACACAACAGAGTCTTGGTGAGAAATCTTTCCAAGAGGACACAATTTTACTCTATTATATCATCATTAACAGCAAAAATATGACTTAGGTCTCACACAGTCAGTGAAAACTAATGTATAGCAAGTGTAGCACACAGTCACTCAGGCCCTAATAATCTCTCAGTTGGATTACTGCAACATGCTATACATGGGGCTACCATTGAAGAGTATTCAGAAGTTGCAGCCGGTGCAAAAATGCAGTAGCACAGAAAGTTCTGGAGACCCCTAGGATGGCACATATAACACTGCTGTAGCACGAGCTGCATTGGTTGCCAGTTTGCTTCCTAGTCCAGTTCAAGGTGTTGGCCATTACCTTTAAAGCCCTTTATGACACGGATCCAGGGTATTTGAGGAACCATCTTACCCACTGGGATTAACCAACCCCACTAGTTCCAATGGAAGGAGCTTGCTGTGGCCTCAGTCCATTCAGGAATTTCGGCTGGTGGGATTGAGAAGAGCCTTTTCTGCTGTGGCCCCCACCCTGTGGAACATTCTACAAAGAGGTGAGATTGGTTCCCACCCTTCAGCCTTCTGGAAAGGTCTTAAAATCTGGTTTTGCCAGTTGCCATTTGGCTCCCCCCCCCATCAGGAGGAGCTCTTTGCTGAAGGTCTTGATGGGGTAAGAAGATCCCCATACCATCCATTCCCTTGATCTTAACAGATTTAACAGATTAACAGAGTTGGAAGGGACTTTATAGGTCATCAAGTCCAACCCCCCACTCAAGCAGGAGACCCTACACCATTTCTGACAAATGGCAGTCCAATCTCTTCTTGAAAGTCTCAAGTGATGAAGCTCCCACAACTTCCAAAGGCAAGCTGTTCCATTGGTTGATTGTTCTCACTGTCAGAAAGTTCCTTCTTATTTCTAGGTTGAATCTCTCCTTGGTCAGTTTCCATCCATTATTCCTTGTCTGGCCTTCAGGTGCTTTGGAAAATAGCTTGACCCCCTCCTCTCTGTGGCAGCCCCTCAAATATTGGAACATTGCTATCATGTCTCCCCTGGTCCTTCTCTTCAATAGACTAGCCATGCCCAGTTTCTGTAACCATTCTTCATGTGTTTTAGTCTCCAGTCCCCTAATCATCCTGATTGCTCTCCTCTGCACCTTTTCTAGAATCTCAACAACTTTTTTATAGTGTGGTGACCAAAACTGGATGCAGTACTCTAGGTGTGGTCTTACTAAGGCTTTATAGAGTGGTATTAGTACCTCACTTGATCTTGTATCCCTCTGTTAATGCAACTTAGGATTGCATTGGCTTTTTTGGCTGCTGCTGCACACTGCTGGCTCATATTTTATTTATTTATTTATTTATTTTATTTATTTAGTTTGTCAAACAAGTACAAGATTACAGGTGTAAGTATAAACATGGACATGAGCACATAAAATGAGTACAAATAAATGGGGACAGTAGGACAGGGACGGTAGGCACATTGGTGCGCTTATGCACGCCCCCTTACAGACCTCTTAGGAATGGTGTGAGGTCCACGGTAGACAGTTTAAGGTTAAAACTATGGGGGTTTGATGAAGTAACAACGGAGTCAGGTAGAGCATTCCAGGCATTTACCACTCTATTGCTGAAGTCGTATTTTCTGCAATCGAGTTTGGAACGGTTTGCCTTGAGTTTGTATCTATTGTTTGCCCATGTATTATTGTGGTTGAAGCTGAAGTAGTCATTGACAGGTAGGACATTGTAGACAATTTTGTGTACTATGCTTAGGTCAGACCATAGGCGAAGTTCAAGGTTGTCCAAGCCCAAAATTTCAAGCCTGGTGGCATAAGGTATTCTATTGTGAGCAGAGGAGTGGAGTACTGTTTTCGTGAAATACCTCTGGACCCGCTCGATTGTATTAATATACAGTGTGGATTCCAGGCAGATGAGCTATTTAGCTGGTTGTCCACTAAGACTCCAAGATCCCTCTCACAGTCACTGCTATTAAGCCTGGTTTCACCCAGTTTATATGTGTACTTTCGGTTTTTCATCTTACTTCTTTCGTAACTCTTAATTTTAATTGTTTCATATATATAGATTTTTATCATCTGTAAGACACTCAGAGTCGCCTGATCAGTTAGATGGGTAGCATATTTACATATACATTTAATAAATTAAATAAATAAGTTAAACAAACAAACAAACAAAAAACAAATAAAATCTGACTGTGCAAATATAAAGGAATGATGGCCAGCCAGCTGCTGCCGCCTTGCAAACCTCTTACTTTGTATATTGAATATAGAGATCTATTTACATGTTACCCTATAACAAGAGCAATTTAATTTATAGAATCAGAAATCAAGATATTCTTGAGTAATAGTCACTCAAAACACCTTCTTAGACCATTTGTCTCTCTATACGTTTTATATGGTTCTGAATTGATGACACACATTGTACAATTTGGTTTACTGTGTTTTGCATGGTAAATAAGACAACTATAATACATTTATTTGTCTGTGATATAAATATAGAGACTGCATCATCTCTTCAGTTTACTTCATTATAATGTAAAAACTGATGTATCTTGAATGCCAATCTAATATTTATGTTTCAAGTATAATTCTCAAGTGTCTTGATTATGACTTGCTACAGTGGTATTACCTCTCATTTGCCAAATACTAAAAACAATAATTATCAGTAATTTTCAATATAACACTTTTCCTAGTCCTATATTTATATTATAATAAAACTAATACAATTCATATGTTCTTATGTTAATGTTATTAATATATACTTGCATCATGAATTTGTCAGCACGTAAGCTTCATTTTGATATTTGCTCAAGCTCCAAGTTAATCTCCTGTTGTGTGTTCTCAGATGTTTTAAAAGCCAAATTTCAACCTTGGGAGCAATTAACAAACGTGGCAAGTAACAGACAGAAGTGACAAAATTACATTGAATATTAATGATTCAGAAGCACTGTCTTTTCTGCATCCCCCACTAAGGAACTCCTTTTGGCATGCTGAAGGTATTACCATTTTAAACTGGATTTTCTGCTGCTGTCGCCTTTAATTAATTTAATTTAATTTTAATTAAATATAAGCTTTTGGAAATTCTGTTCTTTTTAACTTATGAGTTTTTCTATATAGCCTCTTTTTACATCTGCACTGTGAACTCCATCAAAAATCATGATTTTAACAGTGCGATATAAATATTTTAAATAAAATATGCAATATATAACTAAAATGACATTAGAAGCAGACATTTATACCACCAAAGGCTTTCCTTTGTGGAATAAGGGGGAAAGGACTATTTTCTCCTACCTCTGCATTACCTGTACCCATTTCCAATATTGTTTCACTTGATCTTCTTCTATGGGGAAAACTTTTCTCTTCCACCAATGGAAGCCTACATGAGCATAAAGAGCTTTCTGACACAGGAAGGATAGCAAATAGATGCCACTATATATATATTTTCTTTCAGAATTTATTACTTTAATTTTCCTTCTGTTTTTAATCTGCCCAGTGAAATCGTTGCCTGGACAGAATAAAAGGCAAAAACAACAGCCACCGTAACAATACAATATAAAAATTCCTAAAGACCACTTTAATTATATATGTTTAAAATAAGTTTTAACTCACAAAAATGAGAGAGAAGACAAAATTAATGGCCTCATTAGAGAAAAGACATTGGCAAAATTAAACGGAATTTTGGAAATGGAAATCTTTTGTGGAGTTTTTGCAAGAAATAGAAAAAAAATGCTATGTGGATTCGATGATTGGAAACATTATTGACTATTTAAAAATGGATACTATAGTATAATATAGATCTATAGATCTAAACTAAGCTTTACTCATATTTTTTGTAAAAGATGTTGGACTTTCTTTTTGACTTTTTCCCTTTAGTTCTTGTTTTTTTTCCTCTATCTTTCTCTTTATTGCTACTACTTATGTTTGTTAGTTTTATTTTTTTATGTTCTTCAAAAAACTTATTAAAGTTATAAAAAGTTTATCTTCTAATTCCGCATCGAATTTATCTTTGGGTATTGTCTCTCAAGTACCTAGTGTATTTTATATCAGGGGAAGTTGGTGGCAACAATTCAGGATTATAGTGGATTACACTGTTTCAGATATAATAGTCTATCCATGAAACACTTCTTGAAATATGCCCTTTAATGGGGCTCACTAGTGCCAATGTTGTAATTTTTCTGAACATCAGTATAATATTTTTATTCTCCTAGGGTTTTTAAATGTATTTGCCTTTTATTTTACTACAGTCTTTTTTTTTTTTTGGTTCTCTGATTTTTGGAAATTGTTTTGAAAACATTTAATGTTTGATTGATATATTTAACTATACAAAATGTGGAAGTTTTCATTTTAATTGATGGTGCCTTTTTCATAAGGTAGAATACTTGTAAATACATTTTACGATACCTATTTTAGAGGATTATTACACAGGATCCAATCTGTATCAGTCACCGGGACCAATGGTTTAATCTTCTGAGCTTTCGGACTGAGTCCAAAAGGTCAGAAGACTAAACCTCTGGTCCCAGTGACCGACCCAGATTGCATCCTGCAACATTATCCTGTGACATACCGTATATTTTTGCCTTCATTCGTGATTATTACACATTCAAATGCTCCAGGGAGTTCCCAGAAATTTATATCATTTCTGTAAGTTCCTGATTTTATTTTATTTTTTTGGATTTGAAGTTTAAAAACAGTTGAAACTTTAATTATTTCTGATTTAGTCACTCAATGCTAAAATCTACTGTGAGGATGAGTTTTATGTAACAAGAACTCTCTGCTTAATTGAGACTTTGTAAATCTTCTCTGGTTTCTAAAATCCTGCTGACACTTCTCACACTTTGAAAATGCCATGTGGATTTTGAAAGACCCCTGGCAGTCTTAAAATCTATAAGCAAATGAATTAATTCCAAAGATATATAAGCTCAGGGTACCAATGTATTCATCTGTGTCCTCAGAAAAATAGTATCATAATTTGCAGTCTAAGTTGTTGGAATACATAATAGGAGACCATGCAATGATCCAAAATTTGAAGGGGAGACGGTGAGTTGGAAACTGTACTGGGTACGCACATTGCACCTGTTGACATAAATCAAATCTACCATTTCCTGCTGCTATATACTGAAAAGGTACCACTTTTTAAAAATGCTTCAAATAGGTCTCCTTTTGTCCTTCAAATCTGAATTGTTGTTTAGTTCTTTAGTATAACACTAGTTCAGCCTTCTTTCACCAGGCCTGCCAGATATATTGGGTTATTACTTCCTGAATCTCAAGGAAGATTTTAATATAGCATATTATCAGGGAAAAAGAAAGCAGGGGAAGGCTGGCCCAGGCTGTCAGATCAACTTTTTTGCACGTCTGATCCCATAAGATTAAACTAAGGGGGGTTAGGGCAGCATCCTCCATTTTGTTGAATACAGTTTGCTCTCTAATATATTACTTTAGGATTGCATCTTTAGACCAAATTTCCCAGTCTGTTATATGTTGAATTTCAAAACCCTATTAGACATCATGTTGGGGAAGGCTGTCATATATAATGTAAGTAATATCTGAGATAGATTCATCACATGAGGCATGTGTACTGTTCTGATGTATTCCCACAGTGTTATCTTCCTTTAGTGTCTAAGTTGATTTTTCTTTTTAGTTGGCTTCTGAACAGCTAAACGTATAAAACTTAAATGTTGCAACTTAGAAGTTCTTGGAAGAATGGTTGACTCACCCTGCTTTCTGCTTCTTCAGTTCAAGGCTCCCTAATAAATGCAGCTTTATTGTCCCTGCTTGTTTAGCAGTGTGCATCACATGATTGACTCCCTAGCTTTCCAGCCCTTGGGGACAAGCAGTCCATTATTCTTTCTCACCACATATATAGAGCAAACTACAATGCAATCTACAGTCATGATTGTAGCTGTTGGGAAATGCATGTGGCTCAGAAGTGGTATTCACTTACCTTCCCTACCGGTTCGCAAATGTGAGCGCGTGCATCCACGCATGAGCATGGCCTTCCGCGCATGCGCTTTGCTCGCATGCGGGACTTGCACGCATGCGCGCGGTTTCAAAATGAGCCTACATAGGATGGCATAGTGCCAGTGCAGGTGGGCTGGTGGCAGCTCGCTACTACCGGTTCTCCCGAACCAGTCTGAACCGGCAGAATACCACCTCTGATGTGGCTGTAAAACTATGATGCTATGCTATGATATTTGCTTTTAATGGAAATGTATATGCAGGATCAATAACATTTTGATGGCCAGAAGAGGGACAGAATATTTTCTTTTGATAAGTCAGGCTTTGAAAATAATGTGACAATAAAGTCACATAAATTTTATTGAAAATATGGGGATCTATCAATTTACTTTGTCTCTTTTCCTATGGAGTGGAAGATGATAGGGAAATTTTTCTTTTATTATTCCAGGAGCTGCTATAGTTCAAGAGGCAGAGGACTCTTTTATCAAGGCTTCTGGAGAGATCACCTGATACTTTTGGACTGCTCCAAAGTTGACAGGATTGAAGTTGATCACATAATTGGCCTCAACATTCAACCCTGATAGGTATCCCTAGAAATGAAAAGAGTTTTGATATTGAACAAGTTCAGTTACAAGATTGGAGAAAGCTGAGCAGAAAAACATGAGCCAGCCTACATTTATACTGAAAAATAGAAACGTAAGACTGAAATAATCATTGAGTGCCTCTACCAAAAAGAGATGACAAAAGAGAGAATGTATTGTATCTAATTGTACAAAAAAAATCCCAAATTCTCAATTACCTCAAAGGTTTAACAAAGTGATAGTTCATTCAACATTAAAAATATCCATATTATATAAACATTTTTCTTATAGTTATGAATGTTTCATGACTCACAGTCAACTGCCTTGAAATGAACAGGCCCTACAAAAACATATTACCCTGATGAGCCTGTTAGAGGCTCTAACCTACAATTTATATCATTTTACTAACATAAAAGAACTCTGTCCCTATTTTCCCACATTTGGCTATTTTGTTCTAATACAAAAGGATAATACTTTCTGGAAAACTGGTGTCATTAATCATGTTTACCATTTATTGGTCCATGACAAAAATGGTTGTGGCAAATGTCCGTTATTATGCAGATAAGCTTCCAATTGCTTCCAGCATCACCCTGTAATTACTCAGCTATTTCTCATATGTGATTTATTGAATCAGCAATTTATGGAGATGGAGTACCTTAACCTAATTTATCCATGTAGATTCATTAAAATTTGAGACATGGAAATATGGTTCTTGTCACTTTTATGCTAGACTTCGTTAGCACTGCAACTTGATACGGGTCATTTAATTTGTCTATGCAAATTCATTCACGGCAGGTTTCAGGATCGGTAGCTGCTTGACAAGCATGCCTTGGAAATGCTTCCTGTATTCCCACGCCTGGGTTTTAATTTTTCAACCTTAAAGAAAGATCATTGAGAGACCAAGAACAGCTGAGCCTAGACAAACAATGATGGTGAATTAGATTGCGTAGCACAAACTTACAAAGGAAGTGATGAGATGGATAGTCATTGTTTCAGAGATGTAAACAGTTCTAAATGGAAAAGCAGAGTTCAGCACTCCCTATGAGATGTAGTGCAAATATGAATTTTAAGATTTTTATTGATCTATGCTACTCTCTGTAATTAAGCAGTTAAATCAAAATTATAGCACTTAGACTATAGCAATAGCACTTAGACTTTTATACCGCTTCATAGTGCTTTACAGCCCTCTCTAAGCGGTTTACAGAGTTAGCATATTGCCCCCAACAATCTGGGTCCTCATTTTACCCACCTGAGAAGGATGGAAGGCTGAGTCAACCTTGAGCCGGTAAGATTTGAACCGCCGAACTGCAGCTAGCAGTCAGCTGAAGTAGCCTGCAGTACTGCACTCTAACCACTGTGCCACCTCGGCTCATGTGTGATACATCTCAGTTTTCATTTATATACGGCTTTCCAACAATTCAGATGCAACATAGTCTGTTAATTTAAAAAAATATAAGCATAATATTTTGCTGAATTAGTTGCAAATTAGTTGCAAAAGCAGAATACACAGTAGCTATCTAATCCAAAACTTATATTTCTGTTTTCTTTTTCATATTTACAGTCCTGGGTCATGTTATGTATGTAGATATTTATTATAACTATGATTAAGGACCCATTCAACAGACTTTAGATTCAATGGGCAAACCTATGTTGGGATGCAAATTTAATGTTTGTGTGAAGTTGTATGTAGTGGACTGATGTTGTTGTTAGTTGCGAAGTCATGTCCAACCCATCGCGACCCCATGGACAACGTTCCTCCAGGACTTCCTGTCCTCTACCATCCCCTGGAGTCCATTTAAGCTCATGCTGACTGCTTCAGTGACTCCATCCAGCCACTTCATTATCTGTCGACCCCTTCTTCTTTTGCCCTCAATCTTTCCCAGCATTAGGCTCTTCTCCAGTGAGTCCTTCCTTCTCATTAGGTGGCCAAAGTATTTGAGTTTCATCTTCAGGATCTGACCTTCTAAAGAGCAGTCAGGGTTGATCTCCTCTAGGACTGACTGGTTTGATCACCTTGCAGTCCAAGGGACTCTCGGGAGTCTTCTCCAGCACCATAGTTCAAAAACCTCAATTCTTTGGCGCTCAGCCTTTCTTATGGTCCAACTTTCACA
>QLTV01003390.1:3451707-3468486 GCA_003457575.1 Thermophis baileyi
GGCAGGAAGATGTCTGCCTGGCTGGTTGAAAGTGCTGAAGAAGCTAGTCACAGTTCTCCTGGCCCAAGCCCTCGTCGCCACTGTTAGATAGTGGGTAGAGATGACAGGAGACAGACTTCCAAAGCAGCTCTTTATTTCAGCTCTTGTGTAAGCAACCAGCAAAGAGCAGTCTGACAGCTTGCCCTTTTATAGGGAGCTGTCAGACAGACCAGCCAATAGCGTTTGAGCTTTTTCCCGCTCAAACGCTGGACCTGGTTGGAACCATGCAACACAGTTGAAACAGTTAGAACATAACACCATACACCAGAAATGAGGGATTTAGGGCTAGTTGAAGCTGCTGGAAGTATAGTTGTGTAGGACCTAGTGGACCAGATGTTGCTTAACTCTCATATTACAATTGATTTGTGTGTGTAGATGTGTAGTATTTTACAAAGTGGAAGAAAGAGATAGAATCACCATGGAAACTAAAAATACAGGAAAGAGCGAGAGAGAGAGAGAGAGAGAGAGAGAGAGAGAGAATATCAAAGCTTCATAGGAGTCTAAGAATAGAAATGGACATATTTATTAGACAATGCAATATGTCGTAATTTTAACATGTTTGTGCAAATCATCAACACAGATGAGGGAATATTTAAAATTTATTGATTTATTTACATAATCAACAAATTCTGAACATTATCAATACTCCTTACATAAACTGTAAACAAGATACAATCAGCCATATAATTACAATTTAAGATCCTGGGAATAGTTGCAATCTATGCTTATTCCAGTTGAAACCTTCTCCATTAGTAAATATATTAACCTTTCATTCAATTGCTAAAGGCTTCACCTCTGAAGAGACTACAGATGTCTAGAGGGATGTCCTTCTACCAGAGGAGGACAGGAACACAAATGGCATCTGTGGTCGCTATAGACAGCCCATTTGCCCTCTTGGACCAAGCCAGAAGAACAGAAAACAGTTCTGAAAGTTGATTCTCAAACAACCCTCACTTAAATTCAAACCAAAGAACAACACAGAAGTACACATGTTGGACACGCTAGCTTTATAGTATAACATTAATTTAAAACATGCAAATCATCAACCTTGCATATATCTAAGATAAAATTGTATGGAGCTGAATTTAGCGTTCATTTTACTTAGGAACAACAGACAGGAAGTGGAACAATTCCCTTGGTTTCAGTGGTTTCTTTCAAGTATGATTAAAACTGCTTAAAAATCATGATCATAACACATTTAACTTTTTTAAAATATCATAGTTTGGGAGAAACAGTTCATCTAGTAAAGGAGGTTGATTCTTATTTTTGTTGCTCAATTACATGAAAATCTTTGAGTTGAGTGATGTTATCCTTAATTAAATCTGACTACAATGAGTGTTCCTTTCCTCTTCGATTTGCAGTTTAATAGACTTTCTACTGCTAAATTAGTTTGGACTTCCCAAATATTATCTTTGGAAATCAGCAAAGCATTTCAATTATAACTGCAGGCTATCAATTTTCCATTATCTTCATATATTATTTTCAATAAATTATTTCATATTGAATTGATAAATAATAAATAAAAATAATTTCATATGAAAATAAATTACTACTGTATAACACTGCAAATGGATGTTTTAAAATTAGCAGTAGAAAAACAATGATATGACATCATTCATATCAAAAATTCATACTGTATCAAAATTGGAAAAGAATTCTAGCACCAAAGATGCTAATTAAAAATCTTAAAATTAAATATTATATTATCAAATGGATAAATGATATAGACAGTTTCATCCAAAATGTTTTGAAATGTTTAAATAATTACTATTTAAAATTAATTAACTGTTATTTGTTCTTTAAAAATATATATCTTATTTTATCGGTTTTCAGTTTTTTAATGTAGATTACTGATGTTGGATGGATCCATCTGCTGAATTCTCTCTCTTTAAAAGAAGAAAAAAGTGTTTGAAAAGTAAGGATGTGAAAAGAATGGATTTTCTGTGTGAAACTTATTGCTAAAATTTAACCTATTTTCTTCTTGCAGAGTGAATTTCATATCATATGGAGCAGACACCACTTTTCTGCTTTGAAATATTGTGACAATATCCTTAACCAGAAAACTGAACCTGAACTCTGCATTAAATCATTGTATACTTGGTCTAGTTAACAAGCCCCGTACTTCCTGACAAATATAGATGAAACCTGTAACATCGAATTCATCATATGAGGTCTTATATAAGTATTCCTTTAATCTTCAGTTATTTGTTGTAAGTGTTGTGTCACACCATGCAGCAATCTAGTTAGTCAGGGCTGGATGATAGATTTCTGAAGTTTTGAAGAAAAATAAATGTTTTGAAATGTACGGTATGTGTAACAATATTTCATGAAATATAATGAAATACAAACTGGGGTAAGCTGTTGTTGTTATTTCATAGTTTCTAAGGATTACAAGAGGTGAAATTTATGTAAAGTCAGAATTAGGGAATTTTGAGAATTTTTGTTTTTTTTAAATCCCTCTATACCAGGGATGTTAAACTCGTGGTCCGCGGGCCGGATGCGTCACGTGCTGGCCATGTCCACATCCAGTTTAGCAAAGGGGGAAAAAGTCACGGTATGTCACGTGATGACACCATGACAACACGAATTTCACACCCCTAGACTTCCTTTACATGAGTGAGTCTTATGGTGCTTATGGCTATTCTTTTGAGCCTTTGGGCCTTGTTTTGTATCTTCTTTTTCCTTCCCTTCATGAAGGATTCCAGGTGATAGGGATCACACACTAAAGCATATTTGGTCTAGTGATTAAGACACCTGGCCAGAAGCAGGAGATCATGAGTTTGAGTTCCACCTTAGCCATGAAAGCTGTTACGTACTAACTGTCAGTACATGGTTTCACCCAGGTCCAGCGTTTGAGCGGGAAAATGCTCAAATGCTATTGGCTGTTCTGTCTGACAGCTCTCTATAAAAGAGCAAGCTGTCAGACCTTTGTTTGCTGGTTGTCTTGAGTAGTGCTGAATAAAGAGCTGTTCTGAAGTCTGTCTCCTGTGATCATTCCCACTACTTAACAGTGGCGATGAGAGCTTGGGACTAGGAGAACGAAGACGAGCCTCTCAAGCGCAGCAACAGCCAGGCGGACCTATTCCTTCTGCCTACAATCTGCCGGGATGTCTGCTTTCCACCCGCTGGCACCGTTCGATCCTTCCCGGGAGAAGTGGGACTCGTACATGTGGCATTTTGAGTGCTTCCTCGATGCCGTGGCACGTTCCATGCCGTGGCACGTTCTTCAGGCTACTCTGAAGACACATTATGCGCCCACCCCGTCCAAGGTTGTCCGGCGCTACGAGTTCAGGCAGCGGATGCAGCAGGAGGGCGAAACGATAAACCAGTACATCGTGGCCCTCCATAAGGCTTCCGGCCACTGTGAATTCCGCAACCTGGATGACATCCTACTGGACCAGCTTATCTGTGGCGTGCAGGAAATCCGCCTGCAGCGCCGGCTCCTGGCTAAGCCTAACCTCACCCTGGCTGCCGCTTTGGATGAGGCCAGGGCTGCCGAGTCTTCGACCAAGGCCACGGAATCCCTACATCATTTCGCCACCACCAAGGAGTCCAATCCTCCTTCAGCAGTACACCAGGGTGCCCTCGACAAGCCTGACAGCAGTGCCGACGATGTCTGCCACACTGACAGCAAGTGCCTGCTTGCCTCAAAAGAGTCCCCCACTGTCTGTGCCAGCTGTGGGGGGCGACATCCGAGGGCATCGTGCCGTTTCTGGAATGCTGTATGCCAACGGTGCGAGAAAAGAGGGCATTTGGTGTGAGTTTGCCGTGCCATTTTTCCCGCCAAGGACGCGCATGTGCAGGACTCTGCTCGTGGCGAGCTGTCAAACTGATCTCGGCACAAAACTCAAAAACCGCACCAAAGATCCTCTGCACAACAACCCAACACCAATCAAACGCGGGTTGCCAGAGCCAGCTGCCACAGTAAGAAGAAGCTGATGGCCACCGTCTCCATCGACGGAGCACCCATCCCAATGGAGATCGACACCGGCTCAGCGGTCTCGATCGTTGCTTGGCAGACACTGAAGCTCGCCCTTCCGAGTCTCCGGTCTACCCGCCTGCAGAAGACCTCCATTCACCTCTCAGACTACCAGGGAAACCGAATCCCTGTCATCGGTCAAGGCCAGTTCCGGGTCAAGTTTAACGCATTCAAGGGGGCTCTCCAGCTCACCGTGGTCAACGGCAGCCTTCCAAGCCTCCTCGGCCTGGATTGGTTCGACGCACTCGGTCTCGGAGTCACCGGCATCAACGCCATAGGGACCTCAGACCTTGACGACCTGTTCGACGAATTCCAGGATGTATTCAGTGAAGGCTTGGGCAAGTATGTGGGGACTCCGATCTCTTTCAATCTTGACCCTAAGGTAGCCCCCATACGGCTTAAGCCCAGGCGGGTCCCTCTTCCTTTACGGCCAAAAATTGACAAGGAGCTAGACAAACTCATCCAGCAAGGAATACTAGAACCAGTCGACCATGAAAAATGGGGGACTCCCATAGTCACCCCCATTAAAGGGGACAGCAGCATCAGGATTTGCGCCGACTATAAATGCACCTTGAATAAGGCTTTGCAACAGAGCGCCTATCCTGTGCCGATTGTACACTATCTACTACACTCCCTGGGGCCTGGTCGCCTGTTCGCTAAACTAGATCTTGTGCAGGCGTACCAGCAGCTGCCAGTAGATGGCGCTACTGCAGAGGCACAGACCATTGTGACTCACAGGGGAGCTTTTAAATGTCACAGGCTACAGTTTGGGGTTAGCGTGGCCCCAGGGTTGTTCCAGAGTGTAATGGAACGTCTGTTGCAGAACATCCCCGGGGGCATGCCCTACTTCGATGATGTCCTCATCTCTGCCTGTGACCAGGACCAGCTCCGCTGTCGAGTCAGAATGGTCCTGTCAAAACTGCGCGCTGCAGGGCTTAAAGCCAAACGTAGCAAGTGCTTGCTAGGGGTGCCAGAGGTAGAATTCTTAGGCTACCGAGTTAATGCAGAAGGAATCCACCCCACAGAGAGCAAGCTTAGGGCCATCCACGAGGCCCCAGCCCCCAGGAATCAAGCCGAGCTCCAAGCCTTCTTTGGACTCCTCAATTTCTACAGTCTGTTCCTGAAAGGCAAAGCCACCATTGCAGAACCACTCCACAGACTGCTCACCAAGAACACCCCTTCGGTGTGGGGCCCCAAGGAAGCCGCAGCTAACTAGTGACAGTTTCCTCATCCAATATAACTCTACCCTGCCATTGGTCCTTGTCTGTGACGCTTCTCCAGTGGGGGGTCGGCACCGTTCTTAGCCACAGGCTTCCTAATGGCACTGAGGCCCCTGTGGCTTACTACTTGAGAACTCTGTCCAGTGCAGAGAGAAACTATAGCCAGCTGGACAAGGAAGCCTTGGCTGCTGTGGCAGGTGTGAAAAAATTTCACGAATATTTGTTTGGGAGGGATTTTGTTTTGGTTATGGACCACAAGCCTCTTTTGGGGTTGCTCGCTGGGGACCGCCCCACTCCGGCTGCTCTTTCTTGCCGTTTGGCCCACTGGGCCATTTTTCTCCTCGCCTATTCATATCACCTGGTGCATCAGCCAGGAAGGGACGTGGGCAACGCGGACACTTTGAGCAGGTGCCCGTTGCCCGATCTACTAACAGACATTGCCCTGGATGCCCCCGTCCTCCTTATTGACTTGGCAGACTCTGGACTGGTCACCTCTGCCGAGGTGGCTAGGCACACGGCCAAGGACCCCTCACTCAAAACTGCTTTGAGCTGGGTGTGGAGGGGATGGCCAAAGGACCCGGTCAGTCCTGACCTTAAACCATATGAGCAGAGGCAGCACGAACTGTCCAAACAAGGGGTCTGCCTCCTCTGGGGCGATCGAGTGGTCATTCCAACCAGCCTGCGAGCTGGGATATTACGGACATTACATGAAGGCCATCCGGGGATTTTCCGGATGAAAGCCTTAGCTAGGGGGTATGTTTGGTGGCCCAATATGGATGCAGAAATCCAAAATTGGGTCGGGTTATGCAAACCCTGTCAAGAATCTAGGCCAGCTCCACCCAAGGCCCCAGTCCACGATTGGGAACAACCCAAAAGCCCCTGGTCTCGGCTGCACACCAATTTTGCAGGCCCCTGCCATGGGCAAATGTTCTTAATAATTGTCGATGCCTATTCAAAGTGGCTCGAAATCTTCCCCATGGGTTCGACCACTGCTGAGGCTGTCATTATGGTCCTCAGACACCTTTTCACAACCCGTGGCATACCGGACGTCCTTGTAATGGACAATGGGCCCCAATTTACGGCCACCAGCTTCGAGGGGTACCTGGCAGAATTAGGGATCCGCCATGCCCTGTCCTCACCATTTCATCCGGCCACAAATGGATTGGTTGAACGCTTCGTGCGATCAGCAAAAGTACCGCTGGGTAGATTAGTCCCAGGGGACTGGCAGTCCAGAATCGATAAATTCCTCCTAACCCAACACATTACCCCTAGTGCAATAACTGGCCGCAGCCCGGCTGAGCTCCTCATGGGTCGCAGGCTCCGATCCGTCCTGGACCGCCTGCACCCAAATTATTCAAAGAAAGAAAAAGCCGACCTCACACAAACAACCAGGGTTTTCGCAAAAGACGACATAGTATACGCCCGCAATTATGCCGAGGGGTCCCTGTGGCTACCTGGGGTTATAGAGAAAGTAATAGGTCCCATGTCCTATGAGGTCCGGCTACAAGATGGCCACCTTTGGAAAAGGCACATAGACCAACTGCGCAAGCGGGTAGAAGGGGAATTTAAAAACCCGCAAAGTGTAAACAAATTTGTTCCTCCCCTAGCTAACTCAAGCCCGTGGGTGAAGGACGACCTACCCGGTGAAGCCGAAGTCCAGCGGCGTCCTCCAATCGAACCGGTTCCCTTAGCCGAGGAGGCCACGCCTAATAAGTTCCAGGCGCTTCCCTGCTCAGACCCAGGAGCAACAGCAGACCTGTCCACACAGGCCACTGCCTTGCCAACAACTGAGCTGCCCAGGTCAGGGAGGATTCCCAAATGCCCCGCCTACCTGCGTGACTACGTTTGTCGGACTGCTCCACCTAAGAGGGGAGGGGTGTTATGTACTAATTGTCAGTACATGGTTTCACCCAGGTCCAGCGTTTGAGCAGGAAAATGCTCAAACGCTATTGGCTGTTCTGTCTGACAGCTCTCTATAAAAGAGCAAGCTGTCAGACCCTTGTTTGCTGGTTGTCTTGAGTAGTGCTGAATAAAGAGCTATTCTGAAGTCTGTCTCCTGTGATCATTCCCACTACTTAACAACTGAGTGACTTTGGGCCAGTCACTCTCTCTCAGCTCAACCCATTTTGCAGGTTTGTTTTTTATTATGGGGAAAATAGGAAGAGGAATGAGTGTTGGATATGTTTACCACCTTGAATTATTTGTAAAACTAACAAAAGCTGGATACAAATTAAATAAATTAATAATATTATGGCATTACATTTTATTCACCAATTATGGATGTCACTTAGGAATTAGTGAAATTCTGTTTCCTCATTCTGAAGTAAAGGCCTAGAATGAACTCATTTTCTCCACTCCTCGTTTCATTGCCTTAGTTTCATTCATTAAAGTTTAAAATGTAATCGAGCACCAATGAACAATGAAAGATTTGGAAACTGAATTCCAGAATCTGCCTTTAGTGCTATCAGAATTCCTTGGAAAAATGACTGCAGGAAGGAGTGGGGGAGGAATATGAATGGGACCCTCCAGTTATGTCTCATTCAAAGTGCATTTTCTGCTTCACTTTGCTTTGGTGAACAAACAATTGTATGGCACAAGAATAGCAGCTAGAAGGTTTGATAATTTAGACAAATGCAAAATTATATATTAAAAAAGGCATAGAACATTAAGTTTGTTCATTTTCTTCTTAATAGATTTAACAGTTACATGAAAGAAGGATATTCAGCAGGCTCAGGTTTTTTTGCCACATAAAACAGTGTTCAATATAGTCATGGTCTGGTAGCTATAAAAGCTACATGAGCTTATCTAAAACATAAAAAGCAATGGTAAATAATAGGGATTTCCTAATGAAACTGAAGAAAATTGAAGATAAAAAGATTTTACAATGTTGTTTTTGTCTACTACACAGGAGAGATATAAAAAGCAGTTACAAGGTGTGGAAGAGATCACACTGAACTAAAATTATCTGTTTCCCCCAGAATTATCTTCAATGAAAATATAATTCCTACCTGTGCATATTAATATAACCACTCATATACAGTACATAAACTTGGAGAAATGGGCTACAATGGATTCCATGGACTAGCATTCTCCAACTTCACTGCCTTTGGGATGAAGATGGAATGTATAATAATAGGATCCTGTTTGATGCCTGAAGGCTCCCTCTGTGCTCAATTCCAGATCATGGACCTTCTTCCATGGATGCTAGAGGGCAAGACAAACAAGGCATGATAGCAGAGAGATGGCAGCAGATGCAATTCTGTTTTGTTGTTTCATATTAATGATTTGTATAAATGAATTATATTAAATTCACATTAAATTATATTTCAATTTTACATATACATTAATAAGGTGAATAGAAAACCCAATAAGAACCATGGAAAAGATTTCAGGGATGGGCTTTGCAGGTGATAAATAAGGCCAGAAGGAAGACAAAGAATAAATCATCACAGAGGCAGGACCTTGAGATACAAAAAGTACATTAATTTAGGAATTTTTTCCTCAGTAATAATTGACTTAGAGCAGAGAAAGGGAACATTAGAAGAAAAGGAAGTATATTTGTTTGCCTAGAATGTGTGCCTAGAAATATAGAAAAAGAGGCCATCTAGAGCGGGCTAGGGATAAATATAGAGTTGTCCTAGGGCAGCAAAGAACATTGCTGATAGCTTTACTTCTGGGAGGATAACCAACCAGCAAAATGTAAAAAAAGGAATCTGAAATGCATTAGGAACCTGAATTATGTATTATGAGCCTGCACTAAGGGCCTGACCCACAGCTTACTGACGTCAGTAGAAAAACCTCCCACTTACTCAGTGTGACTGAAGTCAGAAAAGTTACTGACTCCTTTTTAAAAGAAAAACATATGCTAATAAACACAAAAAAGAATAAATGACCAGTAGAAGGAAATGTTTTAAAGCCCTTCTTTTTAATAAAATTAGCCAAGTGTTAAGAATTAGAATGATTCAGGTTTTTTTAAAAAAAAAACCTTTAATGCTCTCATTGAATATAATTAGATGCAACTACTTAGCATTCAAAAATATTTCAAGAGTATTTGCCAACTAGCAATGTAATATAGATGAGAGGGATATATATATATGGGGGGGGGGATTGTATGTGCACACAAAGATAGCCAAAGGCACCAAATACGTCACAACTAATAGTAAATCAAAGTAGCTTGAGTTATTGCTATAACAACAAATGCTTTTGTATGTTATATCTGATTATTTTTTTGTGTTTATCACATTTATCTTTTTCATATATATATCTGTGTGTGTGTGCGTGTGTGTGTATGTATATATATATATATATATATATATACACACACATACACACACACACACACACACACACACACACACACACATAATCTCCTTCCTTCCTCTCCTAGGCCAATAAAGACACTAATAATGGCATATAAGAAAATCATAAAAGAATGAAATCATTATTTTTTTAAATGTGCATAAAGATGATAATAGAATAACAGAGTTGGAAGAGACCTTGGAGGTTTTCTAGTCAGACCTCCTGCTCAAGCAGGGAATCCTATACCATTTAAGAAAATGGTTGTCCAATCTCTTCTTAAAAATGTGGGGAGCACCCACAACTTCTGGAAGCAAGTTGTTCCACTGATTAATTATTTTAACTGTTAGGGATTTCTCCTTAGTTTTAGGTTGGTTCTCTCCTTGATTAGTTTCCATTCATTGCTTCTTGTCCTGCCTTCAAGTGCTTTGGAGAATAGGTTGATCCCCTCTTCTTTGTAGCAGCCCTTCAAATATTGGAATACTGCTATCATATCGTATCATATCACTCCTAGTCCTTCGTTTCATTAAGCTAGACATAACAAATTCCTGCAACCATTCTTTGTATGTTTTTGTATGTTGTATGATTAGTCCTCTAATCATGTTTGTTGCTCTTCTTTGTACTCTTTCTAGAGTCTCAACATCTTTTTATATTGTGGTGACCAAAACTGGATGCAATATTCCAAGTTTGGTCTTACCAAGGCATTATAAAGTGTTATTAACACTTTACGTGATCTTGATTTTATCCTTCTATTAATGCAGTCTAGGATTGCATTGTCTTTTTTGGCAGCTGCAGCACATGCTGGATCATATTTAAGTGATTGTCCACTAAGACTTCAAGATCCCTCTCACAGTTCCTACTGTTTCGCCAGGTATCACCTATTCTATACCTATGCATTTGGTTTTTCTTGCCTAAATGTAAAACCTTACTTCTCTACATTAAATTTCATTTTCTTAGATAAGGCCCAATGTTCAAGTCTGTCAAGATCCTTCTGTGTCTTGAGCCTTTCTTCTGGAGCATTGGCTATTCCTGCCGGCTTAATATCATCTGCAAATTTGATGAAGTCCCCTTCTAACCTTTCATCTAAGTCTTTAATGAAGATGATGATCAACAATTTCACTAGTAGGATAATATTCAATAGTAAGATAATATTATTATCTTTTTTAAAAAAATAAAAATTATAATGTCATCTTGTAAGACAATGAAAGGCCAGCTTAGGCAACAGGATGTCAATGCTAAACATTTGACTACACTTTTCTCTGTCTAGAGATTTAAGTAGGATTTATGTTGCCGAAATAGTTCTCTGATATTAGAACTGAAGTACTAATTCCAGTAAAAAGCCTATCAATGCCAATTTTGCTTAACTATAGAGGTCTGTCATTCATATAGTTTGGAGCCTCAATAAGTTTCTGAAAGGTTAGGTGGAAGCTGATTTGGTCATAAAATGGAGGGTAATAAACAATTCAAAACAAAAACAAAAGTTTAAACAAAACCAGTGAGAGAATAGAAAATCAATAGCAAGTAGTCATTTTACAAGACAAATAAATAAAATGGAAGTACTTTGGGATGGGCAGATGATGGACTTTAAAAACTGAGAAGAACAATTTACTTTCAGTCCCCATGACAAATTTTTCTCATCTACATCTACCTATACATATACATATACATATACATATACATATACATATACATATACATATACATATACATATACATATACATATACATATACATATACATATACATATACATATACATATACATATACATATACATATACATATACATATACATATACATATACATATATAGAGAGGGGGGGGAGGGAGGGAGAGAGAGAGAGAGAGAGAGAGAGAGAGAGAGAGGGGGACTGTCCCATGACTATTTGACTCAGATGATAAGCTCAAACTTTCATAAATTCAACTTCTGGAAGAACTGATAATTCTGTATTTCTCTCTCTCTGTGAATGAGAGTGTAGTGGATGACAGGGCATAAGGCAATCATGAAAGGAAATTATGACTTAAGAGAAAATAGAAAATCAATACTGCTACTGTGGATTACCAAAACACACCACTTGAATATCCAATGACTTTTGAGAAAAGAACTGTTTGAGGTTAATGAGACACCTCAATTAGAGTTGCCAGCTGTCCTGTACTTTCTATGTCCCTGTATTTCCCACTGCAGCTCCAATTAAATCTACAAAAAGAGTATAACTGCTTCCTCCTGCGTAGTCTTTTTGAGATTTTTGGCCAGCAACCATGATGTCTTTAAATGCCCTTTGGAGCATCTTGCTATGGTTCTTCATGAAAGAATTCCAACTATTAAATGTAACTATGGTGATCAGGTATGATTCACGTATTTATTCATTTATTTCCCACATTTATTTTTTAAATAAACATTTCAAGACTGTGAACATAGCAACACACCTTCCTCCTCCTATTTCCTCCACAACAACAACCCTGTGAAGTGAGGTTGGGCTGAAAGACAGTGATTGGCCCAAGTTCATCCAGCTGGCTTTCATGGCTGAAGCATAACTAGAACTCACAGACTACAAATAGTCCTCAATGTATGACCACAATTCAGCCTAAAATTCCCATTACTAAGTGAGACTGTTGCTAAGTGAAACCATTGTTAAGTGCATTTTGCTCCATTTTACAACCTTTCTTGACACCTTTCTTGTTAAGTGAATCACTGCAGTTGTTAAGTTAGTAACATGGTTGTTAAAAGAATCTAGCTTCCCCATTGACTTTCCTTGTCAGAAGGATGCAAAAGGTGATCACATGACCCCGGGACATAAATATGAGTCAGTTGCCAAGTAGGCAAGTTGAGGACTACCTGTACAATTATTTTTGGCTACTTATTTGAGCGGTTATCTCATCCAATCAAGTTATAATTAATGATTTATTAGTAGCATTGTTTTAATTGTGATTATTCTAATAGCAATCACAAATCTGACTAGAGTTCATTTTATGTTATATCTTCTCTGAATTCAAAAATGGGCACAAAATCCTGATGCAAGAATCTCTTCTGGAAAGAAGAAAATACAACTTCTATATATTGTTTACTACTGAAGTGAAAGGTAATGAAATCATTGCCTCTAGTAATTATCCAACTTAGCATGTGAGTAAGTTGAAGTCATAAAAATAAGTTGTAACATGACTTAATAACTTTCTATTCCACATACGTATAACTATGGTGAATGTGTTTTCTTGGAAAAAATAAAGGAGAAATTTGTAAAAGAGGGAAAAATCTTAAAGAGGTTCATAAGGATAAAAAATGTAATTGCTCTGCATAGGAAAATATAATTTTGCTCTGCATAGGAAAATTCAACAGCAAAACCAAGAAAAACTTTATAAAAAGGCATTCCCTAATAAAAAATATCTAAAATCAAACAGAATATGTAAATTTATTTTAAAAAGACAACTCAGTTTCCATCATTTTATATAAGTCTAAGTGCTACTGCTATTTTCCTGTGAATGTGAAAAACTACATTAAGTGGCACCATTTGTTAAATAATCAAATAAAGAACAAAAGTGAGTTTCTGAAAAATAAGTTTAAAGGACAGATTTCTGAAATAAAGGACTGTCCTTTATAATAAAAAATACAGGATGAATGTACATAAATCAATTTTTTCATTCACCTTGGAGTGTTAAAAAGATTTATATAAACTAGCAAAATTAAGTAGAACGAGCACCCAAAGATAGCTGTTTCACAAGGAAATGTAGAAAACTTCACATTGGTCAAATTAAAATTATTCATAATAAATTGTAATGGCGAAAGAATCATGCATCAGATTCTCCTTTATTCTTGGCAAATCTGGCTTTGATTTTGAAAATCCTGTGAAAGTCCACAGCATGCAGCTTCTTGTTTGGCAAATACATTTTCTATTTCGATCAATACTCTTGTTTCACTGAAGTGCCTTTGAGGGCTGTCATTATCCATCCAGTTCTCTATTCCCAATTGTGTTTCTCTTTTGAAAGGGCTGTGCAGTTTAATGAAAAAGCTGCCTAGGCCGGTGCTATGAGATTGGTAGAGGGCAATGAAACCAAATGAATTCCCAGGATGCAAAGTATCATATATACGGTTATATAAGCTTCAGCATTCATGCATCAGATAATAAACCTAGATAGAACTATCCAAAAATATTTTGTTCCCTGAACACTTTCTAGTAAGTGCATAAATAGCAATTCAACTATGAATTGAATCAAGTGTTCACCCGTCACTCCTTTAAGGATTTGACATTTTTCAGCAATAGACTCTTCAGAGGAAAGAAAATAGCCCTAGCATCATAAAGCAATGATTTCAAATATTTGTTCTGCAGAATGATCTCTGCTTAAGCATGTAATACAACAGGCAGATGGCTTGCAGAACTTCACCGCAGCATGCCATTATTGCCCCAAACTCAGTACATGACAATTATTCTACACCCAGTTTTTCATCTACTCAGGCTGCCAAATCCATTTGCATGCAAAGTTGAAAAGTCTCAGGTATCCTTAGTATACGCCATTGTTCTGCCATATGTCTTAGCTGTCTAAATATTCCACACAGCTGTCACTCATCAATTCGTTTAGAAATCACGGAGTGATTTCATTCTAAACAACTCTATCGAATAGTAAAATAATAATTTCAAAAGTAAAGCAACCCCTCATTTTAGTAGGCTTATAGCTGATACACACTTAAAAAGCATTAACAGGGGAAAAGACAGAAAAGAAGGTTGTTATTGCAGGACATGGGACCTGTATACAAAGCTTTAAGCATCACTGACTAAATTTTCTCTTATTTAGGGAGTTTTTAGATATTCAGTTGAGATTCTTTTATTAAAGTAGGATTTGGAAGCATATGTTGTTTAAAATGGTTAAAACCCAGCCTACAGGAACAGCTGGAGAGAAATCAAGAACAGTTTTCTTTAAAATTTACAAAAATTGAACCCTTTCTAGTTTGACCAACAATCCAATAGTAACTATACTATTTCCATTATTTTTCTTTACTCCTTTTTTTTTGCCCCTGATTTTCTTTCTCTGGTTCCTAGGCAACCATGAAAACATTTTTGCATATGGAACTAAAATATTCTTGATTCCAAAATGATTCTTTCCTATAAACAGGAAATGATCCTGGGCTTTCAAATGGCTGCAGTAAATTTTCTGCCAAATACTTGCAACATTATGAGCAAAAATTACAAAGATATAGTAAAAAATCTGTCCACAAAATATCAGAATGAATAAATAGGTTTAAGATAGAAAGAATACTTGACCTTGGACTGAGAAATATGTTAAGAACAACAGTGTGAAAAACTTTATTTTTAAAGTGAAAAATAAAAACCCAGATGTTTATCTGGAGGTATAGAAATTCTCCCCATAATAAAGATTTTCACTTAATATTTGATAATTATCAACTTTGTCACAAAGTTAAGTGAGATGTAACATACAAGATAATCTGGAAAATGAATGGATTTAGAAAAGATGGTATCCAACATCAGACATCAAACAATGCTGATTAGACAAGTTTCATGGACGTGACATTATAATAAAATGGTTCCGCTTCTTTAAATCCAGGCAGTCACTAATACAATTGAATCCCTTTTCTAATGGTTTGGGCAACTAAATCAAAGTTATCATTCTGTGACTACAGAGTCACAACCCATTTTCTCTGGGAAGTCCTTGGTACCACATTAGTCTGTACATCAAGAAGATTCTGACAAGGCTTCATGATATGATTACATCATTTTCCCTTGGACAGACAAACAGCATTGGCTGTCACTGCATAAAATCAGTTTAGGGAAGTGGTGTTCTGTGTTCTGAAGGTCTTGGCAATGAGTTCTATAATGGTATTTTTTGAAGGACCAAGAATGCAAAATAGAGCAATTTATAGAATTGGATAATAGGTTGGATTTATTTACTTTTATGCAACATGGCTTTGCTTTGGGCTTAATCCAACCCTTTTGGAATTAAATGACTGGATCAATTAACCCCTTTTTCCATGTTGTCCCATAATTATCCTATTACCCACTTAGGCATATTATGAAACAAAGCCATTGATTCTTAGGCTCACAATTACTTCCTCCCATCTTGTTTTCTCTTTACATTCTGGTTTCTTAGCTTCTTTCTGTGCTTTTGCATATCATAGATTTTAGTGACCTATGAAAGATCATTTGATCCTTTCACAATGAAAGACTAGCTAAATAGGGAGTGGGAGTACATATCAATGTCTTGAATAACTTCATATTTTAAAAGTAAACCTAACAAAGATTTCAACTTAAACTGGAAATAATTCTTAATCTAATACATAGGCTGGGTTTTGATTCATTTATATATTTCAATTTTATGAGAAACCTAAATCAGAATAGATCCTTAGTTAGATAGTTAGATTTATGTATGTTTATCATGGTTCCTAATAGTCACTATTAGGTTAATAATAGTGACCCTTTGTTTTTAGACATGACATATTCTATATAATATATGTATATTACCTATTTACAGTTATTTAATGATCAAATGGAAAACTAACCTCCTTTGCAGTTGTAAACTCCAGCTTATTCATTTGCATTATGTTCATTTTTTTCATGTTCTATTTTGTATTTATATATTTTCTTTGAAATACCCAAAATAGACAACATTAATGGCTTGAAAATGTTGTAATCTATAGCTTGTTCAAACATGTTCTATATGCAGTCTAGGAAACAAACCAAAATAACCATATCCCACCAATGGAGAACTCTTTGAGAAGTATTTTACTTGCTTATCAATCAATTAAATACTGTATAAGAAAAATATATTCACTAGTTCTAGGCAACAAATTAGTGAATACATTAGCCACATGGAAATTTCATCAAACATTAAAAATTGTTCTACACTTATTTAAAGCACATGAGGTTTTTCAGATTATATTTATTTGTTGGATTTGTTTCTTCTCTTTCAACTGGAAAAAACTGGCTAACAACAATAAGAAATATACAAATAATTCAAGACATATTAATTAAATTAAATTAAAACAACATAGGATAAATTCAGTCATATATATATAAGTGAATACATTAGCCACATGGAAATTTCATCAAACATTAAAAATTGTTCTACACTTATTTAAAGCACATGAGGTTTTTCAGATTATATTTATTTGTTGGATTTGTTTCTTCTCTTTCAACTGGAAAAAACTGGCTAACAACAATAAGAAATATACAAATAATTCAAGACATATTAATTAAATTAAATTAAAACAACATAGGATAAATTCAGTCATATATATATA
>QLTV01003390.1:3471032-3482858 GCA_003457575.1 Thermophis baileyi
GTGTGTGTGTGTGTGTTTGTGTGTGTGTGTGTGTGTGTATATATATATACACACACACACACACACACATACATATACATACACACACACACACACACATTATTTATAAATTTTATTGGCTACCCATCTTATCATAAGGTAACTCTGGGCAGCATATTTATACTAATCATTAAGTTATTATTTCATAACTTAATGAAACATCATGTCATCTTTGTTTGATTCATTTCTTATTTACTTCTCTTATCTTCTATTTTCAAGGGTTTATTATCGCCTTCAGCATCTGTTCTCCCACTAGCCAAACACTAGCTTATCCTTCCCTTATGGTAAGCCTCTATGTAGGACATGAGCACAATAGAACTTCCCAGTCATGTCTTCCAAGCAATAAGATTCAGACATCCATGGTATATCAGCAGCAACACCAAAGTTATTAATAGCTTTATTGTCCAGATTCACAGCATGTAGGCTGTAACAGTATGTCGTTATTGTGCTAGTTCAGGATACATATTTGCTTGCAGACCGTTTATTGATCATTGGAAAGTAAGATTTTCTGGATCATGTATGATTGTGGAAAACCTATTCCAAGCATTAGGTCCACCTTTTCAACTGTAACCTCAGATCTGTTCTGCAAGAGGATCAGCTACTATTTATGTATTAAAACTAATGTGTTTACTTCTTTAAGAATAAAGACTAGGCATGAGACTGTGCTTGCAATGTGCTCAGGGGAACCACTGAGATGAAATCAGTAGCTTTGGGGGATAAGAGATTTTATTGAGAAGCTATTTAAAAATACAGTTTTATAGTTCTCTGTGAACGTTGTGTCAGAGAAGGAAAGAAGAAAGAAAGAAAGAAAGGAATGACTCAAGGATTCTATGCAGAGATTCTCTGGCTTTGGGGGAAAGAAAGAAAGAGAGAAAATTACATGGAGTTCTATGCAATCGAACATGCTTCTATGTTCTTTATCTGAAACAGAGCAAGGAGACCATAAGAAACCTTAGCAACCGGCTGTTGTTGTTTTTTAAAAAGAGTAGAACAGTTCTTTCAAATGCAGCAAGGATTTACCAAGTGAAGTCTCTTGTCAGTGTGATGTTCATACATATATAGAAAAAGAATACTTACTGTCATGATTTCAAACTCAGTCTCCCTCTATCTTAGTGATATTCTCTGAAATCAGAATTTGAATGTTCAAGGGGCACCCAGTCTTGACCTCCTCCAGAATATTTGGAATACCTGCCAGTAGATCTGCAAAGGATTGTCTCTTAGAAAATTCTCAGCACTGAATTCTAGTGCTTGATGAGATTATAATAGCACATTGTTCTGGAACAGTCATTCTCAGGTTGCATTTCTGCATGACAAAAGATAAAATCTAGGTTTTAGTTCTTCAACCATAATCTCTTTCTTTTTATAAGTTATAAGAGTGTACAGTGTAAGTTCCTATGAAGCATTAATGTTCTCAGAAGACTTTTCCAACACCAAAGTTCAAAGTCACCAAAACTCTTCCTATCCTGCTTCTTCAAAGTCCAAATTTCACCTCCATAGAGCATCATAGGGAATACCATGGCTTGCACAATACTGATCTTTGTAAGTAGACTCATCATGGCATTTGAATATATTTGCCAAGGCTTTCATAGCAAGTGCCACTCTGCAGCAAATTTCTTGACTTCTTGTTCATTTACTGCTGTTCCTGGTTGATCCTGAAAGGCAGAAGCTATCCACCACTTGAATATCTTCATTGTCAATTGTAAGGTTGGTTGTTGTACCCGTTGTCATTATTTTTTCTTCTTTAAATTTAACTTTACTCCCATTTTTACTGTGCTTTTGGCTTTTAGTAACTTGCAGATCCTTTGCATTTTCAGCTTTCAGGCTAGTGTCATGAGCACTTCCTTTAATACATATATAGTATATTCAGCACATAAACTGAATAAATAATGATAAAGTGTGGAGCCTTGTTGAACTCCTGTGCCAATCTTGAACCAACATGTTTTGCCATGTTCTGTCCTTACTGTGGCTTGCTGACTGCATGTAACTTTTTCATAAGGACATTAAAATGTTATGGAATTCCCATTTTTCTGAGCCCTTTCCGCAGACATAATTGACACAATCAAAGGCTTTTTTATTAATCAGTGAAGTATATGTAGACTTCTTTTGATATTTTGGCTTTCTCAATTATCCAGGGTGCTTTGGCGATAATGTTTCATGTTTGTAGCCTTTCTAAAGCCAGCTTGAATATCTGGCATCTCTTTTTCCATTTAAGGCTCTAATCTACATTGAGTGATCTAAACATTATTTTGCTAGCATGTGAAATTAAGGGTAATTGTGATGATTATGTCTCCTTGTTTTGTATTGGGATGAAGATTGATTACTTTCTTCACAAAGTTGGTCTGGAAAAATATTGAAAAGCTCTAATGTTTGCTTGATATTAGATTCACTTTAAAAAAAATAAAAATAAGTGAATAGATTTTAGACAATTTAACTGTTATAATTTAGACTGATTTAATCTTAAGAAATACATAGCTAGATTTCATCTAATGTGAGGCAGTTTGGATCTGCCATCATCCAGCGATAGTGAACATGGCTGGATATGGTCAATACTTGGAAAACAAATAAAAGTCTGTACTTTTAGAGATAGGGACTTCTGCTTGTTTTGTACAAGTGAATGTGCAGTCTGCTAATGAATTGAGCTTACCTAGAAGTGGCATCTATTCAACAGAATATAAACCAATTCACTGAAATCAGATAACATTAAATAAAACCATGTCAAACTGCAGTGGAGTAGCCTTAAGAAATAGAATACAGCATAAGTGGCCAACTCTATCAAAACATGAGAACAAGCTCTGCTTTTCCATTGCAGATATTATTTAGTTGTTAGTAACAGAAATTGTATAAAGTAGATGACAGATAGACAACAGACAGATTTTTAAACTGTTTTAAATATATCATAGTTTCTAAAAAACCTAGTTATCCTTTTCCCTTTTCCCTTTTTTATGGTCATCTGATTCCCTAACATCTTAACATTTTCTATGCATTACCAGAAGTTGCTTCTATCATTGCATGAAGCTAACAGAAAGGCTATATTGAAAGGCTACATGGGGGGGGGGGATAGAAAAGATTGTTGTTGACAGTTGGGAGAAAGGAAATCTCCCAAGCTTCTTTCAATAACTTTCTTCAATTTAGTAATCTTTGGCTTCAGCACTTCTGGCTATGTAGGTATGCAACAACTTCTGATGTTATTGGCATACTGGCTGTATATACATTTTTTTAAAAAAGTTTGCAGTTGGAATGATTTCAAAGATAAAAAACTAGGCATGAAACTTTATGAACTGTCTTTATCACATTTAATTTTCATGGCTAGATTTTGATTTTCTTTTACTGTGTTTGTTTTCAATATTGCATTCTCTAACAATTTCTTGGGTAGGATTTTGTTAGCAGCAACAGCAACAACAATGCAGTTTCTTTCTTCCTAAAATTTTCTTCTTCTTAAATAAAAGTTGTTATAAGTTGGAGCAACTTAGTTGACAACCATTATTCTTATCACAATCTTCCAACCTCAGTAATGCCACAGGCTTACAAACATTGCAAGACACTGTGGAAAAAGTGGGAGTTATCACATATAAGGTTGAGAATATTTGGAGAAAATGTGGTAAGGTGTTCCCTGCCTCCTTCCCCTAAAACCTAAGTGAATTGCACAAGTAAATTCACTTTGGTAATTTCCATCTAGAAATAGTTATAAAATTAGAATTATACCAATTTTTTTTACCATATTGTTTCACAAATTTTGTCTTGAGATGTTTAAACTGAGATATTTTTTCAACTCAAAGTACACTGTTTGATCACAAAGGTTTCACATATATATGCAAAATATGTATGCCATTGTAATGTAATAGGTTAATTTCATGGTGGGGATTTTACAATATGATGCATACTTAGAATTTGCTGCTATTTCTGCTTATTTCAAATTGTCAGAATAAAAGAAATCACTGCAGAACATGTAGGAGGACAAATGGGACATTTTTTAAAATATATACAGTAGTGCATTCTGTCTTTATCATCAGATTTGTAAATGATTTGTACTGAAGTTATGTTGAAGGAAGTGCAATCATTCTAGTTCTTCTTGATTTCTCAGTGGGTTTTGATATCATCAATTATGGTATCCTTCTCGACTGACAGTGAAGATCGGAAGTAGAGGTACCATATTAAAGTGGTCTCCATGGTCAGTTTCAGTCAGTGTTGATAGGAAGAAACAGGCTGAGCCCAATTCCTCCTTCTTTACAAAGGGCCTCAGGGTTTAATGCTCTCCCCATTTAATTTCTACAAAATGACACTGGGTTAGATCATCTATCAGTTCATGATCAGCTATACTGAAGATAATCAGTTATACAACTCATTGCTAGGATAGCCAAGCAACGCTATTGAAATTATATCTTATTGCCTGGAGGCTGAGAGATGCTGTGTGGCTATAAGAGGGACAAACAAGCTTAGATTCAACTCTGACAATATTGAATGGTTGTTTGAAACTCCTGATGTTGAGGATCTTCTATTTCTGATCTGAATAGGATTGCATTATCCCATTCTAATCTTGTCTGGACGTCCTCCTGGATATGAAGATCCTGCTTGAAGAGCAGGTGGCAGCTTGGCCAGGATGGCCTATGCACACATTCACCTTGTGTGCCAGTTGTATCCTTTTGCAGACTATGATGTTCTTCTTATGGTTACTTGGTCTTGGTCATCTTGCAGATGGACAGTTACAATGTGCTCTACATGGGGAACCTTGAAAATTATTTAGAAGTTACAGCTGGTACAGAAGTCAGCAGCACAAGCAATGATGGCAAGGCAGGTCATAGTCATGTAACACACATTTTACATGAGTTGCAATGGTTTCTATTGCAGCGGCACCTGTTGGTACCCATGTGTAATTCAAGGTGTTAGTTGTCAGCTTTAAAGCCCAAAATGGTATAAAACCTAGATATTTGAGTACTCTCTGTCTCCATGGTTTCTGCCCACCTGAAAGATCGGTCAAAATTGGCTTTCTTTCTACCATGTCATGTAGCAGATTTCTGTCACAGCACTTACCCTTTGGAACAGCTGTTCCCCCCAAATTTGAATCATCTCCACTTTACCAGTCTTTAAAAAACATTAAAAACCTGGTTCTTTCCCAGTTAGGGTGGCCTTTTATCTGTTTTTTATCCCTGAGGTTGGGGGAGAAATTTTCCTGTTGCTACTTCAGGATGATGCTGTTTTTTGGGTTTTTTTTGGCTTGTTGTATTATTATAGTTTTATATATAACTGTTTTTGCATTTAACTTAATTAAACTGTCCAGAGTCATTAGAGTTCATCTTTTATGAAATAATAATTGAAAATGTGTCTTAATATATGCTTTACTTATTTTTAGGCCCTAAGCCCCATGGGATAAATGGAGGACCATTGTTAACACACATGGCATGAAAGCAATTTTTCATGTCAGATAGATATAGAGATAGAGAGCTCTCTGTATGTGTATGCGTGTGTGTGTGTGTGTGTGTGTGTGTGTGTGTGTGTGTGTGTGTGTGTGTGAGAGAGAGAGAGAGAGAGAGAGAGAGAGAGAGAGAGAGAGAAGAGAGAGAGAGAGAGAGAGAATTGTTTTTAAAAAGTCATAACAACATCTGTGATTTTCAAACTTTTGAAATTTACTTTTGATTAAGAGAGATATCTTATTTAGTGGCTCTGACATTTCATTCTATGCAAGAAATAGCTGGGGAAAGTTAAAATCAATATGACTGTCCTAGAGAGCACTACTGACCCTCACGCTATAATCATTCAGTGATGGATTATCTTCTGCAAACATAATAACTTTTACAACTGCAGTCATAATTAAAATCTTACAGCCAAATTATAACTCCATGTTGAACTATACTCTTGAGTTTTCATTTACTGCTTTCTCCATAATTATTTTAATGTGTTATTTGATTCTACTCTAAATCCATCATCTTAGATTAAATGACTACCTCATCATGGTGTCCACTGTGCACTTTTCAAAACGTGCATGTGACATCTCTATTAGAATATTATGCTATGCAGTTATTTCATTTAAAATGACTACAAGATGGAGCCTCTAAACTGTCTAAATAAAAGCCTCAGTGAAAATGCATTTCCTTTCAATATTGGTCCTATCCAGGGGTGAAATCCAGCAGGTTCTGACAGGTTCTGTAGAACCAGTAGCAGAAAATTTGAGTAGTTCGGAGAACCAGTAGCAGAAATTTTGAGTAGTTCAGAGAACCGGCAAATATCACCTCTGGCTGGCCCCAGAGTGGGGTGGGAATGGAGATTTTGCAATATCCTTCCCCCAGGAGTGGGGAGGGAATGGGGATTTTGCAGTATCCTTCCCCTGGAGTGGGGTGGGAATGGAGATTTTGCAGTATCCTTCCCCTGCCATGCCCACCAAGCCACGCCCACCAAGCCACACCACGCCCACCAAGCCACACCCACAGAACCGGTAGTAAAAAAAATGGATTTCACCACTGGTCCTATCTATATATATATAAATATCATTTCTATTGAACATTATCCAATTTTTATATTAATAAATGAATAAAAAAGGAGATGATCATCTACAGACAACTCTATCCCACTAAACTGAAAATATTTAAGAATCTTTAGATTTACTTTGAATGGTATGTTTAACCTTCTACCCAACTATTTTAGTTTAAAATATACATATTACTAACAATAGATGTTCTTTATTGTAAAGCAATCTATGAAGAAGAATTATGGAAAAGAAAGTGATTCAATAAATATATTGAAACAATATGTCATAAAAACACTTGTGCTGCTTTAGTCTAGAGTAGACTAAAATATGGTTGGGTTATTTGTGGGTTAACAGATGTCACCACAGATATAGTTTTAGCATGTTGTGTGAACCAGGTCATCACACTAAACCAGCAGTTCTCAACCTGTGGGTCGCGACCCCTTTGGGGGTCGAACGACCCTTTCACAGGGGTCGCCTAAGCGCGCGCTAGCCTGCCATCTTGGTGACTGGCAATGCGCGTGCGCAGGGAGGGGGCGGGGAAGGGGTCGCGGTGGCGGGGGGTCACGGCATTAGGAAGGTTGAGAACCACTGCACTAAACTATATTATGATTTATTGGATTGGTCATGGCATGTTATATGATAGAGCAATTGGGTTTTTTACTTGGTTGATGTTTTAGAACCCAGCAATAGATCTGCTATATAGATTATAATACAGATAGTAGAAAGAAATAAGAAGATGAAATTGAAACATAGGTAGTGGGCAATTAGCAAGAACTACCTGATTATTAAATAGAGTCAGAAAAAAATTATTACAAATCCATGTGTATTTCAAAAATTACAGTTATAATTCCATTGAATCCATGTGTAATCTATATCCAAACCTGACACTGACCAGTACCAAACAGATCTACCAAAATATATGCAACCTCAGGCATCTGAGACTAACTGTTCAGATTCACTTACATCTACGTGACATATTCTTCATCCTGATGTAATTTTGCTCTTTTCCTAAGGCCATACTTGGAATTCTGTGTGTAGTTCAATTCTTGCTTTAGGTTCAAAATGATTTTGTATAACTAGACACTCCACAAAAGATTGATCAAAATGATCAGAAGGTAGGATCAACAAAGAAAAGGGTACAGCACTTACTCTTTTTTTAACTTAGAGAAAAGATGAGACAAAATGGACATTTATCAGCATCTCTAATAGGCGGTTCAGTATTATTCAAATACAATAAACATTGACAGCTTTTGCCAATAAATTCTTTTTCATATGCAAGTTTCTCAAATAAATGCCATTTTTCATGAGACAGTCATGTACTTCACCGCTGCTCCCATTTATTTAATAGCAGTGTTTAGTTAGATGGATTGGTGTGCTTATGTTTTTTACAGGCCTCATGTTAACAGACATATAGAATTAGGAACTATATTAATGTGACATATGGTTAACTATATCTAATTACTCATGCAAGCTTTCTGCTTCCCCGAGTAATTCTGTATATTTTCATCATGCATATAGAAATACAAGCAATTCAGAAATTACCATTGTGACTAAACAGAAATAGTATCAGCCCATGGTTGCAAAAAATTGTATCAGCCCATGGTTGTAAAAAATATGACTCAGTGGGTGAAACTGCAGCTTCCAATCAATAAAGAGCTTTAGGTCCTGCAGCCTTTTCTCACGGCAGAACACGAAGTGGTCTATTGTAAAAGACATGACTTTCATGACTTTGCTTAAATCTTTTCATACCTCTCAGAGCCCAGCTGGGGAATGAAGATGAGATGCTTTCTCAGTCTTGTGTATGGAGTCTGCCTTATTTAAACTTGTCTCCAACGCCATCTGTGTCCCTTTAATTGTCACCCGCCATCTGTCTCAGGGAACCTCCCTAGTATTCACAGTTTATAGAATCGTTGGCCTCCAATAGTTGATGCCAAAATGTGAATTGTGTTAAAAAATTAATAAGCAGCATTGTTAGGAAGAGGATACTTATTTTCCAATTAAACCTCAAATCTTTGTTCTTTTTTTAAAACTTTATTTATTTTACTGAAGATATGGAAAAAATATATAGAAAGTACAAACATCCCCAACTAACTATCAAAAAGAATACAAAAACAGAGAAGAAAAATAAAAAAAACATAATTGATGACAAACAATAACAAAACGGAAAACAGAAAAAAGATAAGCAATCTAAGTATGAAGCCAATATATCTAATATGAAATAGTATGTAAAGATCTCAACTTTAAAAGAGAATAAAACTATTGCTCTAAAGCACTATGGATTCTGTTGCAAGGGGGAACATTATTTTATAATTAGTAAAAAAAAAATTGCCTTTGCAATACTCTTGTCCTGAATCAAATCCTTAATATTCAGAGCAGAGGTGGGTTCCTGCTGGTTTGGACCGGCTCTATAGAACCGGTAGCGGGAATTTCCCCCCACTCGCCGAACCGGCAGCGATGTCCAGCTGGACATGCCCCCAAACCGGCTCTCTCGGCAGCGCCGTAGGTGCCGCCATCTTGTTTTTTGCTTCTGCGCATGCAAAGAAGCTGTTTTTTGCTTCTGCGCATGCACAGAAGCTTGGTTTTTAGCACTGCGCATGTGCTCGCGCACGTGCAAAGCGTGCATGTGCACTCACGTGGCGTGCAAGGCGCACGGCCCCATGCGGCGTGTGAGGAAGCGAACCGGCAGCGAGGTAAGTCAGAACCCACCCCTGATTCAGAGTAATAGTTCTGTTCCAATTTCTCAAAATCATTATCTTTGCAATTCCCTGCACTCAACAAAGCCAAATTACCTCAAAAACAGCCAAATCCCACATTATGAAGTATAATTTAATGCAATATTAACTTCTTTTACATTAAAAAAATTGCTGGTAAACTTAAATGCTATATATTAAAATATTTTCCAGAAGAATATCAATAGCACACAAGACCAAATCATATGAGTCAATGATCCCTCAATAATCCTCATTTTTCTGTTTTTACAGGATGAGTACAGGTTACAGGTTGGAAGAAGACAATGTCACGGAGCTTCCATGCATTATCTAAGGATAGCAGAGCTTCCTAGATATCCTTTTTTCATACTGATATGGCCTTACATAATGCTTTGAGGTAACTTTTGAATTTTGGAGGGACAATCTCCAACCAACTTTTAATTACAGTACAGATTATGAAAGTATAATCAGGGACTACCAATGAATCACAAGCCCCAGTCAAGTAAACTGTAAAAACATTACAAAACTGCTGACCATTTTTCTTGGTCCTAATGATTTTGATAAATATTAACATCTCTTTTAACAGAAACAGGAACATCAGTGCATTGCAAAAACAATAATGTGGGTATTAGACTACCCATGTTGTATGAATGTGCAACAACAACAAAATTAACAGGTTTTGTTTTTTTTTTAGGTTTCAAGCAATTTGAAAGTGTTTTGGGGAGAGAAAATTGTTAGAGTAGATTAAACTGGAAAATTCTATTTGATCTTTCGGTGAAACTTGTATGTATTGCACTAAAAAGGAAATAAAGAAAAAATTGTAAATGGACTCAATAATGTATACACTTCAAAATTATAATTTGCAATTCATTAAAGTTATTCTATTAGAAAAGTTCCTGTTCTGCTCAGTGTTAAGGAATGGTGGCTAAAAAGGTGCTTGATTAATCAATATTAGAATGTATTCTGAAACTTTTAATGGCCACAACTGCCCTCAAAAATTTCATAGTCCTCCATCTATGTGCAAATATAACTATAGCCTGGAAAGCTTCAGTTTACTGACTATTCCCCAGCAGAGAGGTCTTCTGGGCATGCATCTACATGCCTTAAAGCAGGGGTGTCAAATGCATATCGTCACCGTTGCATCACAGGACGTATAGGGACTTTTTTCCCCTTCACTAAATTGGGTGTGGGTGGGGCCAGCGTGTGACACATCCGGCTCGTGGGCCAGGAGTTTAGCAGCCCTGCCTTAAAGGGTTCCAGAAGGCTTTAAAGGTGCCCAGACAAGACTTACAGCATAGAGTAGTGTCAGTTTATTCATGAAGTTGGGGAGCCAAAGGTAACAAGGTCAGCCAATGAATAGGCATAGCAACTAAGTCAGCCAATGGGAGCTAAACACATCTGAGTCTGTGCAGAGAATCGAAACTGAAGCTAGAAGGCTGGGCATGGCTCAGCCCACTCTGTACTTTCAGTCCACTCTGAACTCTGAAATGAAACTAACTGTTCTCTCCTGCCTGTGTGTTTGCTTGTAACTGCTTGAAGAAGAATCTACATTGGTATTATATATACTGTATATTCTTGTATATAAAGAAGTTTCTTATTTAAATCAATCCTGCTGCATCAATCTGCCTGTGTGTGCTTTCTGGATTTAATTTTCTGCAACAAACTCTGATAGGTTATGGGCCCAGAGCACACAGAAAGACTGCATTGTAATTAAGCTGTAAAGACTGCCTGTGTTTTAAAGAGAAACCAGGCAGAGATTGCAGGATGGCTGCTGTTGAATTTAAGGAAAGCTCTATGCCTCGTTTGGGGCAGAAGAACTATATAATTTGGGCTGCAAAGATGGAATGTTTCCTGAAGGCTAAGGAGCTGTGGTATATGGTTGTAATTCCACCACAGGCTTTTGCAGCTGGCGAACAGAGGAAGCATGGTAAAGCAATGGCTTATATCATCTTAAGTTTAGAAGATGAACAATTTCTCAATGTAGCTGATTTAAAGACTGCAAATGAAGTCTGGCTGAAATTAAGAAATGTGCATGTTAGTGTGTCAGCATGCAATATTGTGCAATTATCAAGAAAATTATACAGAGCCTGTTTGCAACCAGGTGAATCTGTGGAAAGACATTTATTGCAAATGCAAACTTTGTTTGTGGAATTGGAACAGCGTGGAATGTATATTCCTGAGTTCCAAAAGGTGTTGTTAGTGTTAAACAGCCGTGATGAAACCTGGGACATTGTTTCTGTAGTGTTTGAATGCAAACCAGAGCAGGAGTTGTGTTTGAAAGCCCTTAAAGCTTGTTTGATTTCTGAAGAGAACAAACGCCATTTTAGAAAGAGCCACGAGGAGGAATTCCTGAGGTGGGGACCCAAGGAGCAGAGAGAGAAGAGCGGAAATTTCCACAGACTGGCTATCAGCAGAAGAGATCAGATTACAGCCCAGCAAAGACTTTGCAAGCAGCAAGAACAGCAACAAAAGAAGTGTTTCCTTTGTGGTGAAAGAACACATTTAAAGAAGGACTGTTTGCAAAGGACAAACCATTTGCAAGAAAAGAAAATGTATTTGCAAGATGGACAGGTTTCTGTTGCAAAAGTTAGCTATTGCAATAGCAGAGACAAATGAGTG
>QLTV01003390.1:3491161-3501526 GCA_003457575.1 Thermophis baileyi
ATATGTATATGTATATGTATATATTCTGTCTCTCTCTCCCCTCTCTTTCTCTACATACACACACGTGGTATGTGTATATGAACATGTGTGTGTGTATGTTTATAGTTTATAGTTAGATAGCTCTTGGGTGCTACTATGCTGTTATTGTTTTATTATTTCTTTGCTTATTAATATTAGCTGTTTGGATGATAAACATAGGATTAATACACAAGTGCAAGATAGGTGGCTTCCTTAGGGCCAACAGGTAAAGAGGTCTAGAATTTCCTTTGCCCATGTCTTTAACAAACATAGTTTTGCAGATGGAGCCCCAATAGACAGAGAGGAGTCACAGAGAATAAAGAAAGAAATACAGGAAAGAAGAGTTACTTCTGTTACTAGCGATCACCTGGAAGTGGTCATCTGGTAAGGAATGGCTAGATCAAACACAATTGTGCTTCTCACACCTTACAAAATCTGTCAGTGTTTTTGAAAAACCACTGGCTGACCAGAATCTCTTGATATTGTATGAAATCCCTGCCTTCAAAATTATGATTTCTCTCGTTCTCAGTCTCTAAATTCCACTTTTTCTCCTGACTCCCTTCTTTTCTTCCCTCCAAAACTGCCCCCTCCCACTTTTGTACTGAGCTGCCACAGTTTTTGATATTTTTTTCCTCACTGCTTCAAGCTACCGATCTTCAGTAAAACCTGTTTTATCCTTCTCCCTTGCAAGTCTCTCATTTTCCCCTGCCTTGAAGTTCATGGTGAGGTATTGGCCTTCTTCTTATCTGATTTTGGTTCCTTCTGATTTCTAGCTGCCATTTCCCCTGCCATTCTCCATTTTTTTCATCACAGTATCAGTGTGTTTCTCTTCTCTGTATTCTGTCTTTCCACTGTTGGAAAGAAAAAGAAAAGACTCCTCTTTTATCTCTAGCCTCCTTCCTCCTGAAGCAGGTTTCTTAGTCTTGTTTTGATTCTTATAACCTGATTTTGCCTCTTGGATTTCTCTGAAAATGCACAAATCATTGGTACACTGTTTATTGACAAATCCAAAAAAACATTCATTCCTTGTCCTGGTCAAATTTGAAAGTTACTCACATATCTTCTGTGTCTCTTGTTATCATTTAGGTTTTCAAGGTTTACTACCTGCATGCATCACCATTGTTTTAATAAATTCAATAACATCTCACATTTGTGTATTCTGTTTTTGCACTGGTGTCACCAACTTACCTGGTGATCAGACACAAAGGTTTGATTGCCCCCCCCCCATTTTTACTACATCCCCTAAGTCCAATTCATAACAAATTATAGATTTATTCACACTGTTTGTCCCATTGCCAAAGAATAAGATTTCTGGAGGGAAGGTGACATGTTCTCTTAATCCTTTACTCCCTTTCAAAGTAGCTGTAGGATATACAGTATTTCTCTACTCCACTTCTGAAGTACATTTTTCCTATTATGTCAGCTCAAAAACTTCTATCCATTTGTGCTTTCAATCCTTGAAAATGAATTACTTAAAACACATTACAAAAAAATATGTTATGTTTCAAACCAGCAACTCTTTTCTTTCTTTCCATTAGATAATGTTCTTATTCATATCCTGGTCACCTTGTACTTCTAATAAATACTGCACTGCCAAAATTATTCATCTCTTTCATTATTCCAACCTTGTGATCTCAGTCCTTAAATCCCTTACTTGCTTTCCTGTTCATTTCGAGATCTGTCACAAACTTATTTGCAAAAGTCTCCAGACCCACTATAACTCTACAATTTATTATCAGCACATCCCTTCGTGTGGCTTTCACTCATCCAGCACCACCAACTATTTTCTGCTCTAGGGAAAACCACTCATTGCTTTCAGCTGTCACTGTCCTTGCATCCAGAGCATCTCCATGTTATGATTTCCTTATTTCCCTTTAAATGTCATCTCAAAAATAAACATTTTTTTCTTTAGGAAATCTTTAGATCATCTTATAAACCTTTGATTTCAGTCACATTAAACCAATGCTTGTGTAACTGAAATAATCATATATTCTTCTCCATGGTTCGCTTTCTTGCTTCCTCTACTGAAAAAAGGATGAGTTCATTAACTTTAATGTAATGAATGGTGCTGGATAAATACAAAAATATTTCTTCCTTATGACTGGCAATATTGCTGGAGTGCTTAAGAAAAATCTTCTTTAAGATGCCAAAATTGTTTTGGCCTAGCCTGCAAAGAACAATAAAAAAATCCTTGTTTTTTTTTCTTATTTAGCATAGCACAAACTTTTATATTTGTGAAATGAAATGACTCAAATAAGTTTAAAGAAGATTATAAATGGATCCCTTTACACACCATTAGTGTAAGTTTAAGATTAGTGGTGCTTATCATTAATGGTCAGCTGTTAATGTTCACTCAGTGGTTCTTTATTCAAAACACAGATACAACATAAATGAACCTTTGTTTAGCAGGAGCTGTCAATTTAGCCACAGTTACAAAGCAATAATCAGAGAAAATGGATCATGGTGTTCATGCTTTAGCAATGATTGCCCCTCTGTGGAGTCATTAACAAAATCTAGTCATTGGATCAGCATGCAGTTTTAATGAAGCTACAAGTAAACAAACTGCAAACTCATGCAGGCTAGATGTCACTTGCGTATGACAAAAGCAGCCCAACAATTTTCATTTACTGTTGGATACTTTTTTTTAGGATTAATATTTTGAGCAGGGTAGAAGATTTGTGTAGGATTGGCTATTTAGCGATAAGGTACTATACTGTCATCCTTATGGGTTTTCTGAATATTTTGATTTAGACATCTGGATACATCATACTAATACTAACTTATAAAAGATGCCGATGTAACAAAATATCACTACTTTTAAAATTTGCTATCTCATATAGCAATATTTGGGCTTTTCTCTGTTAAAATTGGTTTAATGGACTAATGATTTCACTAAAGTCTCTTTGGGCTTATTCACCCTGCCTAATTGCTTCATTGCTAAAATGGACTACCAAATGATTTGTGAGAACAGAAATGGATGACATCAGCCTTAATTCAACTCCATCTCATTGTAATGTTGATCACCCTGTACATTTTGCTGTTGTGGTTTGAAAGTATTCTCTTCCTCTTATGTCACCTTGTGTTCTTGACTGTTTCCTATGGAATGGATTACCTTACAGGTTAATCCCAGAGTTCACTGGAGATTTGTAAAGGGAGGAATTAACTTTCAAATGAGCCTGTACATATTTACTATGAATTGGAAATGGTTCCCTTCCCTCAGCACTGCTGAGTTAACACTGTGGTTATGATCTTTGCTTAGGTAAAGAAAAAGGTTGCAGGTTGCAAGGCAGGATGATGATGATGATGATGATGATGATGATGATGATGATGATGATGATGATGATGATGATATTTTTCTGAATACCTAATCTTTAAAGTCTATGTTTTATTGTTTTTAGAGTCAAAAAGTGTATAGGTGAGAAGATGGTTTAAACTATTGATACGTGATATCCTATGTATACACCAGAGGTGGGTTCCTCCCGGTTCAGACCAGTTCACCTGAACTAGTAGCGACCCGCTGGTGATGTCACGATGGTGACGCCATCTTTTTTTTAAAAATAATTATTTATTTATTTATTTTTCTTCTGCGCATGCGCAGAAGCTGAGTTTCCAGCACTGCGCATGCATCGCCATCTTATTTTTGGGGGGTTTTTATTTTATTTTTTTGCACTGCACATGCACGCGCACGCGAAGTGCATGCGCACCCACGAGGCGCAGCCACGCGGCACGGGAGGAAGCGAACCGGCAGCAAGGTAAGTTAGAACCCACCCCTGGCATACACAGATGATAGTTGAAGGAACAGGATAATTTTCAGAAGTGAAGCACAGACAAGTTCAATGCTGCATCCAACCTACCGTGTTTCCCTGAAAATAAGACCCTGTCTTATATTTTTTTGAACCCTGAAATAAGCGCTTGGCCTTATTGCCATGCACTCAAAAGCCCGATTGGGCTTATTATCAGGGGAATGTCTTATTTTGGGAGAAACAGGGTAGTTTTAGTAAAAACTATTATTTTCTTTCTAATATGTTTTGCAAATGGAATACTTATTTCCAAATAATTTTATTGAAAATAACTCTCTAGTTTTTAAAACTAGAGAAACTGAGTTGAGATCCATACTATTTATTTATCACTTTTGCATGGGGAAAATGACTCACTGAATGGACACGAATATGTGTTGTATTTTAAATTCTTCCAATTTGTGGACAGAGTATTGCTCAGAGTTGAATCATCCTTGCTGTGATGTGTTATAAACAATAATGTACAATACCAATTAATAAATTAATTTTAAAAAGCGATACAAAAACGATTCTCTCAGGTCGATTTTTTAAAATGTTGCTGCTTTTACAAGGGTAATCAATAAATTACTGTAGTAGAAGGGAAGCACTTAAACTAGAAAACTTTTTTGAGCAATGCTTAGATTTATTTTGTAGTGCCTGTTATGAAACATTATGTCAGTGGCATTTAAGTCAACCTATTCTTGAAGAAGTCTATTCTTTTGTATAGCCTCTTCCACTTTGTGTTCTATCTCTTGTCCTAAATGGTTGCCCATGCCAAAGTTCTCTGCTGGAAAGCAAAAAACAAGCACAATTTTGGGGTATATAATCCCTCACTCAGACTTTTTGTTACGCTCCAGTGGTCACTGTCTTTGTCTATTTTGGATGCACTTTTATATGAACAAAAAGAAACCTTTGTTGAGGCTGCATTCTAGGCTGACTCCAAAGTGCACCCCAACAGTGAAAGCAAAACATTATGTATGAATCATTGGTACCTCCATCATGCTGCTAAATCAGCTGGAAGGAGGGAACTCAAATTTTACATGCTGGTGTTTTCAATGAAGCTATAAAGGCCTACATAATATTTTCCCTATAGTGGCCATTTAAAACAGCATATTACAGCAAAAGCCAAAGTGCCATATATTTTTTATTTATTTACAGAATGAACAGCAGCTGGATGTCATTCAGGACATACTGAAGTGATGAATGCTTTCCAGATTACAATGGACTAAAAATATACCCTTTATTTCCAATTGCCATGTGTATTGCAACAAACTATCTGGTATCTTGAGTTAGTATACTGTGCCTGTGCACAACCTTTTGCTGAGAAAATCAGCAACAAGTTTTCTTATCTCTTTAGGACCTTCTAATAACTCTCATAGGTTCTTCGGTCCAGATATGATGTACCTAACTCTGACTGGTAAAATTAGCTGATATAAGTAATATACCATTGTTAGCTATTGCTGAAAATAGAAGTTGCACCCTGTGGATAAAAAAAACCCCAAATCTGGGAGCAAGCCCAGTAGGAAATATTTTCTTTCCACATTAATACCCATTGTTTTGCTTTGTTTTAGTGTTGCTATTTTTCTTACAATATGTCTGACTCTGTTTGATATCTCACATTCTAAGGCTTTCCACCCACCTTCATTTTAATAGTGTTGTCATCAATTAAAACTCACAAGTCACATTCATTTAAATGCAAAATGTTAAAGAGAAAATATACGTATGTGAACCAATGTCTAAGCATTTGCCACTTTTCATTCTTTATATTGTGACTTGCATTCTATAAAATTTAAGAAATTCACATGAGAAAAGGTTTACTGTGTTTATTTCCATCCTTCTCTAGTCATCTACAACATCCAAAACCATGATTGAAGGGCTTGGGAACAAATGGAATTGGCTACAGCAGAGATCTGCCCTCTCCAATCTTTGAAAATTATCTTGGTATAAATATGTTTAAGATAACATATCTAAAGAATAGATTCTATATAACAATGCAAGTGTTCTAACAAACAAAGCCTTCAAGAAAGAATTGTGTTCTTGATATTACAGTAAAAGACTCCTTCATTTCTTGAATATGAAGGAACCTTCATTCACTGAACTTTAAATTTCACTAATCCTCTTTTTTTAATTATAGAACTATTATCCATCTAACCTTTTATGTTGCCAGGAAACTCAAGTGCATCTCTGCTCACAAGGTTGATCCACTTGTCACCACTGAACATGAATATTTCCATGCAAAGAAATGATTTTTGTACAAAATAATACTTCTTGGAACTAATGTTATTTTCAGTGGGTATAGTAACATAACTTCTTATAAGTGTATGTGTGTGTGTATGTTTCAAATGTCTAAGCATGTTTCAATATATAATGAAGCTACACTAGAAAAACAATCCCCAAGGCCACTTTACTTTGTATCTAAAGAATTGGACTTAGGTTTCCAGTCCATTATGTCACATGAATGCTTGGAAGGTTTTAAGTTACGTGAACCAAACCTTCAATCTTAATTCTAAACTCTCTGATAACCAAATTTGAACAAAAATGCCCTTCCCTTTCACTACCCAGTTTGAAGTTTTCTGTGTTTCCAACTGAAAATCTCAAAAGGTTGCCATAGTGGAAAATTCATGAAACTTAGAACTGAATTATTGGATTCTCTGAGCTTGGTTCTCTTGCAAACATTACTGAGAAGCTAACATCATCAAAACATGGAGGAAATGGAGTTTGCTGGCTGTTTATATGTTGTAGCTTGTATTACCAGCCTTGACTGGGTATCACTTCTTCCTTGAGTTCCAACTTCAAGAACTGCTGTGTTGAATAGAGCCGAGGTGGCGCAGTGGTTAGAGTGCAGTACTGCAGGCTATTCAGCTGACTGTTCAGCAGTTCAGCGGTTCAAATTTCACCGGCTCAAGGTTGACTCAGCCTTCCATCCTTCCGAGGTGGGTAAAATGAGGACCCAGATTGTTGGGGGCAATATGCTGACTCTGTGAACCGCTTAGAGAGGGCTGTAAAGCTCTGTGAAGCGGTATATAAGTCTAAGTGCTATTGCTATTGCTATTGCTATTGTCTTACTGCGGTGGCAGGATGTACCTGGGAGGGATGAAGAATGCTATAAGTATATGGCAAGGATATATATTCCCACCAGGCTCAACCAAGGTGGGAAGGTCATCCCAGCTGCCCAGATAAAGCAAGCAGTCACCTACATTGGGCAGCATTAGAGAAGGCAATGACAAACTACTTCTGCCCTTTACCAAGAAAACCACATGATAGAAATTATAAAACAATTGATAACATTGGGCTAGATGATGAGCTTCTCAGGTCAGAAGGCACTCAGGAAGAGAATGCTAACAGTATTGATGATGCTAAATTAAAACCTTTGAAACCTCTGGTTGCAGATGTTGTCATGCAGGAAGAGAAAAAGAAAAGAAAATCAGAAGCTACAAAGGCAGAATTACAATAGCAACATGGAATGTAAGAAACAAAAACATGAGAAAATGTAACATAGTAAAAGATGAAATGAATTACTGTACTTTAATACTGTACTGTATCTTAGGCACCAAAGAACTAAGGTGGAGTGGAATTAATTCAATGTATGAGGAATATATATTGAGGGAAAGTGGATTGGAATAAAATAAAAGTTGTTCCAAAATTTGAAGAAGAAACATCAATAACCTGAAGTATGATGAATACATTACCTTGACAGTGGGAGTTGTAAATGATCTGCAACCTCTAGTAACAAAAGTCAAGGAGTACAGAGAAAAATGGGACTAAGATTGAACAGAAGATAAAACTAACAGGTAGAACAACCAGCCTTGAAATTTACAAGGAAATTATTGAAGTGGTAGATAGCTTCTGCCTTTTAGGATCAGCTATCAATAATTTAAAAAAATCAACAGTCAAAAAACACACTACATACTAGCACTTGGTAGAGTAGCAAAGAAGGTCATAAAATGATATTCAGATGCCAGGATATATTTATATATGCAAAAATCAGAATTGTGCAAACAATGGTTTTCTCTGTGACACTCTAAGGAAATGAAAGTGGAACTTTGAAGAAGCAGGACAGAAAGAGTATTGATGTTTAGGAATTTTGGAAAAGACTCCAGAGAATACCATAGAAAAACTGAAAGAGTGTATTCCTGAACATAAATTGTCAATACCAAGAAAACAAACAAGCAAATTATTGAACAAATTAACCCACAGTTCTCACACAAGGCACAAATGACCAGGTTCACATTATCATATTTTGGTCACCTTGTCTGAAGACTTAACCTCTCTGAAAAAGTTTTTAATGCTGGGGAGTGGAAGGAACGAAAAGAATAGGATAACCACCAGCAAGGTGGAAGGTCTTAATTACATCAGGGATAGGTGTATCACTGGAAGATCTGAAAGACCAGTTTGAGGACAGATTATCCTGGTGAAAAATCTATCTATATCAGGGCTGTCAAACTCCCAGCCTGCTGGCCGGATGCGTCACGTGCTGGCCACGCCCATGCCTGGTTTAGCGAGGGGGGGGAAAGTCCCGATATGTCACGTGACGCCGCCGTGATGATGTGAATTTGACACCCCTGATCTATATGGTAGATAGATTCAAAGATATAAAGCGAACTTATAGCACATAATCAATCAATAACCAGATTTGCAACTTGAGAATTCCTACTTCATATGTATCACTGCTCACTTAGCTTTCAAAATAAGTTTTGTAGCCTCAATCTCTTTAATATTTATTTTTTGTCTTTGATGTTTTTTTCTTGCTGTGTTTTACCTTGTTATTAATGTTGCAGCTTTATGTTTTATTTTCTTCTTAAACAGTTTTTTTTAAAAAATATTTACTTATTGTAAGCCACCTGGAAAACTTTAAGTTATGGAGTACCATGCAAATCTTGCAAGCCATAAAAAATTGTTCCCACATGCTGGTTTGTAACTGCTATGAGTGCTTTGGCTGTTGGACAGTATAGACATGTAGTAAATAAGAGAAAATAATGCATGGCATCTGTAAAATGAAAAATGTTATGCTCTCAAAGAGCATTTCACTTGTCAGCCAAGTGGATGTGATAAATGGGATCACATACACCACTTGCATGCTCAACAGTTGTTAGCAGGCTCAGCATGATACACTCTGGCTAGGAGCCAGCCAGCCAGCCAGTGCATTTAGTCACTGGCATTCAATATACAATACTGTGATTCAAGCAACTGAAATAACAATAAAACAACAATGATATGCACTCATCTGTTACATTAAACAGTGAGAAGTGCTTTATTTTTGTTTGGCTTTGTTTGAGGAAAGATCACTGATGAGATTACTTTTCATATTATTTAAAATATTTTGAATTATAGCTACATCAGGAGTGCAGAATATAAAATTCACTACACAATTGGTGTAGCCCAGTGGGATGTCCAGTGTGGCTCACAATTCCTATGGCTTTCTCTGTTCCCCATACATCACTACATATTTCTATTTGTTCTCTTAAGGCTCCTATCTTTTTTCTCCTCCAGTTCTCTTTGATTTCCATCGTGATTCCCACCTGTCCCTGTATCTCATCATGACTAGCATTTGTTATCTAGTTGAGTACTGAAATGTCTGCAAGAAAACAAGCAAGCTCAGAAAGCACTCATTTCAACCCTGAACTAGAAATATTCTTCTTTATTGGTATTCTTCATCTCATCCTTCCATTTCTACTTCATTTCTTGATTTCCAATCTCTTTATACCCTGGCCCTGTCTTAGCTCTTCACTACATGCCCTGAGGCATGCTGGATATTTGGGGCTGTAACACTTCTAGAAAATAAAATCAATTGAGCAAAAATAAACTGGGTATATATTTCTAGATAATTGTGTATTGTATCCGCATCCTGAAGACTGAATCGGAAACCTTTTTCCTAGATATTTTAATGGCATGAGATTTGAGGCTGAATTTTAACAGAAGTTGCCAAAACCAATTCAGTGTTTGCTTCTTGAAAGCAATATCTTCATTCCAGAAATGTACCTGAGTCTTCAGAGAGAGGAAAACTTGCTTGGGGAGAAAACCAACTGTTTTTACATGATTCGAGAGATACACCTCTATGCAGGGGTGGGTTCCAAATTTTTTTACTACCACTCTGTGGGTGTGGCTTAATTTTGTGGGTGTGGCTTAATTTTGTGGGAGTGGCTTGATGGTCATGTGACTGGGTAGGAGTGGCTTGATGGTCATGTGACCGGGTGGGAGTGGCTTGACAGTCATGTGACCGGGTGGAAGTGGCTTGCCGATCATGTGACTGGGTGGGAGTGGCTTGTCAGTCATGTGATCGGGTGGGAGTGGCTTGACGGTCATGTGACTGGGTGGGAGTAGCTTGATGGTCATGTGACTGGGTGGGAGTGGCTTGGCGGTCATGTGACCAGGTGGGAGTGGCCAAGTCGATGTCACTGAAGGTGGGGGTGGCTTGGCAGTCATGTGACCGGGTTGGAGTGGCTTGGCGGTCATGTGGCAGTGGGCGGGGCTTCGTGGTCATGTGACTGGGTGGGCGTGGCTAGGTGGTCACAATCCTAGTTCCCCCTATCAGGATTCCTGCATCCAGACCTTTTGCAATCCCCCAAAGCAT
>QLTV01003390.1:3501728-3532787 GCA_003457575.1 Thermophis baileyi
GAAATCCCCAGGCAAAAGCACCAGCTGAAAGGAACACTTAAGTACAGCCATTAAGATAAGGGGAATCAGGCTAAAAATAACTCTCCTGGAACTCCCCATTTCCTCTTTCATGGCAGAATTAACCCCCAGGATAGGAAAGACAAAAGACCTGGGACCAAGATTAACCCAGGTAAACAGGAAAACACCCAGGGCAATCAGAAACACATCAAAACCCATCTAGCAGGGTGCAGGAGCTCACAAAGCTGCACATATGAAAGCAGCTAAAATTTCCTAAATTTTATGTGACACTATTTCCTAAAAAAAATACATTTCCTAAAAGCAATAACATTTCCAAAAAAAAATACATTTCCTAAAAACAATAACATTTCCAAAAAATTACATTTCTTAAAAGCAATAACATTACCTAAAAATAATTTATTTAAAGCATAAAGAAAAAAACCCCAGCCACTTACCCAATTGATTGGCAGGCAGGCAGGCAGGCAGGCAGGCAGGCAGGCAGATTCAGTTGCTCACTGATGAGATCCTTTTACTTCAAGCCAGGCAGGTCTGCCTGGCAGCCATTCGGGATTTGGCTCCTGAAGGGTGGAGGCTGTACAAGGTAAGGCAGGCTGGAGGCTGGAGGGAGGGAGGAAACTTTAGAGCCCTGATTGGCTAAGGGAGATCGGGGATCAGGCCTGCCAGCCAGCATGGCTCCAAGAGAGCCCCGGCTGGCTAAGGGAGACCAGGGATCCGGCCTGCCAGCTGGCATGGCTCCAAGAGAGCCCCGGCTGGCTAAGGGAGACCGGGGATCTGGCCTGCCAGCCGGCATGGCTCCAAGAGAGCCCCGGCATGTGCAGTGCCAAAAATTCACAAAAAAATCCAAAATAAAAAAGTGCCGAAAACAAGATGCGCAGTGCTGGAAACTTGGCTTCTGTGCATGCGCAGAAGAAAAAAAAACCGGAAAAATATTACCCCGAAAAAATTCCAAAAAAAAAAAAAAAAAAGATGGTGGCGACCACGGACCGGCACCGACAGAACTGGATCTGTGACGTCACTGTGACATCACCAGCGGGTCGCTACCGGTTCGGGCAATCCGATCCGAACCGGGAGGAACCCACCTCTGCCTCTATGGCTAAAATCAAAGGATGCAGAATAACATCTATGCATAGATTGGCTGTGAAAATTACTGAACACATGATTGTAAGAGCCCACCCCTCCATTATGCTGGCTGGAGTATTTTGGGACTTTGAAGCTACACATTTTTAAGTTCCAAGGCTAAGAGATACTGCCTTAGATACCCTGTTTTCCCCAAAATAAGACATCCCCTGATAATAAGCCCAATCGGGCTTTTGAGTGCATGGCAATAAGGCCAAGCCCTTATTTCAGGGTTCAAAAAAATATAAGACAGGGTCTTATTTTCAGGGAAACACGGTAGTAGGTGCTGGATTTCCTCTCCTCAGCAAGATATGCCTGCTGCAAGTTATGCCTGCATCTACTAAAATTGTTGTCATTAATAACCAATATGGTAGACATTGTGTTCTTGCTACTACTAAAGCATCATTTAACTGCCACTTTTCTACATGGAATGGGAGCTGCCATATTGCTTAGGACCTCAAGCACCCATACAATTCGAGTTCGCTATTTTGTCTACAGATGGGAAGAAAAAAAGATTGACTTGCTTTTCATGATGGGCAGAATCAAAAGCTACCAGAAACAGAAATTAAATTTATTTTCATTTACCCATGAGCAAAAGAGAAAACATCTGACAGGGAATGATGAAGACAAAATGGTTTTATATCCTTTGGTTACAAGACAGGACTGGAATGTGGGTGGGTGGGGGGAATAATGTATGTGACTTTCTCTGCCCAAGATACACAAAAAACACACACAATAATTGCTGCTGCTCAGTCAGTTTTAAAATCAGAATATCTGCTTGTCCAACTCAAATGAAAATTTCACTTGCTTATTTACCACCTATAGACATAACTATGAGCTTTACAGCTACAGACCATGATAAAGAAAGGTCATGCCCTCGAGGATATATACCACTGGAGATAGATTCAGTTCCCACCTCGTTATCTTTCTGAAAGGCCCTGAAGTCATGGTTCTGTCAGTGGACTTGGGGACCCCAAGCTGATAGGGAGCCAATTAAGTGGTTTGCTTGATTGTGTTTGCCACCACTGTGGGAGGTGGGGAGGTGGGGAATTTAAATTGTGATTTTTCATTTCTGTACACTTACCTAGAGTCACCATGTGTGAATTATATAATTTCGCTAAATAAATAAATAATTTAAGATCTTCTAAGAAATGGGCGGGGGAGTACTGTATCATACATTGAAATTCAAATCTGATTAAAAAAACAGACTGTACCCTTTGAACATGCAATCTATACACAGTATATATTATCTATTATGTACATTTCAACCACATAAGAAGGCAGAACTGTTAACGTGTTCCTTTTTTCAACATCAGGAAATTGATATGGTATGATTTTAAAGACCAAATATTAGTTTAAGGATTTAGCATATCATTACATGTACACTCATTATCCTATGCCCTTTTGAGATAAGCCAAATAGAAAGGGAATAAAAATAGTAAGCAAAATGAGAAAAAAGAAAATGCAGCTAAATCACCAGGTGGCCCATGGATACTAAATTTGCTCCCCATTCTGGCTTTAGTTAATCAAAGGTTTCACATCATACATTTTAGTAAGATTGAGAAAGAGAAGACTAGGTTACTCTCCTTAATTATATCCATGCCACAACAGCATTTCTTGCCAGTGATCAGGATAGTACAGATCAGTTTTGTCACATTTTAGCCAATAAGGAATAAATGCAACCAAAGCTCAGTTTTACCCTAAGGATGTTCATGTTAACAATCTTGAATCTAGAGACTACAGGTTTGTTGCTAAGCAATGTGGTCATTAAGTGGTCATTACATGATATGACAGACTTACAGCCCCCACTGTGGTTAAGCAAATCAGTTGCAGTTATTAAATGAAACAACAAATCACTGAGAGTTGTGATTTCACTGACAGATTCTCTCAGGGGGTGGGTTGTGGATCCTGTTGCTGCCGGTTCACTCAGGGTTTCACAATCCAAAAATAGCTTCTGTGCATGCAATCCAAGATGGCGACACCCATGGAGACCGCCAAAAGAACCAGTTCCGTGACATCATAACCGGTTTACTAACGGTTCTAAAGAACTGGTTAGAACCAGTAGGAACCCACCTCTGGATTCTCCACTGACTCTGCTTGTTTCAAGTCAGCTATGAACCATCATTACACCGAATGGTTGCTAAACTTGGCAGTCATTAAGCAAAGACTACATGTACCTTGCCAGTCAGCATTCTGTCTTCATACCATGAACTAAGAGAAATATACAGTGTACATATTCAAGGGGAAAAAAACATGCAATTTTGCAATCAAATCAATACTTTGGTTTACTTATTTATATCATGCGTCATGATGAGAGTTAAAGCTAACTCATTCCAGTAATTCATTGTTATAAATTTCCTTAAAAAATAAACAACATGAATTAAAATGTTACTTCTTCTACGTGAGTTTCCATAAGTTATTGGCCTAATCGAATTAAGAAATCTGAGGACTGAGAATGTTGCCTTACTAACAAGTTAAGTGTTGTGAAATCCCATTAGCAACTTGTTTTCCCAAGCTGAAACCAAGAGGTTAGGAAAGCTTTCCATTTAAAACTGATGGCCTTAAGAGAAATGCATTTGCTCCCACCATAAGATGAAAAGGATAAATTAATTTTAGGGGAGCTCCAAAAGAAAGATAGTACAAAAGTTTCTGAAAATTATTAGAACATTTGGTTTAGGGAAGCTTCTTAATGCCTAGGCCAGTACATACAGAGAGATTGATATAGTTCGTTGTTTGTTTGCTTTTTATTCCAAAGCTTCAAAAATTTTATGGTTACTCAAAAACAGTAACTTTTCATTTCATTTCATTTCATTTTTTTATTTTGCTATTAAAATGAAGCCTATGCATGTGTCAGTGTATGTGCATATGCAGAAGTCACTACATTCTCAGCTACTTTCAAGAAAATCACTTTGATTCAAAAACCATTTTATTGTAAGCCAAACAAATTTGTACATCAAATCAGGCAGTTTCACAACTTGTCAAACATAACCTCAAGTCTTTCATTGTCTCAGCTTTACTATACTACTTTTGGTTGTCTGTATAAATGATCTAACAGTTCAGAGAGAAACTGGGATGACTAGAAATATCTTGTGAACATTTACCTATTTACTTATATGATATTAAAGTTTCCAAACATAATGAGGTGGATCAAACTATCACCACTAATTTGCACCACACAATAATTTGCCTTCAGTTCAAGCAACATATTGTCCTATTTCTATTATTCATATGGTTCTGTAGAAGTATATAGCAAATATGTGAAGAAATAAAAAGATGTAAAGTTCTTTGATAGAACTGATTCCATGCATAAATGGTTCCTAATTCTCAGTTCTGTCTTTCGTGAGTCCAGATAAGTTGCTGTATAAATGTAATGATAGCTGAGCAGGTGACAAAATATATAAGACTACCAGAACTAAGTGCAAAAATTCAGACAACCGCTTAAACAGATTCCTTATATTGAAACCAACCATGTTCAAATCTAGATAATGTTTGGATAGAAAACTGTCATCTACTAGACTGGCTAGATTGAGAAATTGAGAGGAGGGCTGGCATCTCATTTTTGTAATGCTGTAAGAAAAGTAGATGTTACGGGTCCTGCAGTCACCAGCAATCAAGTTCAACTCAAGGGAAACTTTATTCTTTTAATGTAATGAGTTGTTTGGTTCATAAGTTTTGAATCCCAAAGTTTAATCTATATACATGGCATTACTAACTAAAGCATAGAGGTCCCTCTGTTTTTATATCTATTTTAATTCAGCAATGGCAAATAAGATATAAGAATCAGATCCACTTCATACAGGAGTTTGGAAAAAGACTTCTATAAACCTGTGAAGTAAGTAGAAATAACCATACATTAGACATAGTTTTAAAGTACCATATATTTGGGATATTGGAATACTCTTTATTGTCCAAGTATAATTGGATAATAAAGGAATTTTTCTCCAGTGAATAAGTTCTCAGTGTACATACAAACAACAGAGTGGTAAGTCATAGATAATAAATCATAAAATATAATCATAAATCATAAGATACAAACAAGTGATAAATCATAAGATACCAATAGGAGAAGGCAGTAGGAAAGATGTGAAGATGAAGGTAGGTTTGGCCATTTCTAAGATCCAAATGTAATGTAGAAACTTGGCAAATCAGTGTTTTAATCATGTGGAGATTCTTTGAGGAGACAAGGGTCTCTTCGGGTGCCTTGCAAATAAAACCCATAACACAAAAAGGGAACTGAGCTCTGTATGGTGGAGTTAGGGGCTCAACTTTGTGTTTTTTCCTTACAATGCCAGATGCCAAACATCTCAAGACAACTAAGAGCAAAGAATTAAGGTTGATGACTGATCTTGGGCCAAGCCCCATCCCTCAGTCTAACTTACTTAATATAATATGATGATAAGGAAAGAAAATACTATTTGAACAGTGTTCTGAATTAGGTCTGTGCATAAAACAATGCCCCACCTTAAGCTCTGGCCTCAGTCTAAGCCATTGCATGATCTGATCTGATGTGGTAAACTGATTTGGATTGAACTGATCCTTTGAATGGCCAATTCAGCATGGTCAACCATTTTTTATGGTGGAAAAAGGCCTCTTTGCATGCGTGGGGCATGCGCAAAAGCCCCTTTCATCACCCAGACTGAAGCACCAAGGATGCGTGAAGTGTACCACTTCAGTTCACTGCTTTGCTTCAAAGGGATGCTTTGATCAAAACTTTGTTTAATCAAAGTACCCTTTGAAGCTCTGCATGGGACTGTTCTGGAGGAAAGGTGGATTGTAAATGAACATATGCATTGGTCAATGTCTGAAAAATATCCATTTGTTCATCTTAAAAATGGACCTCAGAACTTGGCAATGTTTTTGCCACATGGAAGAACCAAATACTGTGAAATACCCCCATATTTCTGCTCATTTCTGCAATATATCTTGTTTAATCTTGTTGACAAAAATTCTATTCCTAACATGCAGATTTTTTCCTTCCAGACTTATGAGTGCTGTTTTGGGATAATAGTGAGAAATAAGTGGTCACAAGATGTCTTTGCAACTGAAATGCATGAATTGGAATACAGACAGACATGTGTATGGGACATGGTCTAAAAAGTCAAAATGGTTGATCTCCTGGTGCAATGCAAGCTCCACCTGTTTTTATGTGCAATTCAATGCACATTAAAAATATGGGTGGAGTCTCATCATGGCTGCCATCTGGACTTTTTTTTATGACATCTGGCAGATCTAACTCAATACAGTTGTTTTCCTACCGGTACAATAATTTAGCTATGGTCATTTAAAGTTCCAGTGTGTACACACAGCTAATTTAATTTTTAAACATTTCATTTTAATGCCTGTAAGGAAACAATGTTCCTAACTAATATTGTGTTTGCTTTGAGAAGAAGCCTCATTGAGTAGGTGAAAAAAGAACATAATTGGTAAAACAATGTTAATTATGAATGCAAACACAAATGCTAGACTGTAAAAGTAGACTATAATGTTATGTGATGATTTTTTGTGTGATTTTGTTTCTTGTGTTATTGTGTTTTTAATTCTCTTTGCTCACCATTCCCAAAACATTTTTGTGAACCTGCCAACTATGACTTTTATTTTGAAAAACTAGAAGCTTGTAAAAGTGAAATATGGAAGTTTTAAAATATCAGAGGCTATTGATAAGAAATATTTCCCTTTGAATGTGAGCCCTTAATCACATATACCATCTTTATTTTGTTTTTATTTTGCTTTGAATGCTAGAGTTTTGTTCGTTCATTTCCGGTTTAAGTTTTAAGCCTTATTAAGCAAAACTTTTATTCAATTAATAGTTGGGTTAATTTTTCTGTCCATGACCTTGTGATTATGTTCTCAAAGGAGGTGGGTATGAGCAATTCTAGAGATGACTTGAGAAACAAGCCTAAAGCTGTTATCAAATTGTATGCAATTCTTGTGTTGCTGTTGCAGGCTAAGCCATTCAGAATGGCTTGCCTTCAGAAGTTGTGGGTGCTTCATCACTGAAGGCTTTTAAGAAGAGATTGGACAGCCACTTGTCTGGAATGGTATAGGGTTTCCTACTTGAGCAGGGAGTTGTACTAGAAGACTTCCAAAGTCCCTTCCATCTTTGTTATTCTGTTAACAAACTGGGCACAATTTGGGCAGCTCTGGCAAAACGATGTTTTACATCACTTGGCTATGCAATTAAACCCAGCTCCCTTATTCGGGAACTTTTATCTGGAGCTCTGCTTCTCAAGGAAATAACTGTTATTAAGATGACTGGTCACACAGGGACTCCTATAATTATCAAAGCTGATCACAAAAGTCAAGCAGGTGACCTTTTCATAATCTCACTATAACATTTTCTGTAGCCCTTCTAACCCTTATCCTGTAACAACTGCCTCTCATTACTTCTCTAGAGCAGATTTTCCCTTTATTCTGGTAACAAAGAAATTCAAGCACATTTCATCCAATTGAGTAGGAAGAGTGGAAACTGGAGTAAGTTTTCATTTGGGAGGAATTCTAAGCCAATTTTACCTAAGGCCCTCCTTCTTTACTTTGCTTATTTAATCCTTTTTGTGGGATATGAAATCAAAAAGAGGTTGAGTGGGTGGGTAAAGTTTGCATTATTAGTGGGTATAAGGGATACATCAAATAGTAGCTGAAATAAATCTGATTTGCCTTTGTTTTTGACAGATGAGCCATACAATCCTACAGTATTTGCAAGCCTGGATTTCTATTCTACAAGTAAAAATGCAGCACAAAGATCTACAGCTTGGTCCCTGGGCTTTTGTAACAGCACACCAAAGAAAAATGTCTTCAACCTTCTTGGAAGAATCCCCACCAAATTCTGTTTCTACAAGAACTGCAGCAAGGGTATAAGTTGTAGCATGATGAGCTCAGCTATCACATCTAAATGTAGCCCCAAATCCACTAGAACACAGGTGTCAAACTTGCCGCGTCATGTTGTCGTCACATGATGTATCACAACTTTTCCCCCCTTCGCTAAACCAGGTGTGGGCATGGCCAGCACATGACGCATCTGGCCCACGGGCCATGAGTTTGACACCCCTGCACTAGAAGATCAAAAATTTACAAAAAAATTCCAAATCATCCTATCTCAAGATCAATCTCTTGAGTCTCCCCACCAATCAGAGCAGAAACAAAAAAGTAGATTCCACTGAGGGAGCACCGCATGAAGAGACTGATAAACCCCAACCCTCCACAAGCATACTGGAAAGTGAACATGCAGATGAATGTTCCCAAAGAATTGTGATTAAGGCACTGGGCTAGAAAGTGGGAAACAGTGAGTTCTAATTCCACCTTAGCCATGAGCCAGTTTTGGGCCAGTCACTCACCTCACATGGTGGTAATTGTGGAGAAAATAGGAGGAGCAAGGTTTGTTGAATGTATTCGTTGCCTTGAGTTATTTGTGAAAATAATAAAGTCAGGATACAAATAAATAAATCAGTTGATAAAGAATTTGTAATGTTCTCTTCTTTTGCTTAGGGATGGGATTAGATAGGGTTGAAAGAAACACATTCATGAAGATACTCTCAATGTATGATGGATATTAATGTTTTTTAGATTGTTGGGTGTTTGCACATTTCTCGCTTCACATGGGGGGGGGGATTTCCATGCTAGCTAGATTTCCAAATGCAAATAAAAAGAAAACAAGATGGCAAACCTCATGGCAAGCAGGAGAAGTGGCTTTGAGTAGAATTAAACCTCTAAGTTCATTACCTCTGTGCACTCAAACAATATTTCAGAGTGTGAATAGATGGTAGTAACGAAAGGGATTCTGAACCTAATGCCTTGACACAATGGCAACTTTCAATCTCTAGAAGAATTCTATGCTCAACGGTCTTGCTATGATATGACTTAGTCTTTACAATGCATTCACACCTGTCCATTTAGTTTTACTGTTTTAGCAGGGCACTACTGAATCTATGCAGGTCAAATACACATTTTCAAGGAGTTTCATTTTGTTGCATTTCCAATCCCCTGCTATTTGCCACATGAAGACATGTGGGATTCTCTGTATAATGTAATCAAGGAGGTCTTTCAGAGTTTGGGGTAGTCTTTGTGCACTATTTAAAAAGAAATATTGCACTTACATCCCTGAGAAGGTATCTATAAAATTTTAGGTAAGATAAAGGGAACTTCTAAAAACAATAGGAAACAGATACTTGGAATCTTTGCTCTTTACTTACCTCTTACCTGGGCCCAACTGGTAGATATATTTTCCAAAACCTTTTATGTTTTGCAAAGAATTGCAGAGATGATATCAGCTGTAAAAAGAAGTATAATTAACCCTTGACACCTGCAATGCACTAATGCTTTACATTTCCCTCCATACATGTTGGGAAATACCCAGCTTGGCAGTGGGGAAGAATCAAGCATGGAGCTAGTCTAGAGTCACTGTGCAACTATAAAAGGGCCAGAACCTGAATTCCTTGGAGGGTTATCTAATGGTGCCCAAGAGAAAGCTGCCAGACTGGGGAGATTCCTGTATTACAGGCAGAACTTAATAAAGTAATTAGTTTGAACTCTGCACATGTGGGCCTGGTTGTTTGTGCCTGACAACACCCTAACTACAATCAATACTGAACACACACCAGATGAAGAAGAAATTCAACATACAACGATAATGCTTATGAATTACCACTAGGGAGAGCTGTGCAGGGAGCCTAAATAGCCTTGAAGAATATCCTGAAGTAAATTTTAACTGGCCTGATGAGCTGGCATAAGCACCATAATTTCTAGATGGTGAAACCAGTTCTTACTTGCTTTCAATGTTTATGTTCTATCTAGATGTAGGAAATCTTCTTGAAGAACAATTGTGCATATGTTGATGATGCAAACCTTGCTTAGATATTCCTTATTAATTAGTTGAAATTTAGTTAAATAACTATTTACACTGGAATCACATTTATTCTGCTTGTTTTTTCCCAAGTGCCTCCTTTGTTTTTAATGAAATGCTCATGTTTTTTTTTCTTTTTTTAATGAAATAAAGTGTTCCAGCTTGTTGACTGTTTCATTTGTGTTACAGTATTTCCCCAACAAACTATGCATCTAAGTTCACAGAGGACAACAAAGTGGCATATAAAAATTGTAATTAATTGAAATAAACTGACATTAGGAACAAAGAGATTTTATTGTTGGGTATAAAGTTTATGTATATTAATGTGATGCATTGCTAATATGACTTCTGCTTAGAAACTTCTGATTTGGTGTTTTATATCAAAAGAGCAGAAACCCATTTCACTTTTAATTAAAGTGAGATGGAAAAAGCTTTGCTTTGCAACAGATGCAACAGAGGAAAGCCTCATATGATACTTTCCCAGAACTTACACATCAGATTTAACTAGTAGTTTCCTTGAGTAGTTTCTGAACGGAAATAGCATTTCTTAAATGACAGATTTAGTCAAGGGTAAATTTTGGTGTGATCCTTAAATACTTAAACTCATACTGGGAATATTATCTGCCAGGCTTTGTTTGAAGTTAGAGTGCGTATGTATAGGGAGATAAAAGGGATCATAATGTACTAGAAAAAAATGTATAAGGAATCCACTTAATTTACTGGAATGCACCACTGGATGAAATCTACTTTGCCAAAGAAACATTTAAAGTAATTCAGTGATTAGCGTGATGCAATAAAAATATTTGAATCAATGGCATATGGGATATACTTATTCCTCATTTTAGCCTTTACTTCAAAGAGTTTTCCCCAACCACAAGTGATAAAATCAGCTCCACTTCTAAAAGATTTGTATTAAAAAAAAAAAACTGTGCTTCAGGATCATCTTACAATAAATGACTATTTGGCTTTAAATTAGTGTTTCAATAGCATATTGCTATTCCAGCAAAAAACAACCCAACTGAAACAACTCAACCTATAAAGGAAAGAAAGGTTGAGTTTAGCACTTTGCATTCAAGCCTAGCCTTGAGAATTGCATTTTTCCTATACTTTCTTTTCTCTCTTTTGCGTTTTGTAATTTTTTAAATTGATGTGACTGCTTTGTGATGCAATAATTGAGAAAATGGATGATAATGGTGATATTATTTTAAAAATGAGTGTATCTTCTTTCTTTCATGTATGGCAGTCCCACCAATTTTTTTCTCAGGAAGAGAAGAATGTCATTGCTTCTGTTTTTTTAAGTAATAGCAATATACAAAGAAATTGGTTTGCTGAAGAGCTCTGGGAGGTGAAGCAGCAAAATACTGGCATAAATAAGAAATGAGTATGACTGGATATGGGAAAGAGCTCAAATTTGAGCCTAGGCTATGAGGGTAAGAATGGCAAAGTGGATTTACTTCTCTGTTCTTATTGCATCTGCAGATAGCTGCCTCATAGGAAAAACCAAGCAGATCTAGACTACTATGAAGAATCTGGAGAGTAAAATTGTTCACCTTTGCTGGGTAAGTCCAACAGACATGGCAGGTTTTGTGCCTTTGGTGTTATTTGGGACTTGTTTGAGCAGGTGGATCCTGAGAAGATGGACAGGGTTCTCTGTGCTATTAGTCTGACTTCTATAGATTGGATCCCTTATTAGGATCCCTTAAACTGCCAGGGAACTGATGGGAAATAGTGAATGCATTTTTGAGTGAGGGGTACCTACTTTCTATCTTGAAAAAGTGGTGGTGTTCTCAACTATTACTTGACTTACTGTTTTGGACAACTATTGTCTAGTAGACAATCTTCCTTTTTCAGGAAATGTTATTGGAAAAGGTGGTGGACCTGCTACCACAAACAATCCTGGATGAACTAAATTAGATGATCCCTTATCAGTCAGCAATCAAGCCTTAGTATAAGGTACTTTTGTGGATGATCTTTGGTGGAAGCAGGATAGTGGGAATTTGACATTCCAGGTCCTGCCATATCTTTTGGCAGCTTTCAGCACCATTGACTATGCAATCTTTCTGGGATAGATGCCAAGTTTGGAGTAGGGGACCTATTTTGCCATGATTTTTCTTCCTCAATTGCCAGTTGCACTAACTGAAGACAGGGAGAGATCAAACTCTGAGGCAATTTGTTGTGAGATGTGGCAGAATCCTTTCATCTTTGCTCAAGTTCTGTGAGTAATTTATGACAAATTAATTTAAGCACATACAGTAAGCCTGTTAATTGCTTCTGGCTCTGCCTGCTTTTGATCAAAGTTTTGCATGGAACAGCAAAATGCAGAGAGCTGCATTTGCTACCAGTTAACCATTGGGTGCAATTCAAGGTGGTTGTATTCTGTAAAGCCCTACATGGAAAAATGTCTGCTTCTCACTGTCATTATCCCCTCTGGCTTGAATCTATTTAGCTGGTGAGATTTGAGAGAGGGATTGCTGAAGGTTCCCTTGCCAAAGGAATGTATTCCAGGGCCTGATAGAGCTTCTCAGTGATGGCACCCCCTTGTATGTGTATTATACACACACACACACACACACACACACACACACACACACACACATTGTGTTCTTGGATATCTGGACCATCCCTCCTTCATGGGCTTCAGAAATACTTTTCTGGAGAATATTTTAGGACAAATATAAGATTAGCATACTCCTTATTGGTGATCCATCAGCCTGATCTTACAATTATTATTTTACACATATTTTATGAATAAGTTACAATGGATGGATGGATGGATGGAAAAATGAGTGAGTGGAAGAAAGGTAGGAAATCTAGACATAGATGTAGATATAGATACATATCAGTAGTGGGTTCTAAATTAGTTTGCTACCGGTTCGCACGCGCACTTGTGCACGCGCACAATGCTTCTGCGAATGCGCAGAAGCATCCCAGGTGGATGGGTGGAGCCTCCCACCACTACCGGTTCTAAGAACTGGGCCAAACTGGGAGCAACCCACCGCTGATACATATATGATATATTTAATTGTAACAGATTATTCTACACTGAAAATTGTTGATATAAAAATCCTTTTTAAGTACCTAATGTCAGGGTTCCAAGTAACACCCCCAACGAAAGAAGACTCCGAGGCTAGGCATTCCTCAAAGCACAGCACTAAATGTAGCAGGCCTGAAGATCCAATGCTCAAGATGGCTTCCAGGCCTGACACCTATAACACCAAGCATTAAATGCTCACTGAACCCAGCAGCAATATTCATGGTTGTGAATTTCATCCAAGACTGGCTAATTCTTTTTTTATATATAAAAAGTTTTTATTTTTTTCCAACAAACAATACATCATCAATCACAGTGTATCATCTGGATACATCATTTTAAATCAACATCTTTTCTTTTACCACTATTTTCTTGATATATAAACAACTCTACTTTTACAATTCAATTAAACTTATCCTCTATCAAAACCTTTCCCTTTCATTTTATTTAACTCCATATTTATATTCATTTTCTATCCAACGATAAAAATGCTCCTATACATCATAATACTCTGATTCTTCTTTCCTTTCGATTGCCATTGTTAATTGTTCATTTCTGCACATTCCAGTATTTTCTTAATTATCTCTCCTTTTGTAGGGATTTTACCTGCTTTCCAATTTTGTGCAAATACAATTCTCGCTGCAGTTATTACATGAATGATCAAGTACACAATTTCTTTACTATATTTCTCTGATAAAATACCCAACAGGAACAGTTCTGGTTTTAGGTCAATACGTTGCTGTGTCATCTTTTCTAACCACTTTCGAATTTGTGCCCAATAATTTCTCGCTTCTGCACATGTCCACCACATATGATAATACGATCCTGGTGTCTGGTGGCATTTCCAACATTTAATTGATTTATCTTTAAACGTTTTTGCCAATCTTTCCAGGGACATATGCCATAAGACTGGCTAATTCTGAATTAAGTCACACTATTGAACAACCCAATATAATGTGAAGGATATTCTGTGCATCAAAGGGCTGGAAAAGGAGTCTAAACAAAAGATGAAATTGGGTGTATTTTGTTTTAAGTTGGCATATTGGGTTCTGTATAACATACACTGTCATAAGAAAAAATATTTTAGTAAGCTCTACATAATGTAAGAGCTACATAGGAGTGCAATTAGACCTCATTATTTAATAAACATCTTATACATAGTTTCAATTCATGGTGGTTTGAGATTCTCACAGCTGAATAACTCATTGTATCGTGATTTAGCATACTTATTCATTCATTTGATTTTTACTCTGATTAGTAAATTAATAATGATTACTAAAATAAACTAAGAGATGGGGAATCCTTGGTGGAAACAATACCCTAATTAAGGAACTACTAAAGAGAAAACCACACCGCTATCAATAGTGGCAGAGCAAGCTACTGAATATAAACAGGGAGCAAAGGCCATACTTGCTAGCATTGATGATGTTACCTAGATGTGTAAGCAAACAGCCAAGCTCAAAGAGCACGAAAGAGTTCATAAACTAGTAAAGCCACATTCCTCAAATCTAGTTTCTAACAAAGTTTCAGTACCAGATAGTAGCTGAAAGCCTGACTGTAAGAGATCCAGAAAAAACAGTATTCAGATGAATCTGGAGCTGTGAGGCCGGCATGGTTGTAAGGTTATAATTGCATAGATTTCTCAGGCTAGGCAAGGGTGTCTTCAGTGGGAGTGTTATTACTATTATTTGGATTTGTTGATGCTTTGTGTTGCAGTGAAACCAATAAAGGAGACTCATGGCTGAACTGTGGGGTCCTTTGCTTGTTTTCTTGCAGATGTTTCATTACCCAAACTAGGTAACATCATCTCTAGCACTGATGATGTTATCTAGTTTGGGTAATGAAACATCTGCAAGAAAACAACCAAGCTCAGAGAGATTGTTGCAGTGTAAATTTTCAATGTATTTTCCAAAACATTTGTGGAGGGGAAATTAAAACTTTCTTATTTCAGCACATGGATGCCTTGAGTTTGTAGTACTGCATTTCCATAATTATAACAGTGCTGAAATTTTACTATTCAAATTTTGAACCCAATATTTCTGATTCCCCTCCCCCCACCGTTCCTCCACCAGAATGCCTGCTATTGACATTTTTGTTCCTGGTGTCTTATAATGTTGCTTTGATCATTGTGTAATTATACTTGGCAAAAAAAGAAAGACCAAAGGAATGGTTTTTGGTTTTTGTTTGCCAAATATGGGTAATTCTTCATGTTAAAGGCTGTCAGTACAATGACAGTCATATTATGTCTTACTTAGAGTGAAGCAACTCTTTTGACAAAATACTATAAAAGTTTTGTATTTCTCAATTTATAAGATGATGACTCAAGAGGTACTGGAGACTTTCCATATTGGCTAGAATCCAGATTCCTACTTGCCCAACAAGGCAGCTGCTTTGTGAGTTTATTGCTTTTTCAAAAGACAGACCTGTTTGTAGAATTAGGTTGGGAAATTACTAACATATACCCACCTGTGCTTTCAGTTTCCAGCTAGGTTGGACAGGATCATAGATATCCACAGCCATAAGCCTGAGCTGAGATGTTGCTCATATGTAGTGGACATAGCTGCTTTCAGAAAGATAATCAGAAGTGAATTGGCATGGAGCATACATATGCTATTCAGCTCTATTTGCCTTGTTACTACATTGTTCCTCACACATTGGTTCAAGAAAATGCAGCACATTGCAAACAAAAAGAGTTTCCTCAAAAATAAAAACTGTGAAACTGAGACTTTTGGTTATTAGAGTTAAGCATATTTTGGGACATTATAGAGAATTCATAATGAGACTGGTTTTAAAAATAAAACAGCAACAAATCTTGCTTCCCCCCCCCTCCTCTCCTGTGTTGTAACAATTTAATATCTTCAGCATATGATGAGAATCAGAATTATCCCTTCTCCACCCACTACTGACAATTTTTTTCCTTCTGATTTCAGCATCTTTTTAATGGTGCTAAAACCAATTAATGAAATACTGAAAGGTTTGCAAAAACAAAGTTCAGCCCACTGGAGAACATTAGTGCATCACCTACTCATTATAGCCATGAATACATATGATCTTTGATCTGTGTGAGAGAAGCTAAATTCACAAACATGTTTTCTTTGGTCACCTCATTGCCTCTTAATGGAAGTAAAATTTATATTGCTAATTACTGGATTGCAGATAATGGAAACTGCACACAAAAACAAATAGGAAAGATTAAAATCAATCTCACTTCTCTTGCTCACATTTCTTTTTATAAGTACATAAAAAATAAATCTGCCTATTAGATCTCTAAAGCAATTGTTTGAAAAATGACTTCCTACATCTATTACACATTTCATTAACATTCTTTTTAGACAAATTAATCTGTGGAAGCGTGCCCAGTCACTAGTCTGCCTGTGGCTTTCAGTGACAGTTATAGATCCAGTGATTGAAATTGTCTTCATTTCCAGGGTGGCTGTAGAAGGAAAAAAGAAAGAGAAATGAGACTTTCTCCGCACTTTTTTAAATCTTCTTCCACTTTCCACCAACTAACTTCCAATCTATATGAAAGCAGACGATTTTTCAATAATTTTGGGCACAGAAGAAAAGGAATGCTTAAATAGTTGGATCACATTTCCTACAGCTGTTTTTTCTATGGTAACATATTTCCATGGGGATTCTCCCCCCCCACACACACACACACCTCTGCTTTTTAAACTCTTTATATATACTTCAGCAAAATTATTGAATTGGCCTACTTTTTTAACATTATGATTAGGAATAAGAAAAAAGATTACAAGAATAACATGAGATGTTAGTGGCAGTAATGGATTAAAATAAAGAACGTAGGATAGTGTAATCTTCGCCTTTGTAATTGGGAAATACATTCCCCAAAGGTAAGGGCCATGTGTGTTCTCATCCCCAGCTGGAAGGGCCATTTGATATAGTAACTAGAAATGATGGGGAAACTGGAGCCAGAAACATTGGGAAAGTGCCTTGCTGGAAGGGTGGAGTTTGGATATCACTTCTACAGTACAGGTCCGAAGGTGAGACGTATAGAAATACTTTGTTATGATTTTATTACTAACTACCTTTTCACTTGGCTACCTTTTTCACAGGTTCAATTTCCTAGACATCAGTCTTTCTGAAGACACAAGCAGAGGTGGGCTTCAGCCAGTTTGGACTGGTTCGGGCGAACCAGTTGTTAAGATTCTGCGCAGTTCGGCGAACCGGCAAATCCCACCACTGGCTGGCCCCGCCCACCCCACCCCACCCTATCTCGCCTCGCCTGCCTTGGCTGGTGGCTAGAGTCACGCCCGCGCCCAGCTACTCTCTGTCTAAAGTTGCGCTTGCTCACCCAGACCATGTGGCCCAGTTGATCTCCGCACCTCACCCGCTCTGCTCACTGCGGCTGCCCAAAAAAGGTAAGGCGCTCGGCTGAAGGGCTGCCTCAGGGTGGACACGGCGAGGCTCAGCCGCCTTTCGGGCCTGGCTCTCGCCATCCTTCTGCCTGCATGCCGCCCGCTCATGCTTCGCCTCGGATCAGGGGATGTGCCAGTCCCTGGCTCTGGCCTTCCCCAGGGTCTCCGCCCACATGCTGCCCACTTGTTCTTTGCCTCAGGTCGGGGGACACGCCAGTGGCTCTGGCCTTCCCCGGGGCCTCCGCCTGCATGCCGGGCCGCCGCTGTGAGAACGGTGTGAGCTCCATGGGCTAGAAGGTAAGGTTGATGGCAGGGAAGGAAGATCCGCTCCGGGCTTGCTGAGCTCAGCCGAAGGACCGCCTTGGTGGGGGGGCTTCTCACGCCAGCAAAGAGCGGCGGCTGCAGGCTTCTCGCGCTGAAAAAGACTGGCAGCTGCAGGCTTCTCGCACCGAAAAAGAGGCGGCAGCTGCAGGCCAGTGTCTCGGGGCAGGGTCGTGTGCCCAGCTGCACCAACAAAGGCAGGAAGTAGCTGCCTGCCATTTCTTGCTGCAAAAACCTTTTTAAAAACCCTGACTGTCGGGCAGCAAGACCCAGCAAGAGATGAGGCGTCGGAGAATCATCGTTGCTGTTGCTGCAAGATAAATCTAAGGCTCGGCCACCGCCACTTCGGCCCGCCTGCGCCACCCCACCTTGCCATGAGTGACATCGAGTTGGCCACATCCACTCAGTCACATGACACCACTCCAGCCACGCCCACCTGGTCTTTAGGACGAACCGGTTGTTAAATTAGTTGGATCCCACCACTGGACGCAAGTCCCTGTTAAAGTAATGACAAAGAAGAAGCTTATAGAAAAATGTATTTGTAAAGGTATGAAATGCTCTTCTTACAAATGCTATTCAGACAAAAGCTTTGGGGATTCTGCATTTCTCCCAGGAAACTGTGGCTGTTTAAGGCATTTATCTGCTTGGCATAAAATGGGATAATTGGGCAAAGGGATATGAACAACACTATTCTCTTTCTCAATTCACTGAACATTAACCATAGATTAAAACTTTAATTATTGAATAATTATCCTTTTAAGCATAGGTATATATTCAAAACCTTCTGTGGCTCTGGTGTTTTGATCCAAAGTTTATAAAGCTTCTGATTCATTGAATTCATTTTGCTTATTTGGGGACTCTGTCAAAAGACTTTCCCTCTGCTCTCTGCTAGTAAACAGAGGAAGTATTTCACAAAGGAAGCCATCACAAAACTATGCAAAAGTAGGCCAGAATAAACTTGTGATAAATTGGTATAGTTGAAGAGTAAAATCATTATATAGGAAATACTAAACACGGCCAAGATCAAAACAGATGGATAATGGCTTAGATATTAAATGTTGGTTTCATTATCATCATTTTAGCCATTGTCTATCCCCTGCAGGATGAAGGCTTCTTCTGCATGTTTCATACTATTCAAATATAAAACTTTCCCTTTTTAAACATGCTATATGTGCATCCTTCCTAGCTACCCAGATTAAGTGAGGAGATCAAATCTCTAATCTTATCAGCTATGCATCTTATCAAGAACCATAAGACCCAGGCAAAAATGTGAAGGGAGGTATTTCTACATCCCAGCATAGAGATAACCACATTCAGTATATATATTTGATGGTCTGGTGAGCAAACCTCATTCTTCAAGGCAAAGTTCCACCATGATGTTCCCAAGATTAGATCTTCCTCAATTTATGGAATTCATGAGCAAATTTTCTGTACAATGCTTGCACTATAAGCCATCCAGCGGTGGGTTGCTCCCAGTTCGGCCCGGTTCTTAGAACCGGTAGCAGCGGCAGTGGGAGGCTCCGCCCACCCACCCGGGATGCTTCTGCGCATGCGCAGAAGCATCATGCGCTAGCGCGCACGTGAACTGGTAGTAAAGGGTTTTAGAACCCATTACTGAATCCATTGTACATTTTGTCTCTGCTAGTATCCCATGCTATATCATTGTATTTTCCCTCTGAAACTATAGTCACGACTTATCCCCAAAAGGGTGCCATATGTTAACTGGAAATAGGCTATTTCATTGTTCCAAACAAAGAATATGAGCACAGGGCACTTTCATGTACACCGGGGTGAACCTATCACAGGATTGCCACAGGACTGTCTGCCATATTCTCATGAACAGCAACCTATTGTTACTATTAGCGGAAAGCAGTAAGCACTAAATCCTGGGCAAAGTTCCTGCTCAGCTTGCAAAGGACTAGCTATGGAATCTGTTGGTCTGGCATGTGTCTTTCCTATTGCCCATTGCAATGAGACATATGACACTGAAGCCTTTTGCCAACAAGGCACTAACCAAAACCAGCAGATCTCAGAGATACTCTTACCACAATCTGTATTTTGTCCTTCATATCTCAACCTGCCCATATTGTCTCTTGCTGATCCATCCAAGTCACCCAAAAGGGACATCAGAGAATTCTTGCATTACTCTGCAGTATTGGAAGAGCTATACTGTTATATAAACACAGCTGTTCCCTTTGCGACTGCTGCCATTGGTTGCCTAGCAATGGAACTCAGCAGCAGACTGCAGTATTTCCGAGAAAGCAATAGTTAGGCGGAGGCCTCAAAATAGCGTGCCATGTGTACTAGCTTCTCCCCTGTTATATTGGAAGAGTGATTACTTTCTCCATAGCTGTGAGATAAATGGGTAGAAGTCAGTATTTGTTTACATGCACTGGATGTGTATATATTATTGTCTCTATTCAGTGGTTTCTTAAGCACCATTTCACTTTTTATTGTTAGTAAGACCCAATTGTTAGAGTTTTATGTTCTCTTTGAACTCATATACACGTATGTGTTGGCCCACAGAATGACTTACATATTTAGACATGTACACAATACTGTACTATATTTGCATCAGCTAATGTTTATTTATATCCAAAGTGCAACCATTGTTTTGGGTCCAATCCTAATAATGACATGTGCATAAATAAAACTAGATAGAGAACACCTCTGCAGACATCTGTAGACAAGGACATCTGTAATCCATTAGAAGGAAAAGCAAACAGATGCTTCAATTTTATATGTACCAGGGAAGTCTGAATTACCATAACGTACTAATGTTTTGAGTAACGTTGAAGTAGGTGGTTACTTCTATCTCCATTCTTCCAGGAACTGAAGATAGTCCAAGCAACAATTTGGACACAGCCTGTATTTGGATTTGTTAACACAGTAAATCAAATCCCACTCAGTAGTAAAGAAACTTATGGGCAGAGGTGAGATTCAGCAGGTTCTGACCAGTTCTGGAGAACCAGTAGCGGAAATTTTGAGTAGTTCGGAGAACTGGTAAATACCATCTCTGACTGGCCCCACCCCCATCTATTCTCTGCCTCCCGAGTCCCAGCTGATCTGGAGGAAATGGGGATTTTGCAGTAACCTTCCCCTGGAGTGGGTAGGGAATGGAGATTTTACAGTATCCTTCCCCTGTCACACCCACCAAGCCACGCCCACCAAGCCATGCCATGCCCACCAAGCCACGCCCACAAAACCGGTAGTAAAAAAATTTGAATCCCACCACTGCTTATGGGGATCTACTCCTGGCAGTCCTGTGGGACCTACTGAATGGTATTATCACCCATGAGACTTCCTCAGGTCTCTTAGGTCCATATTAAGTCCTCCAACACAGAAGTGCCTGAAATTTCATGATCCCCGGAAGGTATTACTGAAATATCATCTCACTGATATCCCATGGGCCGTCTGATGAAGCATGCTTGCCTCTTGCTAAATCTTCATTACATTTTATGGTGATAGTCCAGGTGAGGTGGGGAGGAAATATGAGTATCACATCCAACATCTCCTGTTGACTCGGAGTTTTTCCCACCTTACAGTCCATAAGTACTAGACTGTGCTGGACTGTACTTCTTCGTCCCTGGTATAAAATTAGCTATGGTATGTAGAAAATTACAGTATTTTCAGAAAGCTTATCCATTAGGTTCATATGGATACCTTGCAATTTATGGTACAAATGTGGTTATAGAGGAAGCTTCTCTGGACTAGTGACTAGTCATTGGAGTGGTGAGGTGCAGATTGGCTCTCATCTATAATTGGCCTGCAATCTGTGTGTAAATGAAACAGATATTATGGCAGGATATAAACTGAATAAACAAACAAATAATCAAATACCGGTAGGTGCATTGAAATTCCTCTGAGCTACTCTGTATATTCAGTGATGCAAATTTTGATTTATACAGTCTGCTGCATTTTCTGCTTCCCTTTCTCAATTTTTCAGCATCACATTTCACAGGATGTTTGGTTTTAGAAAGTTGCTTGGCTCTAAGCAGTTCTTGCTGATTTCTACTGTTTCTTAACCAGTAGTATAGTCCTTGCCTTCTATGGGAGAGGATTACCAGCTCCTTTCCTTCAAAGCACTGACTCAAACTTCACTTGTTCTGTATAATCTTATAGAAAATAATTCAGTCCTGTAGAACTAAATGATATAGGTAGATGTGAGGATTACCGATGGGCTTTGTGCAGGCATGCTCTGTAGCATTCTGTCTCAGTCTTGGCCACTCTCTAAGCAGCAGCTTCCTGGACTTGCATTTTGTATGCCAGGCTGTACACTTGATCCTAAATCCTGATCTATTCAATGAGTTCAATGAATATAGACAACAAGTCTAGGGTCATTATGGAATTATTTATCTAGATGCTGTTCATAAGCGTGGTGTCCAAGTGTAAGTCTGACTACACAAAAATGTAGTTATTTCACTGAATGACATTTCATTCTTTACGTTTTTTTCCAGGGGATTGTTTACTACCTTCTATTCGTGTCAAGAATGTGCAACAGCAGCTATGTGGAAACAGTTGGGAATTGGGAAGTTGCGAATCTGTGTGTTTGGTCTTCTTCAGTTCGGTTATTGTTTTATTTTATTTAAACTGACAGTCAAAATTATTCTGTGTCAGTTAGTAGGTTGCAAACCTAGACAAAATCTGAGGAACAGGCATTTTTAGGATATAAAACATTGGTCTAATAATTGTTGTTGCCAGGACTCCAGACCATTAACACGGTCGATATAGAGATGATTTTTTTAAGCTGTTGAATTCTTAAAATTCTGAATGAAATAAACTCACAATGGAAAACCCTATTCTTTTCCTATTTTGCCATTTTGCATTAGTCATCTGTTTTTATGCTTCCTTTGTGAGGTTATAGTCTCAAAGCAGAATATTTATTGGAAATTATGTAGTGGGATTAAACTGTTGAACAGAAAGAATACAGAAAATCCTTTAAGCCATACTGGAGAGAGCAAGCATAAACATATGCACTTAAGCATAAAACATATGGTTCTAAAATAGCATTTTTGGTTTTTCTGTCTTATGAAGAAATACACAGTCATCTGTCTTCTTCCTTGATACTTGATATTTATAGTACTAAAGAAAGCTCTGCATTGCTGTATTTAAAAAGTACAACTCCTGATTCATATGCTCAGATGTGTATGTAGAACACACGTCAGTGTGATGCAACAATCCCAGATTGTAAAGATGGAATTGTTTGAAAGTACTTTATTGATGTCCTGAACTCACACTATACCCATAACAGCATTAGGCAAAAGCAGTTACTGCTAGAGCGGATGAGAAATGACAGCTTTGGGGAAAAAATTGTTGATGAATTTGAAGGAGGGGGAAGAAGAGTTGAATAAGGATAATCACATTGTTCCTCAACTTTCATGCTTTCTTCTCTTCTTTCTGCTTTAAAAGACTGAGCAAGGGTATATGCCAAAGTCTTCTCTGCAACGTTTTGAATGGTTCGAATAAGGAATAGAAACAATCGTCAATGGAATTTTTCATTATCTCAGAACCTCTATCAGAATTTCTATAGAGTATGAAAAAATATGGGCTGCAGAAGAATCCATCTTGGATTTTGGTGTTGTTGTTGTTCTCCTGTTGATTGACAATGGCATCTGTCTCAAATCTTTTCTAAGATTTTCAGAGACTTACCCCAAATTTTGGCAATATTTCAGGTTGTACTAATATATTTGACAATAGAAGAAATAACCACAAACTTTATACAATACTGTAAGCCGCATTTGATATGCATATTTAATAATAAATGAGTATGTTTTAAACATAGTTGAAAATCCCATAGTATTGTTAGCAGAATCATAAAACAATTTGTTTTGTTTTTGTGAGGGGGGGTTGTTTGTCTGTCTGTTTGTTTGTTTGTTTATGACACACATAAAACATTCTATTGGTTGGCAGTTTCCTAAAAAATACATTAGTTGCTTTTGGACAAATTCAGACTTGGATGTCAGCTCTCTATTGCAGAGATTATAACACATACAACAAAACATTTGTTAGGTCTCCCTGGAAATAATATAATGGGAATGTGGATTATCATTTGTCCTATTTGCCATGGTTACCAAGCAGGTTGCTTCACCAAAAATGATAAATGAAAGACAACCCAATCATACAGGGAATTTATTTTTAAAAACTGAGAACAAAAAGTTACATCTGTGCAGAAGATGCTGGGTTTATTCATTACATACACAGGTACAATCAACAGTTTTTAACCAATTCAGACTAACAAAAGAACCAAATTGAGAAACGCTGCAAGATAATAAGTGCTATTGGAAACTATAAATATTCTAAAACCTCTGTCTTAAGCTGAGAAACTGGGTAAGCTATATGCAGTGGGGAAAGAAAATGTGCTACGTACTCTCTCTCATATACACACAGGCACAAAAACAAATGTTATCCAAGAAAGTGCAAAGTATTGTGAAGTGGGAAAAGAAGTGGAGAAGGAAGAGGAGGGGTTCAATCAACTACTGCCAACTTGCTCACTCTTGGCAGTCCAACATCTTTAGAAAGGATTCAATATTGCTTCAATATTGCACAAGATAAATTTATGGAAGCAGATAGTCCACCTCAAATGGTCATCAGATCTCCACACTTTGCTCAGCTTCATGTTCATAAATGCCAAAAAAAGCTGTCTGGGGAAAAATTACCCACCCAAAAAATGGAGAAAATCACAAAAGGTTAGTCTAAAATTGTATAAAGCTAATGCTAGACACTGCAAAATTATTAGTGAACTAAAATCCCAGTAACTATTAATTTTGGATAGTTTCCTTTGATGAGTAAATAGTTCAGCATCCTGGCAAGTTAATGGAGGGGGGAGGAAATCCCCTTTTGTTCTTAATTGCAAGATCACTGTGGCAAAACATTGAAAAACAAAGTTGAATGTTGCCATCTTTAAAAGATTAACATAATCTATTGCCATTAAAAATTATATCTTAGTTGTGGATCAAAGCACAAAGCCCTTAGTCAGGGTCTTTTTTGAAGGAAGAGCAAAAGGGAATTAAGTACTTGGGGCTCCATCCCTGAAAGAAAAAAATATTTAAAGTATGTTTCTCTGTTTTAAAGGATAAAATAAGCAACAAGTCCGTAAAATTAATCCATTAAAACAAGCTCGCAAGAGTTTGATCAGCATTTTATATATCACTTCCCCACATCCCCACTTATTGAGCCAATAACTTCATTGGACAAACAATTAGGAAGGAAAAGATTGTAATGACTTTGGAAACAGATGGGGAAGCTTAAATTAACATTTTATCCCTCCTCAGGCTTCTTGCAGTCTTAAAAAGGCTCTGTCAACAAGCAGAGAGGGAGGCGATTTCCTCAGGCAGCAGATATTGTAGGGAAGCAAAGACAGCATTAAAAATCTTAATTGGCTGCCTTGGCATTTTCCTTCCTATGTAGGGTGCTAGCTATGGTGCTCAGGGCCTCTGAACTAGAACAGTGCTACAACTGTAGGAGAGGATACTGTCTTATGCAATAGTGGTGAATATTTGTAGCTCGGGTGGAGGATGAGGGTGGAGGTTCTTTCTCTGAGCTTGTGGGTTGGTTTCCAAATATTTTGTTACCAGGGTAGGTAACATCTTCAGTGAAATTTAGGGGATGTCAGTGTTGGTGTTCTTTTTCTGTTCTTCAGCAGAAGAACAATCAAGAAACTAATCAAGGAGAGAAGCAACTTAGAACTAAGGAGAAATTTCCTGACAGTTAGAACAATTAATCAGTGGAACAACTTGCCTCCAGAAGTTGCGAATGCTCCAACACTGGATGTTTTTAAGAAGATGTTGGATAACCATTTGTCTGAAGTGGTGTAGGGTTTCCTGCCTAGGCAGGGGGTTGGACTAGAAGACCTCCAAGGTCCCTTCCAACTCTGTTATTCTATTCTATTCTATTCTAACACTGACACTGACATCCTCTAAATTCTGCTGAAGATGTTATCTAGTCTGGTAAACCAACCCACAAGCTCGGACAACAAACCTCCACCCTCATACTATCTTATCATCAATGTGGAAATAAGTTGGCATAGGACTTGATTATCTGACGGACTACCTATCTCTCACAGTTTCTGCCTGATCCATAATCTTATAGATTTCGCATGCACCAAGTCCAATAGTTAAACAGGATCATCTGATGGGATTCAGGAAGCGGGCTTTCTCTTTCATGATGCCTGCCCTTCTGGTACACCATTCTAGAGGATGGAATGTTGGCCAGTGAGTAGAAATGTGGTTTTCTCCTTGCTAACTACCAAAGGGAAAGCCACATCCCCACAACACAGGCAGGGCAAGTTACTGTTTATAAATGGGAAACAAACCATACACTCACTAGCATTATCAATTAGTGATACATCTGCAAGCGAACAACCATGCTCAAAGAGCACCCAAGGACTTCACAGACCAACCCTGAGCTGCATATATTTTCTTCTATTGAAACAAATAAAATTCCTCAGTTAATCCAGCTAGCATCAGTACATGATATATATGAAGTCACAAAAACTTACCCATTCCCTCAAACTATCTTTCAAGATTGATTTTCAGTTATATTTATTATTTTATTTTGAATTCCTATGTTATATTTCAGAAAATGTTTTAATATATATGTTTCTTAATTGTTCTTACTTATTGTTGTAATTCTATTTCTTAATTGTCACCTAACTCAGAGGTGGGTTCCTCCCGGTTCGGACCGGTTCGCCCAAACCGGTAGTGACCCGCTGGTGATGTCACGGTGACATCACGGAGCTGGTTCGGTCGGTGCTGGTCCGTGGGCACCGCCATCTTTTTTGGGGGATTTTTTTTAAAAAAAATTCTTCTGCGCATGCGCAGAAGCCGAGTTTCTAGCACTGCGCATGCATCGCCATCTTGTTTTTTGCTTTTTTATTTTTATTTTTATTTATTTTATTTTATTTATTTATTTGTCAAACATGTACAAGATAGCAGGTATAGGTATAATCATAAACATAATCAAAGTGAATACAGATAGATGAAGACAATAGGACAGTAGGACAGGGACGGTAGGCACACTGGTGCGCTTATGCACGCCCCTTACAGACCTCTTAGGAATGGGGTGAGGTCGACAGTAGACAGTCTAAGGTTAAAGTTTTTTGGGTTTGGGGAAGAAACCACAGAGTCAGGTAGTGAATTCCAGGCATTGATCACTCTGTTGAGTCATATTTTCTGCAGTCGAGTTTGGAGCGGTTTACATTAAGTTTGTATCTATTGTGTGCTCGTGTATTGTTGTGGTTGAAGCTGAAGTAGTCATTGACAGGTAGGACATTGTGGCAGATAATTTTATGAACTACATTTAGATCGGTTCTAAGGCGACGTAGTTCTAAGTTGTCTAAGCCCAAAATTTCAAGTCTTGTGGAATAAGGTATTCTGTTGCAAGTGGAGGAGTGGAGGACTCTTCTCGTGAAATATTTTTGGACTCTCTCAATTGTATTAATGTCCGATATGCAAATTAATTAATTAATTAATATCAGTCTAACAAATTAATTAATCAAAGTGTGATTAGTTTATAGTACCTAACCAATCAAATAACCAATCAAATAATAATTAATTTAATTAATTAATCAATGTTTAGTTAATTAATATTACCTAACCAATCAAGTGATCAATCTAACCAATAGAAAAATATCAAATCAATAAAAATATAATAAAATAATCAATTTACAGTTAATTAGTGCCTGATTTATTAATTGTTCAATTGATAATCATTCAATGCTTAACTCAATTTGTTAAAGTTGTATTGAGAAATTTTGGTTAAATTTTGGTTAAATTAAATTTTGGTTATTTTATTTTTTGGCACTGCGCATGCGCGCGCAAAGCAGAGGTGCGGCCACACGGCATGGGAGGAAGCGAACCAGCAGTGAGATAAGTTAGAACCCACCCCTGACCTAACTCAACAGTTCTTTTAATGGAAAATCAGTAGAAATGCATATTAAAACTGAGGCTACTGGAAGCTAGAAAGAGACCAGAAAAAGAAAGAAAATAAAAGAAATTAATAAGAGATCATTAAAAAAAAGGAAGTTGAAATGTTGAAGATGCTGGAGCCCAACCTCCTATGTTAAAGACACAGCACAGAGTAATTCAATTACCTCCATATATTTCATGTGAGGAGATATTTTGAAATTGATATTTTATGTATATATGCATACAAGTTGAGATACTTATTTCTGATTAATTGAGATTAATCAGCTTGTGTGATGTTACTGATATTACAAGAGCTCAAAATTACAAAATTATAAAAAAATCAGATATTTATCATGTCAAGAAGTTCTCGCACAAGGTTTTCACAGCAGTAGGAAAAAATCCTCTCTCTGCCTATAAGGGTGGACAATTTTGAGACAAAGAAATGGTTTTACAGTAACTGAGTAAGACTGAATGGACTGGAACAGGATTGTGTCCAGGAGTGGGTTCCTACCGGTTCACCCGAACCAGTAGCGACCCGCTAGGGACGTCATCCGAACCGGATCGGTGGTTGCCGGTCCGTGGGGGCTGCCATCTTTTTTTAAAAAATTTTCCTATTTTTTTTTCTGAGCATGCTCAGAAGGTGACTTCCAACAGTGTGCATGCGGTCGCCATCTTTTTTTGGCTTTATTTGTTTTATTTTGTTTGTTTAATTTTTTTTCAAATTGAAGCCCAACGGACCTCTACCTACTGTAGGATCGAACTCACAACCTCATGATTGTGAGGCAAAAGTTCTACCTCTAAGCCACAGCAGCTGTGGTTGGAGAATGGTCGATTCTGCCTGCTACTAAGTGGCTGGTTTTTTTTTTCTTTATGCTTTTAATGGTTTTTTTAAAAGGATATTTTTGTTAATTTTTGTTAATTAACAAAAAATTGTTAATTTTTTTCAGGGCATTTTGTTGTTTTTAGGAAATGTTTTTTTTAAAAAAAGATATTGTTTTTAGGAAATGTTTTATTTGTAATGGAGTATCCTGCTTTTAAGTGCAGGTTGATCCTTGACTTACAACTAGTCATTTAGTGACTGTTCAAAGTTACAATGGCAGTGAAAAAAGCGACTTATCACCATTTTTCACACTTAACGACCGACTGTCGTTAAGTGTGAAAAATGGTCATAAGTCACTTTTTCACCACATTTTACAAGTTGGCCACTCCCACCCAGTCACATGTCCGTCAAGCCACTCCCACCCGGGCACATGACCATCAAGCCACTCCCACAAAATTAAGCCACCCCCACAAAAATAAACCACGCAAGTGACTTATGACCATTTTCACACTTAACGACCGACAGTCATTAAGTGTGAAAAATGGTCATAAGTCACTTTTTCACCACATTTTACAAGTTGGCCACTCCCACCTGGTCACACGACCGCCAAGCCACTCCCACCCAGTCACATGGCCATCAAGCCACTCCCACCCAGTCACATGGCCGTCAAGCCACTCCCACCCGGTCACATGGCCGTCAAGCCATTCCCACCCGGTCACATGGCCGTCAAGCCACTCCCACCCGGTCACATGGCCGTCAAGCCACTCCCACAAAATTAAGCCACGCCCACAGAGTGGTAGTAAAAAAATTTGGAACCCACCCGATTGTGTCTTCTTTCCTGGGTTTTTTGGGGGGGATGAGGTGGAGAGGTTTAGTTGGGATACTTGTTTTGTTGTTAACCACAATAAGCCTGTTTACACTACAGTTATGTCCAGCTATATCCAGGATACCACAACATCCCTGACAGAGAGCCAGAACTTGGCTTTAATACTTTTAGCAATAGCACTTAGACTTATATACCGCTTTACAGTGCTTTACAGCCCTCTCTAAGCAGTTCACAGAGTCAGCATATTGCCCCCAACAATCTGGGTCCTCATTTTACCCACCTCGGAAGGATGGAAGGCTGAGTCAACCTCGAGCCGGTGAGATTTGAACTGCCGAACTGCAGCTAGCAGTCAGCTGAAGTAGCCTGCAGCAGGCTACTTCTCTATAGGTGGTGCAGTGGTTAGAGTGCAGTACTGCAGGCTAAAGCAAAGGTTATCAATGGATATTTTCTACGCTTGTATCTGGAACTGCGACAGCACACATCATCATGATTTTTTTACCTGAAAATGAAACCCACACTGTTTTATTATTGACAATGACAACATAATTGTGAACGTGAACATGAGCATAATTCTGCCCACTTTGTTATACCAAAGCAAGCGAGAGCTGGATATGTCGGGGGGGGGGAAATGTGGTAGGAATGGGTTCCTTGAAAAATATGTATTGTAAAACAAGAAAAGATGGGGTCAGGAATGAGCAAATGCTGAATGGTTTTAGACTGAATACAAAGGAATTAATGATAATAAAGAAGCTTAGTAAAATGGTTTGTACGTAAAGAGACAACAAACCAGGGTCACATCACAAAATCAAATATGTAAAGTCAGAATGGATGGACTGATAAGCAAGAGAAAGACTGAGAATGCTGTGGTCTTTTCTGCTAGAAGGGGAGAGAAGAATGTGTGTGGGTGTGCACTTATATATTTCTGGCTCAGAATGGTTGATGTACGAGAGGGACAGGATAATTTCGAAGACCCTGAAAAAGAGACTTGAAGTTTTAAGAACAAAAAGCAGCGTATGGAGTGGGTTTTAGAAGCAGAAGGGATGATTTGTAAAGATGAAAAGGTCTGGAGCAGAATGGTGAGAAATGTTTATTATCTCATATGTTTCATTGGCTTACTGTTTATTTCTCTTTTTTCCTCACTTTGAATAATAGTGACCATAATAGGGAACAGCATGATGGGTATGCATCAAGGTAAGAAAATGGCTATAAAAAGATGAAAAAACATTACATTTTTGTTTACTTTCACAGTTAATTGAAATGCCTAGGATGGAAGAGATGGTAGCATTGTAAGGCTCATATTTTAGCCCTGGTCTTTCCAGTCCCACATCCTATGGGAATTTTAAAGTACAGTCCTAGGAATGCTTTCACCTGCAGACTTGTAAAAGATTCCAAGCCAGGTGCCTCTTTTTTAGCTAAAGGAATAGTTCTGTAGTAAACCTAGCAAGCAGAAGCAAGCAAATGCAAAAGTCCCATAAAGGAGCTGAACTTGCCATGAACTTGCAGTCATTTGTCTAAACCATGAATTGTCAACACATGGGGGGGGGGAAGCTCCTATTCAATGAAAAAGCAATATAAATACAATGACAATAAACAGGGAAAAAGTGCTACTGACAATTCCAGTCAGATTTGATGGAGAGGCTGTTAAGCCATCAGAAATAGCAGTAAAAGACATAGGGGAAAAATGCCCCTGTGCTACAGTTTTATAAGCAATCGTTCAGTACTCCAAGGAATGCAGGCAAGATAGGGAGGAAGAAAAATCCAGCAAGACAGGTGAGAACTTATTTTATTCAAAATTTGAACCGGAAGG
>QLTV01003390.1:3532825-3551331 GCA_003457575.1 Thermophis baileyi
ATCCATTTTATAATCCCTCATTCACTCCCCCAACCACCAGTAGCCACTAACCTACCTGCTAGAAAGGGAAAGGGAAAGGGAAAGGGAAAGGGAAAGGGAAAGGGAAAGGGAAAGGGGAAGGGGAAGGGGAAGGGGAAGGGGAAGGGAATATTGCCCATAAATTCAATACTAATAGCACGCAATAGACTTGCAATTAAATGAAGCAAGAATTAAAGGAAAGTTTTCGAAAAACATTTTAGTTTTAGGCTGACAAGGAGATCACATTCCCCCCCCCCTTCCCACGTCCTGTCAATATCAGTTATATTTAACTTCCATGCTGATAATGGGACTACCACCTCATCTGACCAAAGCAGGATATCCCATCATTAAGTCATGCATGTGTTAAACTTCTAGGTCACATCACTTCAAAATGTTTCTGGGGAAGCTTCGCAAAGTTAAAAAAGCATTATTATATAGAGAACCAGCAATTCTCTGTTAACACAACATATTTACAAATGATCCCCCTCCCTAACTGAAATATTCAATCTAAGTGCTGGGGGACACACATGTTTTAACAATCATTAAGGTGGCAAGGCAGGGCCAGACCTTGTGGGGGGAGGAGCTATTCCAAACAACAGGTGCAACAATGGAGAAGACCCATTTCCTTGGTCCCACTAGGTAACATTTCAAAAAAGATCCATAAATCATTTTGGAATGCTTCATAATTCAGTACTTTCTCTACCTAACATCAACCTGAAGCCATTGAGGATGGCCATCTATTGGGCCACAAACCCAGTTACACATCTTGATCCCAAAATGAATAGGTGATATCATAAATGTGCACTTCATAATTATTGATAAATTATTGATAAATCTTAAAGTCTGTTGCAGATGTTTGGGGTGGTATAAAATTCTATTTTATTTGAAAAAAGTTAAGTATATGACAGGATGGGATAGTTGAGCATACATTGATGAATTATAGGAATCAGATCAGCTCCATCAAGCATTTTTTTTTTATTCCACCTTGATAAGCTTGAAGGACTCTGACTAATTTTATGGGAGAACTTAACTTTTTTATCTTCCTCTAATGTATACATATAGCTCCTAAGAAGTCAAGAAACTGCTTCATGATTTGCACAAACTCCAGAATACAAATGAGAAACTCAGTAACTTGGCAATTATAAATTAAATCTCTTTCATGTGGGGAAAAAAACAATAAAAGACAATAGCAATTGCAATTACAGTTGCTCTTGTTGTACCTTAAATAACATGTTTACAAGCCATTCTGCTCACACTTAAATTAGATTTACTGTTAATATTCTGGTGGACAAAATCTTATAGAAATATAATTTAAATAACAAATGAAAAGAAAGAACAGCTTTGTCAGAACACATTTGCTTTCAGATGATGTTTGTTGCATTGCATGCCTATTAGTCCTTTTATGTCATTCTGTCTTCCAGCTTAATATAGAAATGCAAAAAAGGGAATGATATTTCATGTGTATAGATTTCTGCTAAAAGCTTTAGCACCTATCTTTTAAACAATTTTAAAGATGATCCATTGGTAATTAATGCAGGGTATTGTACAAAAAATGGGCACAGCGTGTTCTCTTCTCTAAAATTATGTACAATTTTTAAAATTGGAGTCATATTGCATGATTCCCTTGTTACACTTTTTAAAGCCCTGCTGATGGAGAACACTGGACTGATCATATAAAATGGTGCATTTTTTATGGATAGATTACCAAAAAACTGATGCTATTTGGAATTGGAAAGGTCCTTGGAGATGGGAGAGAGGGCAGATTAATAGGCTAACATTGTTGCTTCAGGTGAGACCTAAATCAGCTAAATTTTTATGGCTAAGAGATCAGCCCAAGTATCATTTTGTAATTTGTTCCCACCTTGAATACATTAAATAATTTAATTTCCCTCTCTCCTCCCATTCTTTCACTAACTCGCCCCTTCACCAATGCATTATAGAAATATAGACTGATGCAGCTTGACTGGCTAAATATAAAATTAAGCTGATAGTTTCAGGTTTGTTATTACAGTACAGTATCACCCTGCATCCCAGAAACAAGTTCCTTACTCAGCGTGCCTTTCAACCCAAAATACATCTTACAAGATTGAACAGCCACTCCATGGATTCATATTCAGCTTTTGTGGAGATCAACAAAGGACAACCTTGCCTTGAGAAATAATGCATCAGGTACGTATTGTGGGGTCAGGAAAGATATGTACCGTGTTATAAAGTACATTGCCAACATTCTTCTTCTTCGTAAGATTCATTGTGAGAGGCCAGACTGATGGGATGTAGTTGCTGCTTCCCCAAGATAATAAAATATGTTTGATTTTAAAAAAGTATATTGTCCTAATAATAATATGGTGAATTCCCTTGTACTTCTACATATCAGCATACTGAACAGAAATGGGTCAAAGGATCAGCAGATTTTTAATATCTTTTGTATGCACTGCCTTGGCAATCGATCATTCATTTGTTTGTGTTCACATAAAGTTTTGAAAAGACAAAGCATATTGCAAGGGCAATATTCAACTCTGCTAGGTTACACTGATTTTTTGTGATCAAGAGCTAGATAATTTACTTTTTGCTTCCAGGGTAGGAAATATCATTTTGATATTTCTTTGGAATAGTTGCATTGTTGGATCTCAAGGCCAGGGTTTGTATAACTACTGAGAGAAACAATACTATGATAAGTTACTTGATAAATGTTTGTTACTAAGGGAATTGTCTTTTATATTCTCTAAAATATACTGACACGCTTCCCTAGAAATAGTGCATGACCAAGCAGGAAATATGTAATCCTTACCTTATAAGTTAAAAATGCAATTTCCAAAAATAGCTTTAGGTTTTCACCTTGTAGCTTTCTAGCTTCACCATCTGCGTGATTCAAAAAAAAAAGGAAATATATTCAATACTTAAAATGTCACCAAATGACAAGCAAACTCAAATGGAATCATGAATGCTACTAATTTGGAACTAAAATGTTGTATGATCTTTTTGGAACCAAAATTTCAGATACATATCAAGTTTTAAAAATCAGTGTAATCCTTGAATGTGGGGAACTGAAATATTTATATCTTCCTTCCTTCCTTCCTTCCTTCCTTCCTTCCTTCCTTCCTTCCTTCCTTCCTTCCTCCCTCCCTCCCTCCCTCCCTCCCTTCCTGATCCAATATTATAAATATAATTGCAGATATACAGTATATTAATAAAGAATACACATTTGGCTGAGGGATTAATCCAGTGGTCCACATGATATTAAAGCAATGCCAATAATTTCATTAAGCATTGGTTTTTTTTAATCGTCTGGCACAGAGAAAAGAGGAAATATTGCTTTAATTTTTTTTTTTTTTTGCATCTTATCTTGTCCACCGGTAGCTTCGCTCCTGGGCAGTTATTTAAGATAACCAAAGATTATATCCAGTATTTCATTGCATTATCCATTTTCAAATGATCTGCAAACTCCCTAGTTCCCTATAGTTCATTTAAATCCCAAAACATTACATCATGAAGGAAATATTCCTGGTTGTTGTTTTTTTCCTTCAGAAGAACAACCAAGGAATGACGGAGACATGGAAGTTGCAGATTGAAAGATATGTAACATAAAAAAGGAACACTATTATTTAAGTAGAGTAAGTTTTAAAAATCTTGAAAGAGAGATTCTAAAGAATCATGTAGTTGGAAGTGTTTTCTCAGGTCATCTCATTCAACTCCCTGCAGCACTAACTGGACTGTGTTTGAAGGTCTCCAGTGAAAAGGAAGGTATGACGTAGACAGTTCCAGGAACACTGAGAATAAAGAATAAAAACTAAAATCTTTTTCATACCCTAATGCTTCCAGTGATTTTTTTTAAAAAAGGAATGGGTTGACTTCTGGCTATTTTGTTGGCTTTATCCTCATTTGTCTTTGAGGATAAAAGTTTTCTTCCTGGAATGTTGGCAGGAAGGCTAGTGCACAGCTTCCCCTGCACTTCGTTCTCCCCTACAATGGAACAAAATGGAAAGGCTTTGCCTTAGGGAACAAAGACTGGTCATTTGTAAATTAGAAAACTAGTGAAAAACAAATTGTGCAGTTTTTGGCTACAGTATCACCAACAAATGGTTCTCATGCAACTGTGAAGATTTTTGTTGCCAAGTTCCAGGAACTCTACAATGCATTTGAACATGTGTGGTACTTTTGTGGTGAAGAAGGATAACGCTAAACATGGGTTTCACATGTATGGAAGATGTATATGTTATAGTAGGGACTGTGCCTTCTAAATATGGCTGAACTGCTCAGCTTCCAAGAGACCCAGTAAAAAGGGTGAACGGTAAAGAATTTTGTATTTTGTTTCAGTAATACCTGGAAAGGCCAGTTTCCTTAGCTGTGGGATGCAGGGTTATATCTAGATGTAGAGGGTGTGAGTACTCTGTGAATGATCACATTTATAATTTCCTTTAGATATAAAATTTCTGAACACCTAATTTTAACTAAACTCTATGGAAGAAATAAAATAGCAATAAATAATATTGATGCTTGATTTATTCTAGTTGTAAGGACTATTCCTGACTTTTGAGAATTTCACCTAAATTTTCTTCTTTGGAACAAAAAGTCAAAAGGATTTTTTTACCCAGCTAAACTGAATGTGAATAATTGCAAATGTGGAGATTAATATTTAGCAAGATAAATAACCTCTTCAGTCCAGCATAAAATTAATTGATTTCAAGATTCTCATGAATATAATTCAAATAACTTTCATTGGCAAAAGTATTTACAGAACAGCGTAACTGAACATTTTTGAAGGCCTGCTGTGATTGCTTTGAAAAACAGAAAGAAACATGAACAATTATGATATTTTGTCAGTGAAGGTATTTTCTACCTACCCCACTTCAGAGGGCTGCTTTAGTGCTAGGAGGACCTGAGGCTTCTTTCAAAATCATATGGCAAGAATACTAGAGAAATAATTCAAGCCTGGGAAACAGGCCCCTTGACAGTCAACAGAATTGTTGATTTACCACCAGCTTACCAAGTACTTAGGAGCCCAGAGTGCAGCAGCACAAGGAAACAACAATCAATGACTTAACAGCCAGCCAGCCAGCCACACCACAATCAATAACTAAAAGCCATACACAGCCAGGCACCACATATATTCCATGCATAGAATAGCCCAGCAGACATATCCTAGAGATTGAGAAGTTTCCTGAGGATGGTCTCCAGCACGAGTCCAAAAGCTTGGAAGAACACATCTCTGATCCTGGTGACTGACTGAGATTGGATCCCACAACATTATCCTTAGACACGCAAAATATTCACGAGAATATTTTATTTTTGGCTTTTCTTCCCTTGTTTAAAGGATTCTTAATGATGTGTCTCCATTAAGTCCAGTACAAATTTATTTGCTTTTAGGTTTGAATTATTATTTTCTAAGATATATTACATAGAGTTCTCATTAGCTCATTAGCTCTGCTTGTAATGGAAATCTGGGATGTAAATTTAATAAATAAGTAAACGCAGAAGGGGCTTTCCTCTGAAATAATGGGTTGCAGAGTGGGATGCATATAAAAATCACCGCAGAGGGTAAATGATAGAATCAGTCACCCTAGGGCTAATCATAAAGCACTGGTGGATGAGTAACATTTTTAACCATCTTATTTGAAAGCCACCCTGTATCATCAAAGATTCTTGCCTTTTATTTGCTCAAAGAGTTACCTTGCTGAGACTGGAAACAAAGGAAGGTCTCACTTTATAAGATTGTACAAAGAAGAATTAGCAGTTTAACTGACAGCTGAAGTGGGGAAGCCTAGAAATGAGGAAATGAGAAAGGTAGATATTCTTTATTTTATTTTATTTTTTAAAAACGCAGTGCCTATTCCAAATATAATCAGATTATATTTTTTAATTTGCAAGTAATTGACACTTTCTGGATTATAAACAAAACAACAAGTTAATAATGTATGATGATAATTAGCACGGGAGGAAAAAAACCCGAATGTATTAAAAATAATAATAAAAGCCACTTACCAACATAGCAGAGGGTGCTTAGAAATTATCAGCCAATTAACATCTACAATATAGCAACAGCAATAGCACTTAGACTTATATACCGCTTTACAGTGCTTTACAGCCCTCTCTAAGCGGTTCACAGAGTCAGCATATTGTCCCCAACAATCTGGGTCCTCATTTTACCCACCTCGGAAGGATGGAAGGCTGAGTCAACCTTGAGCCGGTGAGATTTGAACCGCCGAACTGCAGCTAGCAGTCAGCTGAAGTAGCCTGCAGTACTGCACTCTAACCACTGCGCCACCTCGGCTCAATATGGCATCAGAGTAGCATAAAACCCAATTGTTATTAGCAATTTTTATGCAGTTATGTCACCTTCCCTCAGAGTCCATATTTCTAGATGGAGTGAATGTTTCCTGTATGATACATAAATAAAGATCTTCCTGAATGAGTATATTATGTCATTCCAAGTTTCTACAAAAAAAGTCACAGAAGTATTATTCAATATTATTCAATATTCAAGAAATGTTAATAAATCAGCTGTACATCAGTCAATTTATTAAACCTGCAAAATATTTACATGAATGTAATTTCCAGACTGAACTTGCTATGATGTTGAAGATGAGGGAAACAGAAGTTCAAAACAACTGGAAAGCCTAGGTTTGTAAATGTTAGCATGACAACCATTGGAATCCTATTACACCTCATTTCTCAGACAGAAATTTGAAATTTTTTACTACATTATTCACTCACTAAATTAAAGCAGATCTAAAGCAGAACTATCAGTCACAGGAGATGGCTTAAAAACAAAGTGATAAAGATTCACTCTTGACTTCCATTATTTCTCCTAGACCTCTGGCAACTTTCCATGGGACAGGACCATATGGCAGTGCTAATACAATATTTTCTATTGTATCATTATTTTTATTGTATCATTCTATTGTATTATTACTTCTAAGGTCCTACCCACTGAAGGAAGTAAGTCAGAGCTGAATCACAGTAAACGCAATTGCATTTCAGATTGGGTCCAGCCGTCCAGGTGGAAATACAAAATATATCTACAACCTGAAGCAGGGCTCTCCAAACTTGGTAACTTTAAGACTTGTGGACTTCAACTTCCAGAATTCCTCAGCCAGCCATGCTGTTTTCCAAATAAACTTCTATAGATAAAAACACACCATTTAGTCCTCATCATAGCAAATATTGGCACAGATGTTTATACTGTAAATATATTCACTAGGATGCTTCTTTATTAATGGGGATACTTTTAATCACTGAAATGAACAGTGCATCTTACTTAATTGAATAAATACTGGGTCCATACATTTCTGTGTGAAAATTCCATGCTGGTTCCCAATTATACTTCTACAGATACGAATTACCGGTATTAAACCCTTCACATAAGAGGTGAAATCTGTTATCATATCTAGAAAAAGAAACAGATCAAAATAAAAGTAATTTGACATAAACTGCAAGAATTTTACTGATATAATTTTAGCCGATTGTTAATATATTCCATCTATACTGTGGATATGGATAGTATTTTGGACTAAGTAGCTTTACAAAAGGATGTAAACTGTCACATAGATAGATAACAGGAATTGACAAGAAAGCTAATATAAAGGATACCCAGGAGTAGGAAATATCTAGCTGATGAGGATATAATGATGAGATTTTATATTTACCATACTCCCAGGAGCTGCTTAAACACCCACCAGAATGAAACCATGGGGTCACTGAGTTAAAAATAAGAATCTACAATGAGAAATATATATATATTGAATTTCAGAAATTTATTCAGGGATCCAACAGCATGTCAGTACTTATGAAAATGCCCTCCAGTTGGGTAATCTGACTTTGATCTCTATTTTGGTACAGAATAACGATTGATATCTTATGTTGCTAAGAATTTTTTTTTCCTTATATCCCATCTAATTCATGCTTACATTGCTGTCCCTTGAGAAGTTTAGCAACCGGTGTCATGAAGCAGCAGACAGAAGGATTGGTTTTATTAAAGATTTTATTATTATTATTATTAGTAGTAGTAGTAGTAGTAGTAGTATTAGTATTATTGTTGTTGTTGTTGTTGTTGTTATTGTTAACCTTCAATTCGATTCACAGTCTGGGACTGGTAAACACTTAACAGTTCATGTCCTAACCAAGGATCTATGAGCTGTTAAGGTAACATCTGAGTTTATAGGCAGTTCCGAGTAAGGTGGTTTTTTTTTTTTTTTAATATTTAGATCTAATAAGTTCAAAATAAAAAAAAAAAAAAACCTGAAATCAATCCAGGCCCTTTTGTTTATTTTCAGATCTATTTGAATGTCAGGACAATGAGTTTGGGCATGTTTACATGTTTGTGAATCAATAGAGTCTGCAGAGAACCATGAGGTAATCAGCACTTTTCCTTTCTGGCAATCGCTCAGTATAAAGAACTGTCAGCCAGCTAATGTTTCTTCTATTTCCCATAGGACCATTGCTTAAACTTACTTCCCTTCCCCACCTTTGCAAAACTAAAAGAGAAATACCTTGGTAATGTTTTCTGGTTCAGCATGGTGGCATCCCTTCACTGTCTTCAAATTGGGTACCTCTGCTTCCTTGGCACTTTGCCCTTGGGTCCTTCTCCTAAGCATGCCAGCATTTTGCTATGATTAGGACCCTAGAAGGAGGGATTTGGAATAAACCTAGTTTCTTTTACAATAAGAGTATAGACCCTATGTCTTCAAGCACAGGGCAATAAGACACTATCTTTTCCAAAATGCATTGTTGCCTTTAAATGACATTTCTCTAGTCAGAAATAGAAAACCTGGTACAAGGACATATCGCAACTGTTTCAATTGCAAGCTTCGGGTAATTACAGATCAACAGTGATCCCATAAGCATCAAACCTGCTGCTTTTATTTGGAAAACAACAATGATTATTAAATAGTGAAATGTAAGAGAACTTTCTAGGCATATGTATGTTTGTGTGTAAGAGATCTGGTATCAGATGGCAAAAAATGTTTTAAACATTTCACAAATATAATCAGATGAGAATTCTAAAAATCTGCTACATGACAATGTATGGGAACAAACTATAATAGAAATGAAACTTTTTCTGAAGGAAAGAAACTCTCAAATGAAAACTATCAGTTCTTGAAAACAGAACAAAGGGCTTTGATTCTGAATTATGACCTGCAGAGCAAAAGCTGAACTTCGGAGGCACTATGAATTGTTCCAACATAAATACAATAATTTGCCCATGAGGACATATTGCACTGAATCTTTGGAATCTGATCAGTATCAGAGAAGGATACATCCATAACACCCACTACATTTGCATGAGGAAATGGGTTTTGCCACCTGTCATCACTCAGCTGCAGTGGCTTTACTGCTGATATACTTCCATGTGCTCTGGCCAATTGAAGCATTTTGGTGGTTGTAAGCAGCAAAGCAAGTCCCTTGGAGATTTAGAGAAGGGGAGTGCCTATGCCTGGCCTTGGTGTTTCAGCTAAGCACTGGATTATACCAGTAGCACTTAGACTTACATACCGCTTCATAGTGCTTTACAGCCCTCTCTAAGCGGTTCACAGAATCAGCATATTGCCCCCAACAAGTCCTCATTTTTCCCACCTCAGAAGGATGGAAGGCTGAGTCAACCTTGAGCCAGTGAGATTTGAACCGCCGAACTGCAGCTAGCAGTCAGCTGAAGTAGCATGCAGTGCTGCATTCTAACCACTGCGCCACCTCGGCTCTTAATACCGCTTTACAATGCCTTAGTAAGACCAGACGTGGAATACTGCATCCAGTTTTTGTCACCACAATAGAAAAAAAGATGTTGAGTCTGGAAAGAGTGCAGAGAAAAGCAACAAAGATGATTCTGAAGTTAAGGAAAGAAAATTTAGCTGGAGGTTAAAAGATACGAAGAACAGTTGCAGAAATTGGGTATGTCTAGTCTAGTGAAAAGAAGGACTATAGGAGACGTGATAGCAGTGTTCAAATATTTGAGGGGCTGCCACAAAGATGAGGAGGTCAAAATATTTTCCAAAGCAGCAAAAGGCAATACAAGAAACAATGGATGGAAACTAATCAAGGAGAGAAGCAACCTAGAACTAAGGATAAATTTCCTAATGGTGAGAACTATTAACCAGTGGAATGGCTTGCCTTCAGAAGTTGTGAGTGCTCCATCACTGGAAACTTTCAAGAAGAGACTAGACAGCATTTGTGTGAAATGATAGAGGGTTTCATGTTCAAGCAGGGCGTTGGAGTAGATGACCTCCAAGGTCCATTCCAACTCTGTTATTCTATGTTCTAAGAACTATTGTTGGAAAAAGGCATTGCTTGCTATTAACCTTTGCTTAGTATTTGAAGAAAGTTTAATTCAGCTAATTGTCACCAGCCAAGGCAGTTCATGATGGCAAAGTTAAGTGCCATGCAATTTAAATTGGCTATCTCCAGGAACCCTTTGTACAGGTTCAGTATAATGGATAAATGACAAAGTGGGTAGAATTGCTATTTTTCTATCTGTCTTTATTAAGAGTACTTGATGTTAGCCATCCAGAGTCACATGGTGAGTGGGCAGCCCTACAAAACTGAATGAATGAATGAATGAATGAAAGATAGTTACCTGTTGATATGGGTAGTGAAGTATGACCACCAGTACAGAACAGGGGTGGGTTCTAACTTACCTTGCTGCCAGTTCGCTTCCTCCCGTGCTTCCTCACATGCGCAGAAGCAAAACAAGCAAAAAGTAGCCAAAAATAGCCAAAAATAAGATGGCGGCACATGCACAGAAGCCGATGGCATCGCATGCGCAGAAAACTCGGCTTCTGCGCATGCGCAGAAGCAAAAACCAGCAAAAAATTCCCCCAAAAAAAGTTCCCCCCCAAAAAAAGAATTCCCCCCAAAAAAAGATGGCGGCGTCCACGGACCGGCACCGACAGAACCGGCTCCGTGACGTCACCACCGGTTTACTACTGGTTCTATAGAACCGGTACGAACAGGGAGGAACTCACCTCTGGTACAGAATAAATGGGTTGCACAGACTCACTTTGCTTTCTGACAAATGGGTGATTTTGGATTTATTAGGGGAACCATTTTATGGCTAGAAAACCTTCTATCATGGGAAATTTTGTATCAGTTACCACCAAATTCCAAATATACTACGTAGCCCAGAGAAGGAACAGGCAAGTATTCCTGTTCCTGCTTTATTGTTTTTCCCTAACTGGAATATTTATCGCAGCCTTGGTAAAATAGACAACATGCATTCAAAATGATAGAATAAAGTACACTTCCCATATGGAATATATAAATCATCAAAGTGTACTTTGTGGTGGTAAACTCATCTAACAAATGCTGATCATTGGAGAAGATCCAAACTTATTTCCATAGGTAGCAGGTCACAGTGACTTATTGGATTCTTACAACAGAAAATACTAAGGGCAAGAATCTCAAGGTTACACACATCTCATCGTAGCGGCATGGATGGGCCCTGACAGAATACTAACTTTTTAAATATTTTTCAATAGGTATAAGTAGGTCAAGAGATGGGACAATGATTAAATTTTCCTACTGATCAATTGGAGGAAGCATTGATTGCTTCGTAATTATGTCTGCATTATTTTAATATTCAGAAAATAGGCAGGCATACATTCAGTTAACTTCAAAGTGACTTGGAGAGACTGAAAAGTAGAAACTATTATCGTGTGAAAGTATCCAAAGCAAAAGAAAACAAGCCAATTCACAAAATGGTTTAGTCCACACAACATGATAATCAATATGGTGATTTGGTTGATTCTGAATCACCTATTTTGGTATATGAACCATAGTTTATTGTTTGACATTTTGGCTGCATTCAGCCTGTATTTCTGAATGTTCATTTCTGTGTGTGTGACATTTACCTTGAGAAATAATTTGTAGGTTTGACAAATAAATTTTGAAAATAATAATTTGCTTCGTGGGCAAATAAAATAGAAAGCAAAACCATCCCAAATACTATACAGCAAAAGTTCATGTTATTATCAAACAAAAATAAAGTTTGAAATGGATTATTTATCACAGCCTATTTTATTGAACTATTTTTTCCCATGGTCAGAAAAAAATAGCTTTAGAACTGTGAAGAGATGAACGAAACATCTGAATTTGAGAGGAAAAAAATGTGTACATCCATTTTAATGGGGAGAAAGTTTATTTTTTTGACAAATGACTATTCTACTTCTTTATTTTTTTAAAAAATTTAGATTACTAAATCCTTACCAAAAATGTATTTGAATTTTTTTAAGTAATAAAGACAACCTCATACAAAATGGCACTCCTGCCATACAGTAACAAATTTTAACATCTCCTCAGGGAAAATAAAGCAATTTCAGATAAGAAAGCACAATTCAATATTATTTGTTAGTGCTTACTATTTAGAGGCTTGGAAAACCATATGCATATTAAATTGTGAGTTCTGGTGATATTAAACTAATGTTTCATTTTTATTTCATAATTATTTTTTATAAATACAACCCTTCTGTGAACCTAAAGTAATGAAACAAAATAGTTTAACAAAATAGTTTATCATCTCTACTTATACCTTTGTTAATTTTTCTGTCCAATGCGTTTCTAAATATTATAGAGAATACAAAATGAATACAAAATTATCTGTATTTATACACTACCAAAATTCTCATTGTCATAACATTTACCTAAGCGAAACAGTGCATTATAGACCACAATTTTTGAAACAAGGTACTTCACATTGGCTAATTTACAGAATGCATCCAAAATTCAAGACCCATGACTTCTGGGGAATTAAATTTGGGGGAAGTAGTGACTGTTTTAGTGCTACTGGCTGGTGCTGTGCTGCTGGGCTGTTGCTCCTATCATGTGATCTTCATTTTCAATTTTCTATGACAGTTTCCCTGCCACACTTGCAATCTTTCATTCTCTCACTCACTCAGCCGCAAAGAATTAACATGTGACTTTTAAAGAAACAATAACTTTTAGATTATTTAGAAAGACCTGGATATTTGTATTGCTTTATGTGCCCCTTCTCTGGCACACAAACATGTACATGTATCTACATTCCACCTTTGTTCAGGAACTCAAGGCACATACATAGTGCTCCATTCTCTGTATTTCTTCCCAACAACCCTATGATGTACATTGGACTAAAAGTTTCCAAATGAGCTTCTGTGGCTACAGATGGAGTAGAAACTGGACTTCTCTGGTGTTAGTCAAATACATTAATCACAATTTTTTAGTTTTTTTGCCCATACCTGTTTCATTCTTCAGTTGCTTCCTACTCTGAAACTGAGTGTGGAGCTGTCTCACCATAGCCTCAGGAAGTCATATGACTCTGTTTTCAAACTGTCTTCACCTTCTCAGTGGAGAAGCCAGCAAGGATTCTAAACTGTTCTCAGGTGAAAATGGCAATGTACAACCTTGTGGTAAAATTAAATAATTAAATAAAATAAAATTATCAGCATAATTATGCCATGTGGAAATAGAGGAGAGTTGTCATGGTCAAGAGATGACATAACAATTCTGCACCTGCCTACACATGACTACGTTGGTGTAATCATGTGTAGGCATCAGTAGTGGGTTCTAAAACACTTTACAACCGGTTCACGTGCGCACTTGTGCGCGCGCACGATGCTTCTGCGCATACGCTGGAGCGTCCTGGGTGGGTGGGCAGAGCCTCCCACCACCGCCACTACTGGTTCTAAGAACTGGTCCGAACCTGGAGTTGTTGTGGCCCGCCGGCAACCCGTGCAGCTGTTTGCGGACTCTGACAGCGAAGAGGCTGTGGCGGTGATGCGCCGGCGGCCTGTGCAGCTGGTACCCGAGCCGGACAGTGAGGAGGTTGGTGTGGACTCGGTGCCAGAGACAGAGATGCAGCCAGGGCCTTCAGAACCTCCAGAAGCTCTCATCATTGACGAGGAAGAAGAGGAGGAGCCTATTCTTAATGCACGGGCACGCAGAGCTGTCAAGAGGCAAGAATGGTTACTCAGGAGGAGGGCTCCTCGGGAGTAAGGCCTTGGGCTAATTGGCCACGCCCTTAGCCTATTTAAGTAGTGACCGCGCTCAACCACGTTTCAGGAAACAACTCCGTTCAATCCACGTATTGCTTTGGTTGTTTGACACTCCTGTCTGGCTCTTGATTGAGCAACCCACCGCTGGTAGGCATGTGCAGAATTGTTATTTATAAAGAATTTATTCGTTCTTAATTGCTTGTAATGTAGATTTTATCACTTACATCTGAAGTTCAAAGATTGTGAAATGGAGAATTTTACTCTAATGTGATTATTCCTCATATATTTAATATGTATATCACTTTAAACATTCTTATCTTTCCATTCCAAATGATTCCAATAACTATTGAAAAGTTAGTAACATAAACAAATAATAAATGAATATAGTAAAATAAAAGACCTATAGAATTCAAAAGAGCAAAGCAAACTGGTACCCTCAAATTTTAAGTTGTATTACCATGCCAGTTGGTTAACCTAAATTATAACTTACAACTCAGAACTTCAAATAGGACTTTCTAAAGTCTGCACAAATATATCTGAATTGATACAAACAGAAAAAACAATAACCAATGTAGCAAATCTATGAAATAAATACAGGGAAAAGGTTAACCCATTTGTTCCATCTTGTTTAACTACTAAATATCTATTTTTATAAAGAGGAAAGCACAAAGAAATTTCCTCATTTAGAGTGCGAGATTTGATTATTAATGATGAAGATTTTTAAAAATGAGATTTTTACTTCACAGTGGGTTAGTCCACCTGACTGGTTTCAATATCTCCAAATAAGTAGCATGGCATTAAAAGAATTGCAGAAACAAGGGGGAATCTCTAGAGCAGGGGTCCCCAAACTTGGCAACTTTAAGACTTGTGGACTTCAACTCCCAGAATTCTGGGAGTTGAAGTCCACAAGTCTTAAAGTTGCCAAGTTTGAAGACCTCTGCTCTAGAGACTTGACTGAATTTAAAACTCTTATATAGCTCACAGCTTCTGGAGGGCCTTATTTATAAATTGCTGGTGAAATATGACTCAGACCAAACCAAGTAAAAATTGTATGGTTAAATGGATACAAAATTTAGGGGCAGTATTATATGGACAATAATGGGGATTTCGATGGAAGAATACTACTATCAGTGCTTGAGGAAGAACCAACTCTTCAAAGCCTTTCTTAAGGATGGCAAGCTTAAGCTTTGTACTCAAGTTGAGGCTACCTGGATATTGATCCTGTTCCACAGAACAACAAAGCAGACATACCTCCTTGATCCCTTGAGATGGTATTCTTTAACTGATGGGACGCAGAACATGTCAACCCCATCTGATTGTTTGTCTCTTGAAGATGCTCCCTTGGGAGCTCCTTGAATGTATAAGATAGCTCTTGAAATATATTTTTAGTGCACTTTTAGCTGTTAATTATTTTAACTTTGATTTCTAATTTTTTGGTATATAACATTTGAGTTGTTTTTTATTATAAGCCCTCTAAATACCTCCACTAATCAGCAGTATAGAACTCAAAACAAATTTAGCAACCAAGCAACTATCCAAATCAGTTTTATTACACAAACAATCCCTGCCTATATTTATTCTGTTATAGTGCAGTGTATAGTGAAATATAGTTCCCCATGGTTCCTATCTTTCTGTTTTCAAATAGTGGTAAAAGATAAAGGTAGGGACTCGGTGCAGGGCACTATTTATCACAGATTTTTCTACTGTCAACTTCTGCAACTTTTGTTTCATACAGTAGTTTTCATTTAATGATACAGTAGTTCTCATTTAGTGATTATCAACTATTCACATGAACAATGATGAAAAATGAACTTTATAAGCAACCCTTGCATTTATGATCTTACATATATCTATAAAGCAAAAGAAAGCTGAAGTAAGATTGTAAGCACATCACAATTTTATTTAGTGACTGCTTACTTAACAACAAAATTGCTGGTCCCAACCATGATAGCTAAACAAGGACTACCTGTATCACCCAGGGTACAATGTTTGTTTATTATTTAGCCCTATACTGACACTCTCATCATGAATGCATTTGATTTGCTATCAACATTCAGAGTCTGACATTTTACCCATCCTGTTCTCAACTCACAGTAGTATGGTTTCACTTCTGCAAAATTGAAAAGGTTGTTTCTAGAAGACAATACAAAATCTGATACACCCACAAGATACCTTACACACAGATGAGCTATGGTGGTGCAGTGGTTAGAATGCAATATTGCAGGCTAATTCTGCCGACTGCCAGCAGTTCGATCCCAACCAGCTCAAGGTTGACTCAGATTTCCATCCTTCTGAGGTCGGTAAAATGAGGACCCAGATTGTTGAGAGCAATATGCTGACTCTGTAAACCACTTAGAGAGGACTGTAAAGCACTATGAAGCAGTATATAAGTCTAAGTGCAATTGGTATGTTTATAATAAAACAGTTTGTGGAATATATTCAAATATTAAAAGTTGTTTACATGCATACTTGAATCTTGTAAAATATGTCAACATTATTATTCTCCACATTGCAGATGGGAAAACTGAGGCTGAGAGGGTTAGCCATAATGAGATTTGAACTAGTTGGACTGGAAAGTCTCTGATTCTTAGCTCAAATACATTAGCATTTCAAAATGTGTACCCCAGATAGATATGTGATGACAGGAGTCCTGTGTTCAGAAAATTAGTATATTATTTGTATACTACACAAAACCAAATTCAGCAGCCCAATTAAAATATGGGGAGGGCGGGAGGAAGATGGGGTGGAGGTGAAGGATAGCAACAGTTGCTCTTCTCATTGTATTAACCACTCTCTACTTATATTGCTTTTCTTATGTATAGAGTCCTAATTGTGCTATATTTCCATCATTATCAAGATAATATCAAAATATTAAGCTGCTTGTCACAAACTGCTGAACCCTGTCATGAATATATTTGTTTTTAATAAAAAAGTTAGAGCAATCCATATGGCATTGTTGTTATTTTTTTCCATGGATTTGTTCTCATTACTCTTATTACAATAACATTGTGTTATTTGCTTGCTCAACGCTGTGATCTCTTAAATAAACCTTCCATATAAACGTGTTTTTAAAATCCTAAAATCCTAGATGGAATCAACTCAACTTTTCAGAAGAGAGTGTATCTAATTATTACAGTGTCATTACGAGAAAAAGGCATGGCAGAATATGTATAAAAGTAAAAGGGAATGGTAAATTTTATGCAGTTTTATTATATGCCACTCTTTTTTTCAGGGTATGTCATGTGCTCAGTGAGTAAGTACAAAGTAATTAGTTCATTACCCTTCCATTTGAGGTCTTTTTCAATTACACATAATGGAGCACAAACCTAATTACTTGCACCATTCTTCTACAGCAAGGGTCCTCAAACTACGGCCCTGGGCCGCATACAGCCCACCGAAGCCATTAATCCAGCCCACGCAGGCCCCGCCCACATCGCCCCACCCACCCACTGGCCCTCACCCTTCAGCTGAGCACAGGACTTACCTTCACGAGCCCCGCAGGCTGGAACTGCAAGGTAAGGCCAATATTTTTGGCCTGCAGAGAGGTTCTGGAGACGGGAGAGGTGAAAAATGTGGCGCGCAGACGCCCCGGGAGGCAAAAAATGGGCCGTTTTAGCCTGTTTTTGGCCTGCAGAGAGGTTCTGGAGGAGGGGGAGGTGAAAAACGGGGCGCGCAGACACAGAAGAAAAAAGAAGAAAAAAGTGTTAACTTCCAACATTTTTCAGTGCGGTAGAATAAAAATAGTATGGTACAGCCTCAACTTTTTACTTTTACGTACTTAGTATACTAGCCATTTCTATCACCACAGACTTACCTAATCAGCAAATCCCAAAGTCAAACTTTCATTTTTTTTCTGTCTCAAGCACAAAGTCTAGAAGCTGTTTCCAAATAGAAGCAATACTAGATGTATTCTTTTCTTTGATTAAAGCCATTAATTTGGCCATCTCTGCAAGCTCCATCAGTTTTTCCATCCATTCTTCCATTGATTAATGTATCTTTCCATTTTTCCACATAACAAATTCTTGCTGTGGTCAGCATATACTGTTCCAGACTTTTTTTTTCAAGTTCCTTGTCTAGTAGTTCTAAAAGAAAAGCCTCTGGTTTTAATTTTATATTCATTTTAAGAATCTTCAGCATTAAAATATGAATCTGGCCCCAATATTTCTTTGCCAGTTGATCCGTCCTTTTAAGGTGGACAAGTAGGTGGATGTTTTAGAACCATAGTGGGCATAGTATTAAGTCTAGACTACTAAAGAGGCAGTTGGCTACGATAAATCATCTTCCATATATACCACTCCTATAATAGAAGGAGTGGGCTAGTCTTTGATCTTCCTGTAAATCAGAATCAAACAACCAAACTTTTATCTCCAATGACACTTTCTTCTACACCTCTGAAGCAGGGGTAGGTTCTAAAAATTTTTACTAGCTGCAGTTCAGCGGTTCAAATCTCACCGGCTCAAGGTTGACTCAGCCTTCCATCCTTCTGAGGTGGGTAAAATGAGGATCCAGATGGTTGGGGTGAATATGCTAACT
>QLTV01003390.1:3551413-3564400 GCA_003457575.1 Thermophis baileyi
TTTTTAACAATCGGTTCTGTGGGCGTAGCTTATTTGGGGGCATGGCTTGGTGGTCATGTGACTGGGGGGTGGTCACTTGCTGGTCATGTGACTGGGCGGGCATGGCTTCATGGTCATGTGACTGGGCAGGTGTAGCTCACTGGTCATGTGACTGGGTGGGCATGGCCAAGTCAACGTCACTGACTTCTTTGCCCTAATGAATGATCTACAAAAAGAAGATATACAACAAGGTAGTTTATTATTTCATGCACTTACTTATTTACATAAGAATAAAATAAGTACACAAAACAATAAAAGAGCTACAGTATACAAATACTTACAGAGGAACGATGAAAGTGTTGTCTGTCTTCAACGTCACTGACCACCATCACTGTGCCCTAATGAATGACCTGCACAAAGAAGAGATACAGAAAGGAAGTTTTTAATTTCATGCACTTACACCTTACATAAGAATAACACACTGAAAGAGCTACACACAAGTACTTACTTGTCAAGTCTTTAGCTTTAAGATGTTTCCACATTGTTCTTTCATTGGCAGCCTCCTCAGTTGGAATTTTTTTGCTCTTGATTCTTGGATCATCGGCTGTACGATGTGCTCTTAAACATTTTCTGAAGTAGTGTAGGGTTTCCTGCCTAAGCAGGGGGGGTGGACTAGAAGACCTCCCAAGGACCCTTCCAACTGTTAATTTTATTCTATTCTTTTGTCAACCCTGCTTATGTGCCTGCTTCATCTTTCAACGTAGCAGCTTCAGCCTAGTCTCACAAAGGCCTGCTGAGCAAGAGCAGCCAATAGTTCATTTATTTCATTATATTTTTTTGTTTGTTTGTTTGTTTGTTTGTCAAGCATATATCAGATTACAGAGAAAGTATTAACATGATTGTGAATACATGATATGGTTACGAATACATGGGGACATTAGGTCATTGTCAGCTGAGTAAGATGGCCATTGTTCCCAAGACTAATGAAGCCCTGCATTCACAAGATTGAGTTCAAAGTATCCTATCCAACCCACCAATTTGCATGACTGATGGCTGAAGATTAGCAAGACCAGACAGCTTTAGAACAAGGATGTTTGCATTTCAGATATCCATCCTGTACTTGAGAAGTCAATATTCTCTGGCACTTCTCCTTGTTCATACACTAAGGAAAAGCAGTTAATCAAACCAGATCTACAGCTCAAGGATGGGTTCTAACTTACCTCGCCACCGGTTCACTTCCTCCCGTGCCGTGTGGCTGCGCGCGCATTGCATGCCCCGTGGCTGTGCCAAGCATGGCTCCAAGAGAGCCCCGGCTGGCTAAAGGAGACTGGGGATCCAGCCTGCCAGCCAGCATGGCTCCAAGAAAGCCCCGGCTGGCTAAGGGAGACCAGGGATCCGGCCTGCCAGCTGGCATGGCTCCAAGAGAGCCCCGGCTGGCTAAGGGAGACCGGGGATCCGGCCTGCCGGCCAGCATGGCTCCAAGAGAGCCCCGGCTGGCTAAGGGAGACCGGGGATCCGGCCTGCCGGCCAGCATGGCTCCAAGAGAGCCCCGGCTGGCTAAGGGAGACCGGGGATCCGGCCTGCTGGCCAGCATGGCTCCAAGAAAGCCCCAGCATGCGCAGTGCCGAAAATTCGCAAAAAATTTCCCCCCCCAAAAAGCCAAAAATGGCGGCACATGCACAGTGCCTGGGACACAGAAGAAAAAAAATCAGCAAAAAATTCCAAAAAAAAGATGGTGGCGTCCATGGACCGGCACTGACAAAACCGGTTCCGTGATGTCACCGTGACATCACCAGCAGTTTGCTACTGGTTCTATAGAACCGGTGCAAACCGGGAGGAACCCACCTCTGCTCTGAAGTAAGAATTGAGCTGAAAGTCCACAATAACTTAAATCTATGACTATGTTTTTTACCTCCAGAAGGAAGAAATTTGTCAATAATATTTTGGGGCAAGAGATCATTCCACAGAGACTAGAGGACAGGGGGGAATCTTCAACATAGAAGCTAAGCAGGAACTTTGGATCAGTCACTATATCGTGCAGATCTATCTCGGCATTACTGTGGGGAAAATTGGAGGAAAGGTATATGTTGTAAGCCACCTTGAGCTCCTAGAAAAAGAACAGGATATAAATCTAACAAATAGATAAAGAGACTGTGTCTCATCCCTCCACATAACTGAAGGGTATGTTGTGCCAGATAAGAAAGATAAGTGTCTTTTTCTGAGTAGAAAAGAGCTACATGCCAAATTTCTATTGTTTTGTTTTGTTTTTAATTCAGTGGAACACTCTCTTCTCAGGAAACATAAAGTATCTGTCATGTACCTGTGTTATGTCTGCCTCTGGATAAACACTGAGTTTAAATTTCAGTGTTATTTGTTTTGGTATAAAATGCAATGCAGAAACACAGAACTGAAATAGTCAAGATAAGAAGTTCACAGGCCACATTAAACATGAAATTCTGTTGCCTGCTGTCAAAAGTGTACACATACATAACACACATATAGATATGATATATTATAGTGGTGGGATTCAAATAATTTAACAACCGGTTCTCTGCCCTAATGACTGGCTAGGTGGGTGTGGCTGCGTGTGCATGGCCAACTTGACATCACTCACGTCAAGGGGCGCCTCGCCCAGCCCTTCCCCTCCCAGCCACTCCTTGTCACGCCGGCCTCAACCTATCTATAGTTCTGTAAAAATGTTATTCACCTGTTTTTGACTTTATTATCTGCATCTAAATACTATAGATGTACTTTCATGGACCACTGAAAGGAGGAAATGGCTCACATGCTTTGCCCAAGAGTGTGATAGGCAGGTCACAAAACAGGCTTTTGAGGGGCTGCCAAAAAGAAGGGGGGGCAATGTATTTTCCAAAGAACCAGAAGGCAAAACAAGAAGCAATGGATGGAAACTGAACAAACAGAGAAGTAACCTAAAACTAAGGAGAAACTTCCTGACAGTGAGAACAATTAACCAGTGGAACTGCTTGTCTCCAGAAGTTCTGGGTGCTGGATCACTGGACGTTTTTAAGAAAAGACTGGCAGCCATTTCTCTGAAATGGTATAGGGTCCCCCCCCAAAGTCCTTCTAAGTGTTATTCTGTTATTCTAGCACCTTTCCCAGGCCATCCACTTAGATTTTGGGATCCTTGGTTTTTCTGCCTAAGCAGGGGGTTGAACTAGAAGACCTCCAAAGTCCCTTTCAACTCTGTTATTCCATTATTCCTGAGCTAAATAGCTAAGACCCTCATTGAGACCCTATCTCTTTTGCTCCCTCTGGACTAATGACTTAAAGAGCTGCCTCTAGACATTCATTTTAATAAGATTTTTAGAAATCTGCAGTTGAAAGTTCTTCATGTCTCCTTACCCTGAAGACCCAATTTCATTTGGAATTTAATCCCAAGCTGATTGCCCTTTTAGCATTTCTCTTGACACTTCTCCAAAATGCACCCCCAAGAAGCCACATCTCTCTCTCACACCCACACACACACTCAATTTAAGCAAATTCCTGTCTTGGAGTCTTTAGAATCATAGGCTAGAAGTTACCTTGGAGGTCTTCTAGTTCAACCTTCTGCTCAAGGCAGAAGACCTCATACATACTTGCGGGTTCGCAGACATCCTGGCTTTGGCTGCAAGAACTGCAGGCAGCCTTCCCGGCCACACACTTCCTCCTCCCGCCGCCTCATGCGAGGCGGGAGGCCCGAGAGAAAGCGCCTGGTCTGGGCACACAGCCCTCCCGGGGAGCAAAGCATGGCTTGGATGAACTGATCCAACCCCGAAGGCGAGCTCCAGAGCAGCGGCGGAGGCAGCGGAAGGCGAGTTCCAGAGCGGCGGCAGAAGGCAGAAGGTGAGCTCCAGAGTGACAGCGTCAGCGGAAGGTGGAAGGAGAGTCCAGGGCGTTGGCAGCGCTGGCGGAAGGTGGAAGGCAAACTCTGGGGCAGAGGTGGCAGAAGGCAAGCTCCAGAGTGGCGGTGGTGGTGGTGGTAGCGGTGGTGGCGGCAGCGGTCTGGGCAGGCGGTGGGTGGGCGGATGTCCCAGGGCTGCACAGCGGTCTCCTGGAAGCGGCGCATGTCCCCGCCGCGGCCTGAATGCGGGACCCAAGGCAGAGGGGAGGGCGAGCGGGCGGCATCCAGGTGGAAGGATGGTGGCAAGAGCCAGGCCCGAAAGGCGGCTGAGCCTTGCCGTGTCAACCCCGAGGCGGCCCTTTGGCTGAGTGCTTTACCTTCGCGAGCAGCCGCATTGAGGAGAACGGTGCGAGCCACGCGGGCTGGAAGGTAAGGCTGATGGCAGAGGAGGGAGATCTGTTCCGGGCCTGCCCCACTTGGTCGAAGGGTGCGGGCCACCTCAGCTCAGCCGCCTTTCAGGCCCGACTCTCTCTCACCATCCTTCCATCCAGATGCCACCTGCTCACCCTCCCCTAAGCCTTGGGTCCCACATTTAGGCCACAATGGAGGGACACGCCGCTTCCGGGAGACCACCGTGCAACCCTGGGACGCCCACCCGCCCACCCAGAGCATCGCCACTGCCACCGCCGGGTGCTGGCCCCATTGGGATCTGAAGGGCAGGGCTCAGGCCAGCGGAGGTGTATGGAAACTCTGGAGCTCGCCTTTGGGATGGATCAGTTTGTCCAAGCCATACTTTGCTCCCTGGGAAGGGCTCCATCGTGGAAGGCTGTGTGCCCAGACCAAGTGCTGTCTCTCGGGAGGCCTGAAAGGTGGCCAAGCCTCACCTTCATGGGCACCACCTTCGTGGGCTTCCCCCCCCACGAGGCAGTTCTTCAGCTGAGCGCCTTACCTTCATGGGCATGCCGCAGTGAGCAGAGCGGGTGAGACGTGGAGATCAGCTGGGCTGTGAGACGCACGTAATAGGCCGCGGAAAAGGCAGGCAAGCGGGCAAGGCCCGTGGTAGGCTGCGGCAAAGGCAGGCAAGCAGGCGAGGCACCGAGATCAGCTGGGCTGTGGGGCCCACGTAGTAGGCCATGGAAAAGGCAGGCAAGTGGGTGAGGCATTGAGATCTGCTGGGCTGTGGGGCCTGCATAGTAGGCCACGGCGAAGGCAGGCAAGCGGGTGAGGCCTGTGGTAGGCTGCGGCAAAGGCAGGCAAGCAGGCGAGATGCCGAGATCAGCTGGGCCGCAGGGCCTGTGTGGTCTGGGCAAGCGAGGGAGCCAGAGAGCAACTGGGCTGTGGGCGTGACTCTAGGCACCGGAAAAGGTGGGCGAAGTGAGATAAGGAGGGGCTGGGAGGGGAGGGGCCAGCCAGTGGTGGGATCAACCGTTTTCTGAACTGCGCAAAAAGTTAACCGGTTCGCTTGAACCAGTGCGAACCGGCTGAATCCCACCTCTGGATGAATATACCTACACCCTAACATATAAATACATATAAATATTAATCACTGTCCATCTTGAATACATAGCAGAAAAAGAGAGTTTGAGAATACACAAGGTTGATACTGTATGGAACAAAACTGTGGCTGAATCTGGATGTTCTGTTTCGGATACCACGAAGCCTCCTCCCAGAAGGTAACAAGGAAATTTTGGCAAGGAAAATCGAGTTTCTGCTTGTCTTAAAAGTATCTCCCTCAATAAATCAGGTAAAACATTTTTTTTACTGTTTCACTCAAATGAAATAGGCCAATCTGTGTTTTATACTATTTCAGGGCAAGAATGCTCACAAATGAAAAACTTACCAGGCATGTACAATAAGTTTCAAAGCCATCTAAATGGAATATCTCCTCATTTTAGCTAAAGAGATACCATAAGACTTAGCTCTAGTGTAACAGAAGGCCCCCTAGCATTAACATGTGTTTAAGAAGTGAAACCACTTAATGGTGCCTATGGGAATCAATGTTCCATCGCCAGTGCCACTCAAGAAAGTCACTGTAAAAAACCTTGACACAATCTGAACCAACTTTTAATTCATCCTGAAATATTTATACTTATTTATTACCATCTGGCCAAACTCCTATGCATTCTACACTGAGTGTATATGTGGCCGTATTTCAAAAAGCGATTATCAATGTTCTCCTTACAAAGTGGGAAAATGCTCTTGAAAGGAATTGTGAGCAAACCAAGCAGCCTATAAGCAAATTAAAGTACATATTATGACAATCAATCCAATTTGAATTTTGAAGTAGTATTGAATTTAGTATTAGCTGAGGTCTGGGTAAGTTTCCCACAATGAAGGAGTCTGTCTATAAATCTCAGCCAATATCCATAGGCAATTAGCTCCTAATTTAACCAGTCTCTTAGGTTTTCTGCAAGAATAAATGCTGATCTTAATTATTTCGAGGAAAGTTATATAAATACAGGCTATATTGATAGAGTATTGTGTTTTACAGCTCCCATTATCACCATCATCATAATTACTATTGAACCTAGCCAATGGTCTCCCAGATGTGTAACATTTGTAATACTCAGGCAACAAATCTACTTTGAAATCTATTAAGTAGCAAGGAATCTCTGCTTTTGCAGAGTCAAACTGCTGATGTCCTTTTTCTAGCCCATTTTGACACTAGCTTTTGTGCCACTTTTTGCATTGTAGTTTTGTAACTACACTTGAATTTGTATACACCTAACACAAAATTTGTTCTGATAATGTAACTTATTAAAGTAGGCCCTTTTATTCATTGTGATTATTATTGAATGTTCTTTTTGTTGATTAAAATGATTCTCTGTACAAGTCACAGAAGTCACATGGATATCATATTGATGATCAAACAAACAGACCAATTTATCTAATTTGCCCTATATATTTCACACAACAAAATGGATGCAAATAAGTAGCCTCAAAGAAGAAAGTAATTCTGATTTAGGCTTTAACCAAACTCTTGTACAATATCTGACATGCCTACCTGAGTATTGTATGTTCTCCTACAGTCACCTTTGAACCTCCTGACATTTCATCTGATTTCTCTGGCTATTCTTATTGACAATTGTATGTTTTCCATAACAGAGATTCTACCCATAGGAATGACTGGATAAACAATTAACCCCTAATAAGAAAGAAAACAGAGAATACATAAAGCATCTTCCTGGCATAGTTTTACATAATTTGAATGACAGACCAAAGTAATGTAGAAAGAGAGCCTATAGTGAGAATCATTCCAATTTTATCTAAGAAAGGCAGTTTATTAATTATTGGGAAAATGGAACCAGTCAATCACTGCTGAGTCTTCTTGAGTAAGATATTTATTTATAGTAACTAAGTCACTTTAAGTTTCATTATGAGTAGATTTTTGGCCAGGTCACTCTGCAGCTACCTTGGTGTAGAGTGACAGTGGCCATGTGAACCTGCTGATTCTTACAATGTCATTGAACTATGGTTTTGTTTCGGATCCTCTTTCTGGGTCAGAGGTATAAAACAAAAATAAACAGGGAGAAGACAACAGCTAATGGTCAACGGTCATAATCCTGATCTTCTGAAGAACTAGAAGAAACTTCCAATGACACAATGACATCTCTGAAAGGATAAACTTTTAGACCATAGCTGCAAGAATCAGAACAGGCTAAGGAGGGCATTACAGGACAACAGTTTTCATCCTCATCTTTTAAAAAAATTCCCTGCCCCCCCCCCAAAAGAAAAACCTATTTTCAGATATGTTTTAGGTCCTGGGGGTTCAAAGTTGAGAACAGAACCAAATGTAGGGAATATCTTGTTTTCTATACTTTGATCATCGAAGGGTAAAACACTATATTCTGCCATCTAGTTCAAAAAATTGCAATGAACATTTTATTGCAGTGTTAATTAAACAATTTTGAAATGATATCCTCTCAGTACTAGCTCAGGCATCAAGCTAATTATGACATTTGGAGCTACAATATAATGTATCACTTTGCTATTTGCAACTGAGCCTCACAAATCACTAAGATCTATAAAGAACTGAAATGCCAGTTCAGATGTTAATAGCAGAAAGGATTAGGTTAAAAATTAACTATTATAATCCTAACTTGAAGAATTTTCACAAGCCACACTGAAGTAAAAAACAAATTAATCTGGTCTTTCTTTATGCTTAAACTGCACATGTAGTTATTATAATTAATTATGAAATATATCTATATCTATTTACTTTATCAATTTACTTCACTATTTCACAGGTTCTGATAGCTATAATGCTTGATAATATCTGAAATCAAAAATAATTTTATAGCCTTTTGAAAGGAAAGAGCTTATTTCATTTTTTATGTATGTGGAATGGATGCCTATTGTAAGCTAATATTCAAAGACATGTTTCAGTCATTTGTGTAAATCAACAGATCTAGCTTGTCCCTGAAATATTAAAATATCTGAAAATGTGTGTTTTGAGATATCTAGAAGTAAGCAAATTTCATGAAATCAATGAGTTAAGTTGTCTGATCTTCTTTCTATAATGCTGAGCAGGAATGAATTTTCAGATTCATATTATTGCATTATACATTCTATCTCACATTCACTGCAAATTATTGAGGTTCTCAACCAATATCATGGCATTGTTGCATAGAAAAGTACACACAGTCACATTCTCACCAACATCCCTTTAATGTCACCTGAAGCATTCCTTATATATTTATCCATAAATATTTAAATGTTTGAAACAATTAACTGCTTGCTCAGAGTTGAACCATTCTCCAAGTAGTCCATTTATTTTCATGCAAGCTTGGCACTTCTGGAATCAACCTTAAACTACATATTCACACAAATTGTTCCATTATCCAAGGTCATTCCATTTGTCATATATTTTCTTTAAATCAACAAGCATGCAGTAAACTTTCTTTCTTATATTCATAATTTCTTTGAAGACCAATTATCCTCTGACCAACATAAAGTCACAATGCATTCTCAAATTTTCATAATCTCTTGCACCATTTAAATTCTGCCAATATCTTTCCAAGCAAAGATGGGGATTAATGACCATAGTTTTTGCATTTATTCCTATTACTTTTCCCTTTGTATAGGGAAACAGTAATAGCATTTTTCCAATCATCAAGCATTGATGTTGTCTTCAAAGATGCTTTAAACAAGTCATGCAGCCACTCCATTACATAAACCATAAAGTAAAAATGGGCTGTTGGTTTGAACTCCGAGCTTGGCAATTTGGTTGCAAATGTTTCGTCACCATTCAAGGAGACATCGTCAATACGCTTTGAATTGTGCTCCTCTGTCCAAGCACTGGCCTTTAAATACCTATTTATGTGATGCAAATTGGTGAATGTTGTTTGTTCGGATACTTCTGAGTCATGGTCTGATTTCAGACTGTTTGATTGGCTGGCTGTTGTTGCTGAGGCTTGGTCCTTGGCTTTAAGTACTTTCTATGTGATGCAAATTACTATTAATGTTGTTTGTTCAGATACTTCTGAGTCATGGTCTTGTGAGCTGATTATAACCTTTGTTGTTATGTGGTGGGAAGCTTGTTTGTTCATTTTAAATGCTATCTTCAGGATCGCGGTTGATGAGGCCACATTTCTTTCGTTCTCAGTGGTTGGTAGATTGTATCAATGTCAATATGTCTGTTTATTGACTTGGTGGAAAAAGTGAAAATTTAAAAATTTTAAAAAGTTAAAAGTTTTTTTGAAAAGTAAAAATGGATGAGGTTATCAGCTGTGGTTGTATGCATGCCAAATGGACAGGTAAGGTTAGTACTATGAAAGGATAATAATAATAATATGGTGCTAGTGTCACATAATGAAATATGATGGTAACTTTAATGCCTATAATTGAATACCTTTCCAGATTTCCTCCTAAGTTTGTAATGAGTTGACTTCACTAGAAAGATATATTTATATTTTATATATTTGGCAGCAGTCAAAAAAGCAGTCCTAGATTGAATTAAAAGAGGGATAGAATCAAGATCACATGAAGTATTAGCACCACTTTATAAACTTAGTAAGTTCACATGTCTGGAATGGTATAGAGTCTCCTGCTTGAGCAGGGGGTTAGACTAGAAGACCTCCAAGGTCCTTTCCAACTCTGTTATTCTGTTATATTTGCTACACAGAGAATTCTAAAGTTAGTGATGATCAATAAAGTCCAATCTTCTAGTGCAAGAATATAAATTACTGTAGAGCAATGGCTGTTTAAATTGTCAAGGACATATACCAAGGTAGGTGGAGAGGAGGAAGTCGGGGAGGGGGGGATCAAAAGCCTAGGAAGGAACAACACTAAATAAACAATGAAGTGGCAAACAATATCCTAATCATGTAATCATCAAGAAGAAAGGCACACCTCCAGCAAGACTGGCTACTGTAAATAAATAGCCAACAAATGTAGCTGATTATGAAACCACTAAAAGAAAGCAACCTTATTCGGAATGCAATGGTTCGACTCTGAGCTACGGTACATAAATTCTTTTCTATTAAACTCTTGCAAAGATACAGTTTTTTAAAAGGTAGATTAAAAATGGATTCACAATTGCAGAAATAGTTTTTTGTTATATTCACAAAAAGGTACTGTATGGGAAGCTCACAACTCTTTGCTGCTGGAATTCTGATCCTTTGTAGCAACGGGACAAGCTCCAGAGCAAATATTGCAGCCTATCACCAAAGCCTTGTAAAGACAGACAGGTCATTTTTATAAAATACGGATAGGTGCTTTTAACTTAGCTAAGCAGTACATTATCACACAGTGTTGCCAAGACAACACTATGCCCAGACTTGGAAGAGAAAAGCATGTTTTACCACGAGCAGGTGGAAGAAAATTTCCAATTCCATAGCTCAGAGTCTTATTAATCTTTGGAGATCTGGAATAGTTAACCAAAGGCCCAGTGAAATATTTGGGATTGCATTTCACAAGTAGTTACAAAGATGTATTTCAAAACAATTACCTCAAATTATGGAAATAAGTGAAAAAGATTTTAAAAAGTAGAAAATATTAAAACTCTCCTGATTAGCATCAATTACAACTGTTGAAATAAATACATTACCTAAAATTTCTTTTAAATTTTCAAATGGTACCAATCTTAATCCCGGGGGGGGGGGGGAAGAAAGGTTGAAAAAAAATAGTTAAAAAATTTATTTGGAAAAGAAAAAAAACCCTAGAGTAAAAAAAATTTTTTTTACAAAATTCAAAAGGTAGAGGTGGATTTACTCTCTCAAATTTTAAATTATTTTACCGTACCAGTTGTTTTTGATAGGAAATGGATAACATCCACGATTCATATATTTACAGATTGCTAAAAGAATAAAAAGCAACCTCAAGAAAGAAGATTTTTTAAGACAAATGATAGAATTTTAAACATTTGTACCAAACAAAGACTACCTATTACCATGTGTGTACAAATTGCTATTAAAATATGACACAGAGACAGAACAAGTAAAAGACCATATGATAAAGTCAGAGGTGGGTTCCTCCTGGTTCGGACTGGTTCGCCTGAACCGATAACGACCCGCTGGTGATGTCATGATGATGTCACAGATCCAGTTCGGTCGGTGCCGGTCCGTGGATGCCGCCATCTTTTTTTTTAAAAAAAATTAATTTTTTTTTCTTCTGTGCATGCGCAGAAGCCGAGTTTCCAGCACTGCGCATGCGTCACCATCTTGTTTTCAGCTTTTTTTTTTTGCTTTTTTTTTGCACTGCGCATGTGCGCACGCAAAGCGTACGCGCGGCCATGCAGCGCGGCCACGCGGCGCGGGAGGAAGCGAACCGGCAGCGAGGTAAGTTAGAACCCACCCCTGGATAAAGTGGATGCAAAATTTTAAAGCAACAATTACATAACAATCAATAAATTTATTGAAAAAATTAAGTGAAATTTACCCCAAGCTATAATATAAGGAAAATTAGCATAACAATTTAAAGATGATTCATAGCCCAATCTATTACTGCAAAAACAAGTAAATATAATAATAAATGTGGGAAATATTGTGATATACCTAGAACATTTTACCATAGTTGGTAATCATATAAAAACAATGAAAAACACTGAAAAAAAATATACAGTTTTCTTCAAAAATAATTCTAAAATGCATAAATATATCCTGTTATAAAAATGAAATGATTTCCTGGGAAATTAGAGTTTATAGGAATTAACATGGGCATGTCATTTAATTTAATAAAGTACGGACATTTCAAGAACAAGAGCAGTATAAAAGGGCATGTGAGTTTTACCTAAATTCTACTACTCCTGTTGCCCAGGGACAGAATCAAGGATTTTATTTTATCTGTTCTTGGGAATTTCTAAGAAACGGATATTGAAACATGTAAGAGTGAAGACTGTTGTTTTTCAGAAGAGTGAGCTACTCTAACTATCCCGTGATCTTATATGTGTCAATTGAGTTTCCAGATATTGCATTTTATGAAACTGTGCCACAATCCATATGATTATCTGTATCAATGGATCTTAATTTTAAAAAATTGCTTGTACCTAAAAAAAGCCAGTGGTGAAAACCATACTGGAACATATGAAAAATAAAACTGGCTATGTAGCTAACTTCAAAAACCGATACAAAACCTTATGCCACCAAATAAAAACAGAATGTACCAATTACCACTGCAAACAGGAAGAAGAGCTGTTACACACAAAATCCAATCGTGCCTTCTATAATTTCGTAAACACCAAACTTAAAGACTTAAAGACCATCCCACCTCTAAAAGGGCAAAATGGTGAAGACTGTAATGATAATGCCATTAAGGCTAATCTCTTCAACACTTTTTTCAGTTCAGTCTTTGTCAACAGCAATGGCATCTCCCCCTCATTCCCTCATTAAACAGGAAGAAGAGCTGTTACACACAAAATCCAATCGTGCCTTCTATAATTTCGTAAACACCAAACTTAAAGACTTAAAGACCATCCCACCTCTAAAAGGGCAAAATGGTGAAGATTGTAATGATGATGCCATTAAGGCTAATCTCTTCAACACTTTTTTCAGTTCAGTCTTTGTCAACAGCAATGGCATCTCCCCCTCATTTCCTAGTCGTACCTCAACCAATTGCAATGATCTAATCCACATTGATTTTACTGAAGATACCGTCAAAAGGGCACTACACAAACTAAAGCCATCTCTATCTATTGGTCCTGATGGAATATGTGCCTACTTTCTAAAAAA
>QLTV01003390.1:3565287-3576493 GCA_003457575.1 Thermophis baileyi
TTACAATAATAGTACTCAACTCCTCTGCTCGCAATAGAATTCCTTATTCCAGTAGACTTGAAATTTTAGCCCTGGATAACCTTGAACTACGCCGTCTACATTCCCACCTAAGCTTAGTACACAAGATCATCTACCTTAACGTCCTACCTGTTAATGACTACTTTAATTTCAACCGCAATAACACTAGGGCTATCAATAGATTCAAACTAAATGTAATCGCTCTAATCTTGATTGCAGAAAATACGACTTCTGCAATAGAGTAGTAAATGTCTGGAATACTTTACCTGATCCTGTTGTTAGTTTCTCTAACCCCCATACCTTTTACCTTAAACTGTCTACCGTGGACCTTACACGTTTCTTAAGAGGTCCCTAAGGGGGTGTGCATAAGCGCACCAGCATGCCTACCATCCCTGTCCTACTGTACCCATTTGTATGTACTCATTTTATGTGTTTATGGCTATGTTTTGCTTCTTTATATCCATTTATTTGTGCCATTTTTTCATGTGTCCTGTTTCCTTGCACTTGTTGACAAATAAATAAATAAATAAATAAAAAATATCCTTGCTACTTGAATCTAGGAATATTGGAAATAGTCAATCTGTATTACAAGTTCTAGGTTTGATTCAGAAAAGTCTATTTAAGCTTTTTAGCTCTGTTGAGTACAGTATTTGAGTCACAATCAGCAACTTGGGAAAAAAATACCAGTTGGATTCAGAGCCTCAGAAGAATAAATTAAGTTTCTATGCTATGTTCCACAGCATATAGGAGTTGCTGGATAAGTTTTGTCTACAAATGTCATGGAGCAAAGCAGTTAGTTCTAATTCACATGATTGTTATACCAAAAGTAGCATGTGATTTCTGGGTTGTTTTCCATATATAAGTAATCCTCATTTAACAATCACAACTGAGACCATCAACTCCATCATTAAGTGAAACATCACTATGCTTATGATCTTACTTCAGCTTTCCTTTGCTTTACAGTCATGACTAGCATTTAGCAAGAGCAATTAGACTTGTATACCACTTCACACTTTACAGCACTCTCCAAGCAGTTTACAGAGTCAGCATATTGCCCCCAACAATCTGGGTCCTCATTTTACCAACCTCAGAAGGTTGGAAGGCTGAGTCAACCTTGAGTTAGTCAGGATTGAACTCCTGGCAGTGAGCTAAATTATCCTGCAATACTGCATTCGAACCACTGCAGTTACATTTTCATTGTAATTTCAAACTGTGAACTACTGCTGTCCAAGGTAGTGTGCCTAGAAATGTAAATTAAAGCCCTTTTCTACATTACCTCTTCAGGAAAAATGTGGATACTGTTCTTGGCTTGGCTTGAAGAAAAAAAAATTGTCAACATTAATTTTTCCAGCACTCCTTAAAAAGGCAGCACATTCATACCCAGAAATATCGGAAATCCTCTCTATTACTGGGAAGGAAATATACATGATTCAGTAAATTGGGTGACTCACATACAAAAGGAAATGACTATTTTTCACCTCCCAACATGAATTCTTATTTCTCTCAAGAAGAACATGGCAGGCAGTAACCACCATTCATTTTGTGCCTCTGCATGCTCCTTCTGGTTCAATATACCTGAAGCTCTCAGAAGGAAAATATGGCATAATTGGAAAAAAGAAAATAAAATTATCGGCTACAAGGACGTGTGCTTTTTTTTTTTCAAGAGAGAGAGACAGAGAAAGAAAGAAATATCCACATGAAAATATTTGCATAAAGTAACCACTTAGAAAGGAAACAGCATTAAAGTTAAGTTTGCATTAAAGCTCAAGAGATCCATAAAAAAAGAAAAACTTTGACAACTAGGCTATTATTTCTCTCTCACTCAATTCCCACAGTAGGAAACGGAAGGAAACAGCCTTTTAAATTCCACATCCAATTCCCAAGAGCATCCTTACCAAGGGTGCACAGGTCCCAACCTTAATTTCTGAGGCAAGATCTGCCTTTCCATTTTTCAAGTTTCCTTCCTTATGAGAAAGAGGCTCCTACTTGTTTTTGAATGATTCTTGGTGGTATTATTCTGTTGCTAAGGGTGGCAGGAAATGCTCCTGCTGGGGTTGTGTTTTCCTTTAAGTCTGTTAATGAGATAGTGCAGAGGTCTTCAAACTTGGCAACTTTAAGACTTGTGGACTTCAACTCCCAGAATTGAATTCTGGGAGTTAAAGTCCACAAGTCTTAAAGTTGCCAAGTTTGGGGACCCCTGAGATAGTGGTTAAAGTCCTCAGGTAATTAAACCAGTACCACAGAGTGGTTAATGTGCTGTACAAGGATTAGGGAGATCCAATCCCAAGTTCACCATCAGTCATGGAAATTTAATGGGTGACTATGGGTCATCCATTCTCTCTTAACCAATCTGCCTCACTGTGGGAATAAAATTAAAGATAAGAGTGCAATGTAAGCTTCCCTGAGCTTGTGGAAGAGAAATGGGATATACATCTGACAAGTACACATATAAATTGTATCAGGCTGTTCCCTCAGCAATTATTCTATCAGAAAACGATTGAAGGAGATGTCATGAGGGACAAGGCCATTCCATAAATCCTTCTTTATGACCATCTTCAAAAGCCTTCTGTCTCTGGACTGAATCTAAGAACTAGCATTCCAGTTCTAAGAATGGCTCCTGAGGCTGATTTCTATCCCTCGCCCTCTACTTCATTTTTCATTATGTAATTTCAATTTGCGTCATTATATGCCTGCCAGAAATGCTTTTTCTTTAATTGTAAATTATCCTTGGAAATGCCTTGGCTAAAGAGGAAGATTAAGAGTTGTTTAATTAGTTAATTAATGAAGCATATTATTGGTATTCCTTTTCTGCTATATACATTAATTTGATATAGGTTTAAATTTTAAGAATCCTTTTTTAAAAAAAAAAAACACAATCCTTTAAAAAAGGATGGCTGGAGAATTAAATTCTGGTTGAAAAATAATCACACCCATGTAAGTGATGTTCAGATTCCTGAAATAGCAAGCATACAGAAGAAATATAGTTTCTTAGTATTCATGGATAATTCCAGCCGTGTCACAAGCAAATTTATTTCCGTGATTCAGCTATTCAACAGATGTTCTGCTTCAGAAGGAGTGATACATTTCAGAATATTTTGTTTCTTGCTGAAGTTCCAAATCTAGTTGTTCATGAGTAATCGTACTGCAATTATGACAACATGTTACATGAGAGTAAGCTCCACTGAAACCAGTGAGATTTCTGACTTAGTAAAGACATTTTTGGTCTGGTTGTTTATATTTGTAAAAAGCAATGAAATGTTTCAGTTTCAGTTTCAACCAGTTCTCATTCAGTTTCATGAAATACTGTATAATGTGCTTTAAAAATATTTTATAGAAGGATACAATTCAAAAGAAATTAACACAAAATGGAGTGTGTTGTTCCTAAACCTATTTAGTTCTAAGATGACAAGGATATATGAACTTTTATTGTAGAATTATTTCTGAAGCAACCTAATTTCTTCACTTACCCATTTCATGGGAAAGCCTATTTGTGCCGAATGCAGTCCTACTTCTTATGGACTTATTCTAGAGAATGATTGTCCATACAATTAGTTGAATGTAGTAAATTTCATAAGCAAATCTTAGCAATACGAATAGCAGTAACACTAAGACTTACAGTATATACCACCATAGTGCTTTACAGCACTCTCTGAGCGGTTTACAATGTCAGCATATAGCCCCCAACATGTCCTCATTTTACTGACCCCTGAAGGATGGAAAACTGGGTCAACCTTGAGTCCCATCTGGATCGAAATCCAGGCTGTGGGCAGAGTTAGTCTGCAATACTGCACTTTAATCATTGCACCACCAGGGGTCCTTAGCAACTAAATCCTGGCCTACACAACCAGTTGATACTAAAAAAAATTAGTTCAGATAAATGTGAGAACCAGCTAAGTAGGCAGTATAATGCCTCACAAATAGTTTGAACCACAATTGTCTCATGCCTTGTCATTGGCTAGCTGGCAAGTTTTTATGAGAACAGTTTGTAGCATGTGGAGATCATTAAAACAATCATCTATGAGCTAACAGTTGATAGGCAGAATTCATAGCAGTTCTTTAATTTAGCACTTTTTCTATTTTTTGAGAAGAAGAGTAAAGAAACCATAGAGGGCAATGGGGATGTGGTGGTTTTTTTTCCTTTCCCATGGCCATCATTCCAGTCTAACGAGGAAGAACTGCATAGGACATAGTAACATTGTCCTATGTCTGAATCACTCCTGACCTTTAACACCAAGGCAGTGCATCCATATTGCCTATTCAGAAATAACCCCTATTCAATTAAACCCTGTCTGCTCTTGGACAGGGAGTACAATATAGCAGCCAAAATGACCTTGGACCATGATATTTGTCACAGTGTGTCCTACTCATTACAATACCTTAATGTTTTCCCCAAGATACTACTGGGAAGTGTTGGGGATTATTTTGTCATTGGTCAGCCCTTCCCTTGTTCATCCATCAAGTTCCTTCTCAGCCACCTAGTAAAATACTATTGAAAATGTTGGTTGACATTTGTACTATCCTTGAATTATTATTGGAGGTGATTTGAGGGATTACTTATATCCTTTGGTATCTGCCTAGCCAGTACAAACTAACAGAGAGCATGTGCTCTAGTTTCTTTTTATCAAAAAGTGTCATCTATAGGCCCCACAAAACTAATCTTCTTTGTCACCGTGTCTCCCTCCACCCCCCAGAATGAGTTCCCTCTGAGATACAGGTGAACCCCATCCTGCTGTTGCTTCAAAAAACCCCACCCACAATTAACTTACAATGTATCAATCCAAGAAAATTTGCAAGTACTTTGTTAAATTCAAATCAGGTCATTTAAGCCAATATCTGTACTCAAACACCAAGGCAAATCCCATTAAGTTTTACAAAACAAATATATTAAACCTAGTGTATCTTAAAAGCAAAGTTAAAAGCAATCTACTTAATCTGTTTTCTAAGTTATCTGCACTGATTATATTGATTTTTATTTCAAGATATGCTGGGAAGCTCTTACAAGTTATCTCGTCACTTTTATTGGATCTGAATTATTTATTAAGGCATTATGTTATCCTAGTTTAATAAACATAGGTTTCTTGCTCTTGACCTTTATGCCCAGAATACTCATTGTATTTCACTTTCTAAGATATGCATGATATCAGCTTTAATCATAGTTTATGTATGAAGATACACCTCCATAATTACAACATTATACATTCTGAATATTATTTTTTTCAAGTCATGCTTTTGCCTTTTGAAGTGTAGAATATTATGGATACAACAAATTAAGACATTCTAACAAAACAGCAACATAGAAGGTACTTGACGCAGTATTGCATATTAAGTATACATCTGTGATTATAATTTGAAGTGGAAAACTAGGGAGATTAAATCATCTTGGAGATTATTTCACACAGGAGCACAGCATACAGCATAGAGGGAAAGAGTTATGAAACTTACATCTGTACAGCTATCTTTCACTTGCAGTTGTAGGTGTGCAAGTGTATTGCTGATTTCCATCATTTTACTGTATATGTTTGTCAAGATCTTTATATGTGAGTGCAATTCAATATTTGGTATTTGTTACAGCATATTTTAAAAATATTTTATGAAAAACAAGCAATGATAATAATTATATTTATGTGATGTATGTTATATAATATCTACCAACATTGTAGTTCAAATATTAAACATATTGGGAAGAATTTTCAAATTCACATCATTATTTCTATATTCCCCAGAGGGCCTTGGATTATGTTTCTGAAACAGGAATCTACCTTGACATGCGGGGGAAAACCACTTTTGAAATACAGTACAGGGAACTTTCAAAAATCTTTTGGATGTTATTCCAGGGCCTGGTATTAAAAGGTGAAGAGATGAGGTGAAAAGCAATTCCACTGAGTATTATCTAAACCACTGAATTTGCTTGAAAGATCACTTGGGATCACGGCTATCATTATTTTGGTAAGCATGCAAGGTTTGTTAAGGTTTTGTTATATCTTTTTACATTTGTCTTCCTTTGTTTTCTTCTTGGCCTCCATCCAAAAACTGGATGCTTGTCTTTGAACTCATTTTCTCTTATTGAATCCTAAGTGAATAAATCAGTTTAGAACCAAAGTCTCCATTGTATCATTTTTGTGAACTAAGCTATTCTGAAGGGCTGGAGAGCTGCCTGAAGAACCATATTGCTTGAGATTTGCTTGATTCTTCTTTATCCCTATATGAGCTATTCCCTTTATACTGAGAAATTTCTATTGTTTCAATAAAAAGATTCAGAACGCCAAGAGCGGCTTTTCTGCCAAAATTATGAGAACCAGACTGAAAGCTGACAGTCTTGAGGCTGCTGAGAACTCAGATGACATGATAGAGCAACTGAAATGAGGATGGGATTCTTTGATGGAAAGTGCATTGATCAACCCTACTTTACCTGAGGATACCAGCTTTGTTAATGTATTTCTTATTTCTAATTAATGCATTATGCTATAAACCAAGTCTTTCTAGCTGCTCCAAGTGGCTAATATCAGGAAAGTCTGTTTGGAGAAGGGGGTATCTCATTATTTTCAGAAAGAGGAAATTCACTCTTTAGATGCACTCTTTGATCCCACTGATTATTAGTTTTCTAAGTAATGAGTGTATTGAGGAGTATGTTGCAGAACCACAAGCTAAGGCACCAACTCCCATTCTTCCTGAAGTGGTTGGAATTGTAAGTTTTAAAAGTATCATTAGCAATAAGCTGTTCTAAAATAATAGCCCCGTTGTTAGTCCACATTTTCTATACAAAAACTTTTATCTATCCTTTTAAAGGAAGGATTATTCAAAAGAATATATTCCTCATGGGAGCAAGAGTCAAATGTTAATTTCTTCCCCACTAACATCCAAATATATCTGAATGGCTTGGAATACAATATAATTCTTGCTAGGATTTCAAGATTCCAGATAATAAGAATGCTATAATTATTCCCATAGTGGTTCTTGTTTAACCTTGGTTCCATTCCGGTAAAAAAAAAAAAAAAGCAGTTAATAAGAATGTTCAGGCCTACAATTAAAAATTAGGAAAATTACACCTTCCTGTAGTGTTGTAATCTTGCAATGCTCAATGCTCATATGGGAATCATAGTTTTGGTAGAGGGTTTGTCCATTACATGAAAATTTAACCATTAACTTCTCTCTCTCTCTCTCTCTCTCTCTCTCCCTTCCTCCCTCCCTCTCTCTCCCTCTACCCTCTCTCCCCCTCTCCTCTATCTTTCTGTCTGTCTGTCTGTCTCTCCCCCCCCTTAGAGTAATAAATTATAATCCGCCAAAATGGAAAGGAAATTAGGAAATTATTTTATCCCTATAAGTTTTAAAATTTCCAAAATTTTAATCACTTTGTATTATCATTTCTACTTTTTTATTGTATTATAAGCCACTCAAAGTTACTGCCCAAAAGTGAGATGGATTGCATAAAAATTTAATGTATAAATAAAATTTAACCTGTATAGTATCAAATGCTTTTTCCACATCCAGCAAATCTGTTTCAGGACTTCACTAGTAAAATATCCACCAATAATATATGATCAGAATGTTGTATCTTTTCTACCAAACTGTATACCAAACTGTATTATTGATGGTATTATATTCTGCAGTCTACATGCTAGGCATTAGGCTTAGGTTAGGCATTTACAGATGTTGACCCAAAAGTTTTCTTTAAAAAGCATTTGTATTTTTAGATGGAAACTAGGAGGTAACTAACCACAAAAACTGCCTTGTGCCAACTTCTATTTGGCACAAGTGTATTCTGTATATTCTCACTGTAAGTAGACAATTTAGCTCATATTATCAAGAATAAAATAATTGGCATTTGACATCATAATTGGTCAACATTCATTATACAACTGTATAAAGGTAGTTTGTACCCTTCTTCAATGGGCAGAAACTTGGGGTCTGTCCCCAGCACTGTTCAAATTACCTTGGCACAAGCAGATTGTGTTGCCTCCACTTATAAATTGGGTCATGAAAAATCTTTCCCTTTCAATTGTGTCTTCATTTACTGCCTAAAAATGTAGGCATTAACTGAAGACACAATATATTGACTCAATAATATCACAGAGGCTCTTTATGAACCATTATATTTCTCTTAGTCAAGCTGTGCTTGTTCAGCTATATAAGCAAGAATGTAAGTGGCATACCATAAAATCTTCATCTGAAATTCTACAAAGTATATTTGGGGGGGGGGACTCTATTTGCTTCTATCTACTAAACCACTGGACCTTTCTTTGATGGATTTGGGGATCCAGAGAGTTAAATTCAGCTTCTTTATGCATTATAACTTTCCAATACTTGAAGACTGAACATGTCAGAAAGATTAATTAGGAAAGTGTATAAGGAATGTGGAACATATGCTAAGGATAAATAGAGTTTGACCAAGGAGCAAATGTTCAAAGTGTCATGATAGGCCATTATAATTCGCTTAAACTCAACAATTCTTTCATCTTGCTTCTATTGTTCTCATCAGGGAAATCTTTGATGCACTCTTCTGTATTTTTTAATCTTAGTAACTCTTCTTTTCTGAAGAAAAGAAATAAATGTCCTGGATAAACAGCAATATATGAAATTCTAAGATTAAAAGAAAAGCAGGCTTCAGACTGAAACTACATCACTCAAACCCAGCTGTGTCTACTGGGAACCATTCACTTTTGCTTTTGACTGCTTCTCCAAAATGTTGAATTTAATAGAATTTTTTCTAATATTTTAATGCAATACCGCCATTGGTATAACAGAATAACAGAGTTGGAAGAGACCTTGGAGGTCTTCTAGTCCAGCCCCCTGCTCAAGCAGGAGACTCTATACCATTTCATACAAATGTTTGCCCAATCTCTTCTTAAAAACCTTGGAGCACCTACTTCTGGAGGCAAGTCATTCCACTGATTAATTGTTCTAACTGTCAGGGAATTTCTCCTTAGTTCCAGGCTGGTTCTCTCCTTTGTTCATTTCCATCCATTGCTTCTTGTCCTCCCTTCAGGTGCTTTGAAGAATAAATTGGCCCCCTCTTCTTTGTGGCAGCCCCTTAGATATTGGAACTTTGCTGTCATATCACCCCTAGTCCTTCTTTTCATTAAACTAGACATACCCAATTCCAGCAACCATTCAGTCCCCTAATCGTCTTTGTTTAAATGACAGCTACTAAATTTTCCCTTTGAGCTTGTAATTAAAGAAAAAGTAGAAGGAACATATACATATATGCATACATTAAGTATGCATATATATACTTGTATACATATATGCAAGAAAAAATTATAATGATGGAAGAGGAAGGGACCTCTATGCAACATATCCACACACTTCTGTGGATATGTTTCACATAGAAGTGAAATTGTTCACATATAAGAAGGAAAATTTAGATTCTGCATTCATTCCAGACTCAAAGTAAAAAAACAAAAAAATGTGGCAAGCCTTAACCAAGGAATCATCAACAGTGATTGCTACTGATTCCTATAAGAAAGGAACAGTTCTTTTCTTTCCCTTCATGGAAGAGGTCTAGGCTATGTTTTGTTTCCTCTCATGAAATCTTCCCAAAAATACAGATGAAACAATAATTAATTAATTTAAAAGGTATATATGCCACCTATTCCTTTATCAGCTTAATGAGTTATAACAATCTTAAACATTCATACATGCAATCATTAAATGATAGCACGAATTAGAATACCAGAACTACAATAGTAATCTGGAAAATCGCTTCTAATTTCTAGGAGGGAAGAAGGATCACTTCAAGAACAGTTTTTTCCACAGCCAGGTCCTCCCACAGAAAAAGCTGCGTTCGTTGATAATGTCAGTGGCAACTGAAGCAAAATATGTATACTGAGAACTATTCAGAAGGAAGAGTTTTGAAGGTAGCCTTGAACTAAACAAATCTTCCAATAGCATTTCGATATACCATGAACCGAGTTCAGAAAGCAGCAATCCACTAGACAAGTTGTTTCACCCCAAGGATAAATATGGAAACTGAGACAGGATCTACATACTACCTGTCTTGCCCCATTCTAAAACTGCTGTAGTTTCCAGATCCTCTTTAAGGACCATGAAGATCATTTTGCAATAATTCAGCCTTGAGTTGATCAGCATACATTGCTATAACACTTTGTCTAAGTGAGGATGCACCTGGATAAAGACGATAAAAGACACTCCTTCCTGCTTTTTATTTGGATCCAGGAAAAATTCCAAATGCAATCCCATCTATTGCATGAATATTCCAGAATTTGGAATTGTGAAAAGGAATGTCCCCTGAATCCAGAAATCTTCCCTCCAAGTCAATAACAACTCCATCCTAAGTTTGATTTCAAGTTCTTATTCATTTTTTATGATCTGTAGGTATTATTGACCTTCTTTGGAAGTTATATGGGAAAGAAGAAGATAGCTTTTGTTGCCATATGTTCACTTGGCTGCCCACCAACAGAAAGCATGATTTTTCTTGTATTTCTTTTAACAAGATTTAACAAAGATAAAAGTTTCAGAAATCTCAGCAACCAACGTTAAAAAAACAATTACTCTCTTCGCTGATTGAGGCAGAGCCTTTTTCACATCATCTGTGTGAACTGGCAAGAATGCTATTCTTTGATAAAAGAATATCCAGGTGACCAAACTGTAGCTCTGAGCATATTGTTGCAGGTTAGTCCTAAACATTTGCACATCCAGACGATTTCCAAATGGCATTTACAGAGTTACCCGGAATAGAGAGTTCTCTATCAAATCCTGTACCTGTCAATAGTGGTGTCCCTCAAGGCAGCGTTCTAGGACCAACACTCTTCATACTTTACATAAATGACCTTTGTGATCACATTACAAGCAACTGTGTTCTCTTCGCCGATGATGTCAAACTATTTAACACCACTGACAATGCTACTACCCTTCAGAAAGACCTTGACTATGTATCAAAATGGTCAAACAAGTGGCAACTTCAAATCTCAATCAACAAATGCTCTGTCTTACACTTTGGCAAAAAGAATCAGAACACAAAATACAAGCTTGGAGGACACAACCTTGTAGACGACCCTCATTCTGTCAAGGATCTTGGAGTACTCATATCTAATGATCTAAGTGCCAAAGCCCACTGTAACAACATTGCCAAAAAGGCATTAAGAGTAGTCAACTTAATCCTGCGTAGCTTCTTCTCTGGCAACATTACACTGCTAACTAGAGCATACAAAACGTTCGTTAGACCAATTCT
>QLTV01003390.1:3576663-3589438 GCA_003457575.1 Thermophis baileyi
CACAACAATACACGAGCACACAATAGATACAAACTTAATGTAAACCGCTCCAAACTCGACTGCAGAAAATACGACTTCAGCAACAGAGTGATCAATGCCTGGAATTCACTACCTGACTCTGTGGTTTCTTCCCCAAACCCAAAAAACTTTAACCTTAGACTGTCTACTGTCGACCTCACCCCATTCCTAAGAGGTCTGTAAGGGGCGTGCATAAGCACACCAGCGTGCCTACCGTCCCTGTCCTACTGTCCTATTGTCCTCATCTATCTGTATTCACTTTGATTATGCTTATGTTTATACCTATACCTGCTATCTTGTACATGTTTGACAAACAAATAAATAAAATAAAATAAATAAATAAATCTGGTAGGCAACTCTAAGTTTTTTTTGACTCTTCAGAATAGAGAGGCAATAGAGGTTCTCTATAGGATCTCTCCTAAGTGGCGGCTTCTTCTTCTTCTTCTTCTTCTTCTTCTTCTTCTTCTTCTTCTTCTTCTTCTTCTTCTTCTTCTTCTTTTCTAAGGAGTTCCTGAAAATGAAGCATGTGTCACGGTTACAAACACTTGCTGAAAGGTACAGTGGGAGCTTGCCCCAGAGCTCTTATTTCACAGCTTTTATTTTACTACCAGAAATAAGACCTGCAATCTTATGCCTGATATTTAGAAAGTTAAAAACTTTTCTAAGCCTTCAAGAGTGGAGACTGAGGGACTGATATACCTCAAGGAAATAAAGATATTATTGGTATTAATATAATTTTATCTAGATCCTAGGTTGATTTTACATTGTTGGTAGTACTTGCTTAAAGTCCACTTATGTAGCAGACAGACCAAAATTATGAAGCACTGAACGAAGGGAAAAACGTATGACAAGTCTTTGTAGTTGCAGTCATCACAGCAACCTTGTAGTCACGAGATTATGATTCTGGTGCTTGACAACCAGCTTGCAGTTACAACATTGCAGTGTCCCAGGGTCACATAATCACCATTTGCAACCTTTACTGCCAACTTCCAGAAAACATAGTCAACGGGAAAGCTGGCAGGAGTCCAGCAAGACACTGTGATCATGCGGGATTCATTTCACATCAGCAACTGGAATTGCTGGAATTGCCATTGTAAGTCAGTGCAGTCACATGATATTACACCTTATGATCACATCTTTACTGAATCAGTTCCAGGTCCCTTGGACAGGACAGGACCAAACTCTCTCAGTCATTTCCTTCCTTCCAGGGCTGTCTTCCAGTCTCCTACTCAAGGACCTGCCTTCCTATTGGCTGAATCTTTCCCGTCATGACTACTAGACCCTTTGCGCAAGGCATGGTGGTAGAACTAGTAAGAGAAAGCTGATTGGCTTGTGGTACAATTAACCAAACTGGAAGCAGGAAGGGCAGACTTATTTTCACAGCTCAGGTGGGGAACTGAACAGTTACACCATTAAGTGTGACTCTTGTTTAAGAGATAAGTATTTATCTTAGATAGTAATTATCTAAGTACTGTAATGGGAATATTTTAAAAGTATTTTTTTAAAGAAAGGGTAAAAAAATACTCCCAAAATGTTACTGTCTAGAAAGCTGAGGCACAAGGAAATAGAAAACTAATTTAAATCTACATGGCTGAGTCTACAGCAAAGAGGAGGTACAGAAATACTGAACACAAGCTTTATCAAAATAAATAAATAAATAAAAGTTCTTACTAACAGTGTTTTGTTAGCTATTTAAATCAATGATTTGATGCTGTCCATTCAAGGTATTTGTGAGCACATAGAAAAGTATGTACACATATCAGAAGTTAAAAATTATGCCTTTGAATTTTTCAAAATTATGAAAAGCATTATACAGAGTGATGAATAAGTATTGGTAATATTTCATATTTTAAATGTTGATGATGAATACAAACAGATTGTTGGTAATATGCTTTAAATGTATACATACAGTATACATTTTACAGACTTCACTTAGTGAATATTACAATTTCAAGAATGTGATGCTACTGCGGTAATATCTATAGCCATAGAGTTTAATTAACACACAATAAAATGTGTTTAATAAAACATAAGCTTGGTCTAATGATGTTCACATATAACAATGTCTTCATGAGGATGAGCAGATTCACTAATATAGCAGCATAGGTGAAAAATGATATTCACACTTTTTCTAGCAACTGCATATCTGCTTTGCACATTGTAAAACTTTGGGAATTTATGATATATGGAAAAAAAGTCACACTGATAAAAGACACTGGAACTTTAATAACACCATCTACATAGTATTCTGTCTGTCTTTAACACAACAAATTCAAATGTCAAGACACGAATCTTTGTTGATGTTAATGTCAGTCCATAAAACAGACTGGATAAGTTTCTATTAATTAGATATTTAGGTAAACAGATTAATCAGATAACTGCATATCTTACCTATTACATAACAAAATTTGGCTACACTTAAGGAAATAGTCATTTGAATCTGACAGTAAGTTTTAAATAAAACTTACAAGAGTGACCAGCATATTTCATTAGATATGAGGTTAACAGTTCATAATGAAAGAGCCGAGGTGGCGCAGTGGTTAGAGTGCAGCACTGCAGGCTACTTCAGCTGACTGCTAGCTGCAGTTCGGCGGTTCAGATCTCACCGGCTCAAGGTTGACTCAGCCTTCCATCCTTCCGAGGTGGGTAAAATGAGGACCCAGATTGTTGGGGGCAATATGCTAACTCTGTAAACCGCTTAGAGAGGGCTGTAAAGCACTATGAAGCGGTATATAAGTGCTATTGCTATTGCTATAATGAACATTGGTGTAGAATAAACAATATAATAAAACACATGGTTTGGTGGCTCCTTCAGTAGACGAGCAAAGTCTGGAATTGAATGGAATGGCGTTATATCTCCTTTCTAAAGCCACCTATGGAAACTCCTTAAACCATGTGAAAGTTAAGATTTTCCTTAATTTATTTTGTTATCTGGCAGGTGTATAAGGGATACAAGAGTTAAAATTTCAAATAATAATGAATACTTCAGAATGTGACCTAAGGCTTCACTTCTCAAATGAAGTGTGCTGGTTGGTACTATAGGAGAAGGAGTGGTAGAACCTGAGGGAGGAGTCAAAAGAGGAATCAGCCTAGAGCTTCTACATAGCCATAATGGATTAAATCCAATAATCCTCTTTCCTAATATTATGGGCAAGATCAAGACAACAATTCAATTTTTAAATATTGCCACACACAAAAAGCCAGAAATACTAAATAGTGCTGTGAGTTTTGAATTATGTCATAGCTGATTTCATTATCCATCTGTTTCAAAAATATGGTCTGACACCTCTTGAAGCATTTCATTTTGAATAAGATAAATTGAACAAGAGATTCAGTTTCATGGTGGTATAACTTAAATCTCATCTAGGTATGAACTCTCAAGATAATATTTAAGTGGATGCTAACTCCATAATTGAGTCAAGAGTGATCGGCTTTTGACTATGTAGCAAGAACACTGGGGTGTCATATGATCTGGATATGATACTTGCACCTCAGAATCAATAGACCCAGAATCTGTCAAAATTTAGGAATATTAGAGAAGCATTCCTAGCATCCAATGAAGACTGTCAACATGACTTAAGCATAAAGACTCTAAAAAAGTAATGTGAATGTTCATAACTAAATTGTGTGGACTTCTGATCCGTGTTAAGAGTTATTAGCTTGGTGGTGAATCAATAGAATCTGATCAGGCAGATTACAGAGAAAAACTATAAAGTACATTGCACTTTTATCTTTTCAATCTTTTGAAGAGTACTTACAGTACTTTTATCTTTTTAATCTTTGAACCATTTGGGTCAGATCCACTAAATAAGCTGTATAATTCACTAGATAGTAGAATGTATCTAGCATACCTTACTAGAGCTTCATGTATATTTATTAACATCTTATAAAATTATTTTCATCTCAAAAATATTTTTAAAAATTGCAATATACTGACTTAAATGCCCTTGTGTTATAGCACACACATTTGAATACTGATTCTAAAAAAATGCATAAAAGAAACTGAAAGAAACAGACAGCATATCATAAATGAGACACTGTTTTTTAATGCCACTTTTACGGAATTCTTATTCTAAAATAAAAGGGACTGTGTTGTCTAAATTCGACTCAAATCATAATAACGTGTCGGTTTACTAAGTCAATATTTTCCAACAGTAAAGCTTATACATGTGAGGATTTTTTTTCCTTTTGCTTGTTTGGATGATCTGGAACAGATAGAAGCAAACACAAATTATGTTCTGTCCAGAAATATCATTTTGTAATTGATCAAGTTTTTGCTTTGCCAGAGCTAATAGAATATTTAAAATGGAATTTACATTCCTCTGTTTATCTCGGAAGTTGGATTGTTTGATTCGATAAGCTTCTAGTACCTTTGTATATATGATATAATAAAACTGTAATGATTCTTTAGAGTTTTGTATTAAATGCAAAGTTATTTTCTAATATGCAAAAAAAATTTAATGATGAAGATTCCTGTTTAAAATAAGATGAGGCTTGAAACAAATGTGAAGATGCTCAGATCTTAGCAAAGTTGATTTATCATAACCCATAAGTAACATAAAAAACCAAACAATAATGGAAATCCACTAAAAATATGGAAAGTAAGCAAGCCAAGAAATATTCATTGCAGAAGAACATTAATTGCACTCTATCCTAGCAATTTAAAAAAACAACAACACTGGCTTCTTTATGTGTTGTACCACAACAAACTGTAGAAGTGGCAAGAGTAAAAAGAAGTTGCAAGAAAAGGCAGTTCAACTTTCAGGAATGGATACAATGGTGGACTCTGGTTTCAATCATATAAAAAACATATAATTTATCTTCTATGGAAGAAAGGTCAGACATTCAGTCAATAGTACTTGCAAATGTTAATGTGCCTAAATGAATACAAGCCCACTTGGAATGTTGGGCTATGCATATGCCTAGCAAATGACTGTATTTGTCCAGCTTCCGTAAAATATTTCTGCTGTTGTTACCTTCTTCAGACTTAAGCTTCAGAAGAAAGTTATTTAAAAACACAAGTCTGGGCCAAATAGGTAATACAGTTTGGCTACAGGGCTTGGAGGCCTGGAAGTTGTTATGGTCTGGATAGAGAAGTTGAGATTGAATCCCAACAGGATGGAGTGACTTTAGCTGAAAAAACAATTCAGTTCCATGGATATTTCATCTTTACGCTGCCCTAATCCAAATTACTTTGTAACTTGGGGGGGGGGCAGGGTCTGGACTTCAGCTCCTGCTCAAGAAGCAGGTAGCAGGTAGCAGCTGTAGCAAAGAGCTGGGACTATAGTTGCAACCTTCTTGCACCCATCTCTTCTTTAGTCATTTCTCATTTGGACTCTTGTAATGCAGATAGAGGTGCCTTGAAAACCAAGTCAAAACTACAGCTGGTCAGAAGGTAGTGGTCTAATGATGATGGACACTTCATGATATCCCCATGTGATATTGCTTCTTTGAAGGCTGTACTAATTACTAATACAGAATTCATGGTCCTTGTTAATGTTAATGGCCTTCATAGAGCAGGACATGGATATCTTTAGGACTGCATTCTTCCAAAAGTTTTTATCCATCCACCAAGGTCAGGAAAAAGAGTCATTGTTCAGGTTCCTTCACTCAGGGATTGCCATCATCAGGAACCTCAGAGCTAATTCTTTTCAAGTGCTGTTTCTTTCCTTTGAATCAGCATTTTCTCCAAGCCAGATCGGTTTTTGCAAGGCTATGAGAACCTGGGATGTTTTAACAAACATCAGGGAAAGAAATGTGGTGAGTTGTTCCCTCTTGTAAATTGATGGTTTAATTGACATTGACTTATTTATCTCTAGCACTAAGCTTGTGCTTTGTTGCTTATTTATTGTTTATTATACATATTGTATATTGTGCATTTTAACATACTTATGAATATAGGAAATATAGCATCCAGTATTGATAGTATTTACTACCGTATCATTCTTGTGTTGCCAAAGACTGGTCTACTAAATCTTTCTTCTCCTTTGTCTACCTTCCTTCCCAGGTATGTCTCAAAGTAGTCCTTGGGGCAAAGAAAGAATACCAAAGCAAATTTATCACATCTCAAAAGTTTTTTCTCAACAGAAGAGTGCTCAAGTATTCAAATCTGAAAAACAGAAATGCATATATGTGCTTATGATACCCAACATACCAGCAGCATTGCTACAGAGGGTGTAGTTGATCTTTTTCCATCAGTGTTCCATACTAACTCTTTTCTGAACAACTTTGGACCTCTGGCAAAAGATATTTGCTCTCATTTGCTTTCAGAGCAAACCCCATCCTCTAGTAGAACTAATGATGTTACCAAATTTGGTAATGAAACATCTAGAAGACAACAACCAAGGTCAGAGAGCACCAAGGACTCCACAATTCAACCCTGAGGTGCAAATATTCTTTCCTATCAGTACACAATATGAGTATATAAAGAAAGATGCTTGTCCTATCTCTGCCTTTGGGGGTGGGCGATTTCAGCACTCTTCCTTTGTTTGTAGTTAGAAAGGAGATCTGCACAAGCCTCTTATTTAACTTTGCTTGAATTATTAGTCCGTTTCCTGAAATTTGTATTTTAGAATACAAGGCAAATGTTTTCTTCAGAAGCAAACAATGTATAATGGATTCATTATTCTAAAAAAACCTCTGAAGGCTTGTGAGGAGAAAGAAACTCTCTAGGGAATAGAATGCCATTCTAAAACATCTACTTTTAAAAGACTGTTGATGCAGTGATGAATTAGTAATATGCCTAAACATTTGCACTTTGATAATAGAGGAGTGGATTCAGATTCTTTTCACGGTCTTCTGTTTCTTCTTTTTGGAAAATATTAGCTACATTTGAAATAGCAATGTTGTGTATTAAGACAATTTAAATAATATTAGTCGCATTTAAAAGGATTGACTGCATTTGTTTGCTGTATGATCATTCATCAAAAGGAGAGTAAAATCTAGTACAGATCACATAATGCAATTAACAATGGGTGACAAAAAAGAACAAAAGGAAAGAGGAAAAAGTGTGTGTGTGTGTGTGTGTGTGTGTGTAGATTAAGAAAGAGAGAGTGATAAAACATTGTCACATCAAGAATTTAGAGCAGTGGTTCTGAACTTTTTCTTCACCACAGACCCCTTTAAATACCTTTTGTAGCCACAGATCATGGCCACTGACCCCCCCCCCCTCAAAAACTCAAGATTTAATTCATAACATTTCTTCGAGCCCTCGCGGATCCCTGTGACATCACAGACCCTTGGTTTAGAGTAAAAGGGGATTTTTGTCAGACCCAATTGTCATGGCTAGTAAAGACTGCCCTGGGCTGATCCCTCAATAGGGAAAGTACTGTATATCTGATTGAGACCAATCTACTGTAAGCATCTATTGATGAATGGGAAGTACCAGGCATGGTAAGGAGGCAAGTCAGGAGAACCTGTGAAATTGTCTCAACCTTTCAGTCTGAGCAACTGCACAGGTCTTCTTGAGGAGGGATGGTGTTGAATCTCTTTTTCATTCTCCAGTGGAATGGAGAGTGACGCATTCTCAGTTGAAGGAACCGTTACTTACTCTGGAGTGACATAGGGAGTCTTGAAAAAGATTGTCTATCAATTTTGTGAAAAGGTGAAGCATTGAATCAAACATTTTATGCTTTGTCTCAGCTATGTTTTTTTCTGTTCTCAGCATAAGCAGAGTATGGATTGAGAATCCACAGTACCAAAAGTTATATGTTTCTTCCTGGCATTTATCAGTCAAGCTGTGCTAAGGATTCAGTCCCCAAGATTTGTTTCAGTTAATATCTCACCTCAAACTATGAATGGGGATGGAGAGCGGGAATGAAAATTGATATAGCTGTAACTTCCTCTCAAAGTTATGACAGGTCTCATTGTACAGCATTCAAAGCTACTGTTCTGTTTTATTTAAAAAAAAAACACTACATGAATGCCATACAATAATATTTTTCATGGCCAAGAAAAGCTAGAAATAGGCCACTTATACTGCTGGATGACTTAGAATCAGCCTAGAATTTGGATGGTCCATTTGAACAATTGATGCTTGTGTCTACAGAGATTCTCAGTCATCCAGGTCATGGTTGTCCCAAAAGTGCTTTTTCAAGAGGCAACTGGACCTTCTGTTTTTTCTTTGAAGACATTTCGCTGAAGAAATTGATGCTTGTGTACCATTTGCATCCTGAAGATATTGGGCATAGACAATACATGCCTTAGTTACATTCTCTTTGGATTCTTGCATAAGTAGTCCTTGACTTACAATTGCAACTGAGACTAGAACATCTGCTACTAAGAAAGATCACGTTGAATGAATCACACCTGATTTTATGAGCTCTTTTGCCATAGTCATTAAGTGAATTGTGTAGTCATTAAGAAAATCCACCTTCTCCCATTGACTTTGCTTGTCAGAAGCTGACTGGGAAAGTCACAAATGGCAATCATATGACCCCAGGACCTTGCAACCATTGTAAACACATGTGATTTGCCCATTAAATTCCATTGGTTTGCAGAAATAAACAATATCTTTAAATATATCTGAACTACAATTATCCACATGACAGCAGTAATGGTAGTAATGGTGGCAAGGCAGTTGCATAGAGTGTACCCCTGCAAAAATAGGTAAGGAGAGAACAACCATGTTTTCATACTTGTTAGTGTATTTTATATATATGTGGGATTTCACCTTTATTGCAGTTTTGATCAGTTTTTATGGAGGTTTCTTATCTTGTCAAATGAAAGAGTGAAGTAAAGAGTATTAATATCACACTTCAGACTCTGGCCTTTTAAGATGATATCTAGCTCCTGAGTGGCACTGACATTATAGAAGCCGAACATACTTGAAAACACAATAATCAATCTTGATGGTCATGTTGACATTTGTGGTCTTTCAGTGAGAAATGTGTCAGCTTTTTACAAGAACTTTTTTTCTTATTGTCTGGCAGGTTATTGATGAATATGTTCATTGATCTGTGGTAATATTCACCAACTGAGCTGTTAAATTATTGTGCCCTTATACTTTGGCAATACACCCTCTTTTTTATATTTTAACTTCCTACCTGCAGCTAATAATATGTCATAATCTAACTGAAATTCTGTAAACATGGATGTTTGAAAGTGTATGCTTGAGATATAGCAGTTTTGACATTAAGATCTTCAGTGTATCTCAGTTTGTATGGTAAGAAAAAAACGACTAGATTTTAATCCCATAGAAGGGGTAAGATATGTAAACTGGTATTTGTGCAGACATTTCAATGCCCCTAATTTAATTTACTCTTCAAGTGAAATAGAGTGAATCAATGGATAAATATACATTCTATCTAGAACTTTGCATCATGACTAATTCTGTAATAATGAATAACAAAGGTAAGTAATACAACTTTAACTTACTATTTGCTTTGCAACTGTTTTTTTCTAAATAAAGCTGAGTGAAACAAAAATTTCTTTTAAGAAAACAAAGATTTCATTGCTTTAACTGTTTATCATGCACAAATTCAAATATTTGACTGCAGTTTACTAAATGACAATATGATGGTATTGCTAATGATTTTACGTGCTGACAAACATTTAGGACATTTGCCACTATGTGTAGTTTTACTAATGAATTGGATGCCCTGTGACTAACTTCTACTCTTGGGTGGCAATGAAAAATCTTCTTGTTCTTCTCAGCCAGGCTATTTATTCTCCAGCATTACTAGATTTGTCTATTTAAGGGAAATATTCAGCCTTTAGGTTATTTTATTCAACAACTTGACTTGTCACTTCTGACTAAACTGAACATGTAGCCAATGGATTGTACTTTTGAATTTTTTTTTCAAAAAATGAATAGCTAGATATAGTAAAAGTAAGAACAGATGAAAAAAATCTATACGTGCATAGTGGTTCATTTAATATACTGCATTTATTTATATCAGGATTTAATTGTTGGCTTTATTTTATGGCTTCCAAGAGCTACTATATTTTTAAGAAACCGAGAAGACAACATTTCTGTAACAGCTAAATTTTAAAAGAGCACTCAAAGTGAGGCTTTTTACTTCCCAAAAAGTTGACAATATCAGGATACAATTATTGAACACTGCATAATGAAGTTTCTCTATCTGCCAAATATTTACAGATATTAATACTAATCCTCCCTTGCTAAATTACTTATCACAACATCAGTTTTACTACTTATCACTGAATCCATCTTAAAAACATAAGAAAAGAGACATAAAATATAAGTAAAAGCATTTCGGTTAGGTTTGTTCCCAATGAAGCCTATTCCACATTCTGTGAACCTATTGGCCAAAGATAATAGGAGGAGGAAAGAACTATGAACATGCTCTTTAAGGCAATAATGGATCTATCACATCAGATCAAGTCTCAGTGGGTTTTTTTTTGAACCTTATTATGCTCAATATTGTGTAGCATCCTCTTTTTTATACTGTTTAGCTACTTTAACAGAATTTAAATAGGTTGATACTCATTTTTTGTTTTTGAAGGGTACGGGATAGGCAAAAATTCTCTTTTACTACCATACTAAATTTGACTGCCTAATTTCTGCGTAAAAAAAGAGCTTCCTCTTATATAAACTATAATTTCTTCTGTCACTTTTCTTACAACTGTAGGGTTTAAAAACAAGGATTAGCCATTAATCGGACGGTGGCAGTTACCATTTATTATATGGACTACATATCAGGCTTAAATTGTTCTTTTTTTCAGATAATAATTGATACCTTGCCTCAAAAAATATAACATATTTCTATGAGATGCTATTTTATTTTTTTCTTGAAATAATATCAACTTTTAAAGTTATGTTATATCACTAATAACCAGAACTCTATTAATTCATTTATTTCAACATAAATGAATTAAGAATGCAAAACTAGATGCTCTTTCCTTGGAGCCAAGTGGAATTAAATTCAATGCTTTCAGATTAACAAATTATATTAAGCAAATATGTGAATGTAGATTTAAAACTGGAAGTAAAGGTTGCTTACCCCTTGATATTCAATTAATTTTGCATTAGGAATAATATGTTTAGTGATTTAACTATTAAAATGAATATTAATTGATGGAAAGAAGTGATAAATATGTGGTAGCATTAGGACTATACCCTGAGCTATATTGGTGTCAGGGGTGGGTTCTAACTTACCTTGCTGCCAGTTCGCTTCCTCCCGCGCTGCATGGCTGTGCCGTGTGGCCGCACACGTGCTTTGCGCATGCACGCACATGCGCAGTAAAAAAAAAACATTCAAAAAAAATTTAAAAAGTGCCAAAAACAAGATGGCGACGCATGCACATTGCTGGAAACTCATCTTCTGCGCATGCGCAGAAGAAAAAAAATTAAAAAAATTAAAAAAAATTCAAAAAAAAGATGGCGGCGCCCACGGACCGGCACAGACCGAACCAGATCGGTGACATCATCATGATGTCACCAGCGGTTCGCTACCATTTCGGGAGAACTAGTCCGAACCTGGAGGAACCCACCTCTGATTGGTGTGTTATTTGATAAGTGTGCAGTAGAATTGGGAAAGGAAGAAGAATACATTTTCTATTTGCCAGAAACTAAAAGATAACTGTATTTGTGTAGCTGGTTGATAAGAAGTAATTTAGGAATTTATGCTCTTTTTAGAATAAATTCTACTTCCATAATCATGTCTTTCTTCTCACCTCAAATGATAACATAATAAATAAAAATGTATTTAAGGATCCTATTAATACTTTGTGTTCATTTAGGAAAATCAACCATGAAGTAGCTTCCTTCCAACTGGGAAAGTGAGATTAAAGTAGGAAACTGTTCTTACCTTAACATTCTATGCTCTCATTATGCGTTCTAAAAAGAAAACTCCACAAAAAGAATAGGAGAAAATTCATAAAATGTACTTCTTATTACAGGTAGTCCTCAATTTGCAACAATTCATTTAGAGACCATTTGAAGTTACAACGGCACTGAAAAAGTGATTTATGACCATTTTTCACACTCATGACCATTGCAGCATCCCCATGATAATATGATAAAAATTCAGACACTTGGCAACTGATTCATATGTATGACAGTTGTACTGTTCCAGGTTCATCCAATCACCTTCTACAAGCTTCTGACAAGCAAAGTCAATGGGGAAGCCGGATTCACTTAACAACCATGTTAAGATTCACTTAACAATTGTGGCAAGAAAGTTTGTAAAATGGGGCAAAACTCACTGAACAAATGTCTCACTTAGCAACAGAAAGTTTGGGCTCAATTGTGGTTATAAGTCAAGAACTACCTGTATCTTATTCATTGAATTATGACTTCTAGTGTAGATACCATTGAAAAATTATGGGTTGAGATGTCAGCAGTTCCTTTGCAACTGTGGTCTTGGTCCCAATCTTCATGATAGCCTTGGGAATATAGTATAGTTTCTCCTGAATATAAAACATTGATGGAAAATGGGGCAACCACTTTCCAAGGATCATGTTCCACATACAATAAATGTTTATAAATGGGGGGAGGGAGAGGAGTGGAAGCATTGAAGATCATTTACTTGCTCTTTAACTAAAGTTCTCATTTGCTTTTTATTATCTTCTTTGGATTCCAATATCAACATTATTATAGTCTCTTTAAGAATATACAGAATTTCTATAATATGAATTTTTAAAATAGTCATGGAAACACATCCACAGTCTCTAGGCAATGGAAGAAATAAACCACATTCCAATTGCTCCATATCTTTAAAAGAAGTAAAGTTCAAACAGAAAGACTTGGACCCGTGTGTGTGTGTGTGTGTGTGTGTGTGTGTGTGTGTGTGTG
>QLTV01003390.1:3597023-3617293 GCA_003457575.1 Thermophis baileyi
CTAAATAAATAAATAAATAAATAAATAAATAAATAAATAAATAAATAAATAAATGCCAGTATGTGGTCACTTGACTGTGAGGGAATGCCTAATACCAGAACTTTGAAACCATAAGTAGCTTTTGAGGGAGATCTGTTATAAATGTCAGTTGGTACGTGACTAGTCATAAGTCGACAAATAAATAGAATGGAGTGGAGTGGAGTGGAGTGGAGTGGAGTGGAGTGGAGTGGAATGGAATGGAATGGAATGGAATGGAATGGAATGGAATGGAATGGAATGGAATAGAATAGAATAGAATAGAATAGAATAGAATAGAATAGAATAGAATAGAATAGAATATTTTTTTTTTAATTCAATCATAGAATCATAGGACTAGAATGTACCTTGGAGGCCTTCTAGTCCAACCCCCCTGCTCAGGCAGGAAACCCTACACCATTTCAGACAATTGGTTATCTTCTTAAAAACTTCCAATGTTGGAGCATTCACAACTTCTGGAGGCAAGTTGTTCCACTAATTAATTGTTCTAACTGTCAGGAAATTTCTCCTTAGTTCAGGGGTGACTCGCATCATCATGGTGTTGTCACGTGACATCGTGATTTTTTCCCCTTCTCTAAACCGGGTGTGGGTATGGCCAGCGTGTGACGCATCCAGCCCACAGACCGCAAGTTTGACACACCTGCCTTAGTTCTAGGTTGCTTCTCTCCTTGATTAGTTTCCATCCATTGCTTCTAGTCCTGCCCTCAGGTGCTTTGGAGAATAGCTTGACTCCCTCTTCTATGTGGCAACCCCTGAGATACTGGAACACTGCTATCATGTCACCCCCAGTCCTTTTTTTCATTAAACTAGACATACCCAGTTCCTGCAACCGTTCTTTTATGTTTTAGCCTCCAGTCCCCTAATCATCTTTGTTGCTCTTCTCTGCACTCTTTCTAGAGTCTCAACATCCTTTTTACATCGTGGCGACCAAACTGAATGCAGTATTCCAAGTGTGGCCTTACCAAGGCATTATAAAGTGGTATTAACACTTCACTTGATCTTGATTTTATCCCTCTGTTAATGCAGCCTAGAACTGTGTTGGGGCTTTTTTGGCAGCTGCAGCACACTGCTGGCTGATATTTAAGTGATTGTCCACTAGGACTCCAAGATCCCTCTCACAGTTACTATTGTTGTAATTAGAAGCTGAACAGGATCTGCTATCTTCCTCTATTCATATAGATAGATTTCAGCTTGTGGTTTCTAAGATTCACATTCTGTTATCAAGACACCTTGAAAACATGAAGCAACATCACTAATTCTCCCATTGAATTTTATTTTTATTTTTTTGCATTAAATTGTGAAATACTGTATTTAGATAGAAAATTTCTGAAAGTAGAGATAAATGGAAACAATAAAATATTTTAAAATGAGATTCATTTATTTGGGAGTTAGGGAGAGAGACATAATATTTTTAAAGCTCCTATCCCATGTTTTTATTACTAGATAGATTTACATAGAAACTACATCTTTGCTCTAAAAATGAAGGAATGCCTGCAACCAATCTTTAGCTAAACGTATAATACAGCACTTACAGCTCAGATAGAGCTCTACTGAAATGACTGCAGCATGATAGAGAATTGGGGTTTTATGTAACTATTCAGAAGAAGCTCCACATGATCCTGAAATAATTCAAACAGGCAAATACATCAAAGTCTAAGAAAAATATATATCTAGTGGCCAAACTTGTTCTATCACTTTTTCCAGGACAAATCATCATTTATTTTATGTTGCTTTTTAAAGCAGAAGATGGAGATTTTCCTTCTGACTTTACAGCTGATATTTTTGGTATATTTTTATTCCTAGGAGTCATATTTATACATTTCATCATCAGTCAGTCAGCTGTATTTTGGGGATGAATTATTCATAACTCTAAATAAAAAATATTAAGTATATTTTAAACATATGCATAACATCTTTGTGTATCTCACAATTCTTGAAATATTATCAAGTTTTTGAATTACACAGACAGATTCAAATCACTGAAATGATATTGCAGTATATTGTTAATTGGCTAACGAATTCTCGGTATGATTTTTAAGCTACTAAAAATATATAGTGCTGAGTAAAAATAATACGACAGTGTGTAGCTGCCATTTAGACAGATTCTGTCTAATGTTTTTTCACCCATTTCCCCACTGACACCATATTTTTTGTAAAAATCTTTTATCTGTTTTTCTACTGACATGAAATGAGATATTCAGGAATATTACTAAATTATCCTTTAAGAGCTAAGAAACTCTAAATGAACAGAAGTATTAACAGGAGAACCACAATGTATCTCATGGCAGGATTGAAGAAAGACAAGTGACAAAGTTATTCAATCATCATGTTAATGCAAGTCTACCTAATTTCACACCTTCATACTTGATTATTCTTTATTATGCAGAAATTGAACAGAAGTCTAAGAAGCTGAGACACCAGAACTGACAAATTATTTCATTTTGAATGTTAAAAGAGCAGCACTAATTAGAAGTCTCTGAAAAGCTTCTATTGAAATATACCACTCAGAAGTTACTGAATTTCATACTGTATTGTTGAATCAGGCATCAAACTGAATCAGGTATCTCTGATTCAGTTAAAAATAATACTGATTTTTGTGGACATATATTTTTCTTATAGGTTAGCGTCCACAATTCAAATTATACATTTGAACTGATTTTCCTTTTTCAAATGGCATAATTTGAATTTCAAGCCATTTTTCAAATGGAACCCCAATTTTGAATCAGTACTAGCTGATTCACATTCCTCTAGTGGTTTGCATCATGTTTTTAATAAAATTCAAGCTGTTGATTCTAATTTCTGAAGTTACCAAAATGTGAAGACCTCTACTCTGTTTTGGAGGTCTTCTGTGTGCTCCAATCTTCTAAGCTTACTTGGTTTACTACTGACAAGATGTAAAGGTGCACTGGTGACATCTAATCTTTTGTCGTGCTAATAGAAGCTCACTATAGTAATATAGTCTCCATCTCTATCAAGCCTGTGTTAACTCTTAGAACTCACATAGATAGATTTTTGCCATAGTGGTTTGTTTCTAAACTGGAGCTTCAGGCATTCCAGTGATGCACCTTTCACCATGTCATCTACCTACAGCTGCTGTTCCCCTTCTACTCTTTCTTTCCATGTTTCCCAACATTAGACTCTTCTCCAGAGAGCTAGGTGTTCACATAATGTGTCCGAAGTACAGTATGTCAATTTGAGTGTGCCATTGGTAGTTTAAGTGAAAACTCTGATTTGTTCAGGTGTTCATGTCCTTATTTTCTTAGATGTCCATGGTATTCTTACAATACCAGAGTTCAAAAGTGTCAGTAGTCTTTCTATTCTTCAAGGTCCAACTTTTGCTTCCGCTGTATCACAGGGAATGCATCTGCTTGCACAATACTGATCTGTTATAGGAGAGTGAGAGACAGCTTAGTTCCGATAGTTTGTGTGAGAGAAACAAGGTGAAGACAGCCTCTCCCTAATAGTTGTCAGACTTTATGGTTGTCATAGATAGGAGGGTACTTCAGTTTGGCAAGATTGTATCTATAAGTCTGGAATGATAAAGAAATCCACTTGAAAGAATCACTAGGTGTCTTTCTTGGTTCAAATATCATTTCCAAAGATTTCATATCTGTTCTACCATGTGCTGGCCTGCAGTGTATGTTTGATTGCTTGTTCCTTTACAGTTGTTGGTTGGTACTAAAAGGCAGCAGCTATCTACCATTTCAATATCATCATCAGTTTTACAGGTGCTGTGCTATATTTGGTTCGTTTAATCTTTTTTACCTTTAATCTTAGTTCCATTTTTTGACTCTGCTCCTTGAGTTTTATTACTAGTGCTTACAGATTCTTTGCATTTAGTGTCAGTGTAGCATCGGTTATTGATATTTCTTCCTCCAATTTAAAAAAGAAATACTCTTTTCTAATTCTAATCCAGCTTCTCTTAATATAGTTTCTAATCCCTTCTCTGCTAATTAAATTTTGGGAAAATTAAAAAGCACATGGATCTTTCTTATAATCAAGCCCTGAATATGCACAAAGAAATGGGGAAACAAAGTAATACCCAAAATGAATAAAGTATTTCTCATTCCACCGTTACTAATCTCTGAATCTATGTTTCAAGAAGAGCAATTGTTTATTTACTTCTGGTTTTAACAAGATTCCATCATATTTTGTGTGTACACCACTAACAATATTATGAATAGCATTAAAAAAGAGGAAACCATACATTTTAATGGTCGTATATAGAGCAGGGTGAAACCTCTGATATCATTTTCTAATACTTGTTGCGCAGGAAACATTATGGACCAAAAGCCATCATTCTTGAAGTTGTACCAGTGCTTTTTCTTATACCTAATGTTCTGAGAGTTGCTGTGTATAAACAGGAGCTCAGTTTTCACCATCTGACAGTTTCTTCTAAGCATTCCCAGTTGTGCAAGCAAAAGCAGCTGTGGAATAGAGGCAAAGGGGAATAGAACAATTGTCTATGAATGAGCAAAAAGTGTGAAGAACTGGAAACTCGGTTTGCTAAAATGCTCTGACACCTCTGCAGTCAGCACCATCAGTGAAAGATGCTTCCTTCATTCTTCCAAAATACATTTAATTGTACATGTCCCCCTGTTAAAAGAGATTGGTGTGAAGAGTAGCAATGAATAAATGTCACTGAGCTAATAATAGAAAATTGCATGTCTTATTCTACTTGAAAAAAAGATATTGGAGAAAACATTATTTCATAATGCAGATGCTTCAAATGGTCTTTGGTTCACGTACGAGAGTCTGTTTGTCTATACATGAACTAAGTTGTGCAGTTATATAACTCCTTTGAGATCTAGCATATTGTGCAATGTACTGAAAGCTTTCCATTTTATAGTATATGCAATTTAACAAGCTATTTTATTAGTTAGGAAACAAGCTATGTTTGGCTTTTGCAACCCCTATTATCCCCTGTCTTCATGCAAACAATTGCACCTTGAATAAACTTATCAACAAAATTTAGAATTAGAATTTAAAGTTAAATGAATCACAAGAACAAACATGTTTTTGGAAATATTGAAGTGTCATCTGAGTCAAATTCCTAATCTTTGTTCAACATAGCTCCATTGCTAAATCTGATATATTGGTTTATTTTCCAGTAAAGACTCTCCCACACTCGGGCTTTTATTTGTTGCATGTTTCTAATTCTCAACTCTGCTTCTTGAGGAAGAGACATGGACTTGGAACCAGACTTGAGGTAGAAGCAAAACTCATTACGTGGTTAGTAATAGTGGCAAAAGAAACTTGATAGAAGCTGATAACAAAATGCCTAGCACTTTTTAAAACATTTAGAGACATTTTTAAACATTTAGACATCTTTGTCTTTCCTGTGTATTCTACTGGCATTTGCTACTGTCATATAAACCACCAATTTGAGTGTAGGCTAGGCATTGTGCTTGAAAAGGCACATAAGAAATATAACCCTATTGTCTAACATCTACATAAAACTGCTAGGAGTGATTGTTTGCTGGCACAGAGGTAGTTAGTATGAGTGTACTTCTGATCTTCAATTATACAACTCATCCAAGGCCAAACAAGAAACCAGAACCAGTGTCTAGAAACAGTTTAGGTGTAAGCGGGGATTGCTTTTGGTAATTATAACCAAGTTTATAAGAGGCAGTGAACCAGTGGTTCTGTTTAGCTCTAAGATATTCCTAGGTATTAATATCACATTGAATTGGTCAGAAGTTCCCTAGATTCTTAATCTCCCCTTTTTTTTAAAGATAGGGAAAACATTCAATCTCCTCCGGTCATCCGGCACATTGCCATTGTCCAATTTTATTTAAAGATAATACATAAGCAGTCAGTCAGACCATCTGCAAGTTCCTTCAGCAAATTAGGATACAATTTATCTGGTCCAATAGGAATAAACTGAGTCAAAGGAATAGATATTTTTAATCAAGTTTCAATATTGCCCATTAATTCTGTTCTTCATAATTTTCTGTTTAGGTAATAAGATTTGAATAGCTCTATCTTCTCTAAGCAGCTGCTATACTGACTCTTTTCTTTTTCTTTTCTTTTGAAGTCAAAAGTCTTTTTTGTTATTCTTAGCATCTTTCACTCTAAGAATCTTAACATCTTTCATTCTACATTTTTGCTTTCCTTACAAAAGCTCCACAGTTCCAGGCTACCTGACCAGTCTGAACTTTTCCTTGTTATCTGGTTCTCTTCCGTTTTCTATTATGAGCCTTTTTAAAGTTTTTGCCTTAACTAAGCTTTTTGAGTAGCCATATTACCTTCTCCCCCTGATGCTCATTTTTCCCCCCTCTGTGGAATCATTTAGTGCTGTGGTTTTAGTACCTTCTTATTTAGGAACTCCCAGACATGTTGAGTTTCTTCTCCAATTAGTATTTCTTGCCATGGAATCCTACTTACTACTGCTCTGGGTTTACTGAAAGGAACATGATGGCTTTAATATGCAGGAACAAGATTTGGAAACAGACTGTTCTAGTGGTGTTTGCAAAATCTCCCAAGCTGCTAATAACTAAGAAGTAAAGCTTCCTCAGTCTGTTTTATATTTGGTCCTTTAACTCACATGTCGTTTATGTTAAAGGTCTCTTTTAATGCAGCCATTTTCATTTTCAGTTCTTGCTATCACTGACACTTCATCTCAGGAGCAACTGATGCCACCAACTCTGTCCAACTTCATTTGTCATTCAGATCACTTCCTCTGCTTTCCTATCCTTCTCTAATATATTTTTATAGCCTCTGCAATTTACAACACTGGAAGAAGAACAACAGGCGGGGGCAGGGGAGGAAGAGGCATGTATATTTGCCCACTAACAGGGGGAGGACAATAATCATTGTATGCATAAAGCTGATTAACAGCATACACGTATCATTGCAATTTGCCACATAGTTGGAGCTGTCTCATTATTTTATGTTTCTCAATTCATAGTTGCATCATAGCAAAGGAGGCCCATTTTATAACAAAATGCCATTGCCAAGTCTTGTGGGGTGGGGGGGAAACCCCATTGTTTGGGCTGAGTAAGTTGGCTATTTTTCATACCAGCTTCTAGATTTCTGTGCCGATGTATCTATTTTTGACTGCTCGTTGTCACTGTGATTTCTTTTATGGCGAAGATTTTCAGACAAAATGATCCTGCTGTTTACTAGGATAAAAAAGAAATGGAAGAAGTTTGAAACTATTTACAGACATAGATAATTGTATAATAAGACCTTTCTAAACGAAATTCCCACTGTGATTAAAGACCCTTGTACCTAAATTTTTTCACATTTTCTCAAAATCACATGTGCATTATATTCAAGTCAGACAAATGAACAACTGTCAGTTTCTTTTTTATATATAATTCTCTTTATGAAGGTATAAAATATTGTGCGCACACCTGTGTACTTGTATTTAAATCTTATTAGATTGCACATGAGGTTTTAGGATTAAATCAAATTTTGTCTAGAGAGCATACTTGACTTTCCATCTTTTAAATTAGATGTTAGATTAAAAGCCTTCTTTTACCGTTCATATTTTAAAGAAATATTTCAGCTTTTATTTACTGGGATAAAAAGAAATCTAGAAGCCCCTAAAAAGGGATACAATTGCTGCTCTGACATATGCTGTAACATATTGAGGAGCATCAGGTACCACAAGACTCCAACTGGGAGCCCTGCCAGAAAAGACAACCTTCACACCTGCATTGTGGGAGGACAAAAATAGTTGGCAGCAACTGAGAAAAACAGAACGTGAAGCTGGTACATTTCCCCTGCCTTGGATGACCATAAAGTGAAGAGGCCTTTCTATGAAAGTCTGAAATGCCAAAAATGAATAGCACAGTTTGCCCACCCTCTCAGCCCTTGTATTCCAGGTGTCTTTATAACCAACCTAGAACTTTAAACCCTATTGGATTTTATTCTTGGATAGTAGACTTTATATATTGCATGTTTATATAATAGCTGGATTAGGTATTTATTACTGATAGAATATTTGTAGCTAAGGCTTGATCTGCAAGTCCTTTGGTGCTCTCTGAGCTTGGCTGTTTTGTTCCAGACATGTAATTACCAAACTAGTTAACTTCTTCAGTGCTAGTGGGGTTTGCTCTCATTTTATATACTAGTGGCTTCCCCTGTCAGTGTTTATGGGAGTGGTCTTTGTGGTTCCTTGATTGGGCTGTTGTTTACCACTAGCTTGTTTGAGTTGCTACCAACCCAGCAAGCCACTAGTGTATAAAATGAGAGCAAACCCCACTCCCTACCAGCATTAACAATGTTACCTAATTTGGTAATGAAAAGTCTGCAAAAAAAGAAACAAGCTCAGACTCAGTAGGTATTAATTGTATTATATTGGTTTACAGTTTTCCTGGGGTTTTAAATTTTGTTGGCATATCTTTGTTGCTTTCTGACCTGCTCAGAAAACATGTTATTGGGGGGAGGGGATACCAGATAGATTATAAAAATGTATGACTGCATTAAAGTTGTTTTACTAGCAGTTAACTGGATCCTGAGATTCTAACTGGGTTATAAAGCAGAAGTCAATTGTTGTAATCTAAGAGATTCTGGTCATCATTAGCATAGATTAGCACAGCTTTTCCCACCTGAGGACCGTCAATGTGTTGGTCTTGCAACTGGCAAAATTGCCAGCCGGTGTCTGGAAGTTACAATCCCAATGTATGTGTGAGAAAGCTACTACATACACCCTTTTGTAATTCTACCTCTAGTATTCTGTGTCTTTTAAGAAGCATTCCTGCCTGAAGACTGCTGTGATGACTTAGTGCATCTTACAAATAAGAGGAATATAAAGATGCAAATTCAGCTGAATTATCATTATGCCATCTGGTGCTTTTACCTTTATTTATTTTATTCATCCATAGCAGCTAGTTGCTTGCCAGTAGATTATGTTTCTTTGGTCAAAACTGGAATGGAAAAGCTTTCAAAATTCATTTAAAGAAGTCTTTGGGGAAATAAGGAGGTCAGCAGAAGATCAGCAAATTTCTTACATGCATAACCATGAACAGACACTAGAAGAAAAGATGAAGGGGGTATGTTGTTGTTCTGAAGGGAAGGTCAAGCAATTCTTCCAAAAAGCTTTTGTTTCTAATTTCTGTTCTACAAGGAATTCAAATAAATCCACCTGCAGTGTTTTCAGAACTCTGCCCAATTATTTTAAACTTAAAACTGACTGAAAAAATATAGTTTGAGAAGGATGAATGAATAGGAGTATTATTTATAGTTATGCAACAAAGAAATTATCTCATTTGGAAATAAATATTCATGAATCCATCACATATTAACTTAGAAAGATAGCCATTTGTCTGATGAGTTGCAGAAAAGGCTTTTCAACTTGAGAGAAACCATTGTATCATATAGTATTTTGCCTGGCATTTTGTGATGCACTATAACAATACAATCAGAGTTAAGAAAGATCCTTATAAGGAGAATATTCAAGGCATGAATTCATTTCATACTACTTAGATGTCAGGGTTCTGTAAACTTTAGAAAATTCTAAAGAAGCAGTCCAGAATTTTCAAATAGTGGGGACCATAATTTTTCATATATAAATCTACCTCAGACTATATTCATTGATAAAGATGCTTGATAAAGGATATTTTATAATTTTGGAAAGAAATCTCAACTGGCAGAAATAAATATTTTTTCCTTATGTATTTATTGCGTTATTCAGATAAATCTGATGTATAGTAATTTAATTTCAGTTTTGTTAATTGTTTATGTTACATTCCTGAGAAAAACGTCTATGGAGATTTCCAATCATCGAAGTCATGGTTGTCCCAAAAGGTGCTTTTCAAAAGGCAACTGGACATTCTTCAGGGGGGGGTTCTTCTTGAAAAAGGAAAAGCTTCTTCAGAATAGCTGTGGAGGTGCAGTGGTTAGAATGTAATATTGTAATTTTGCAGGCTAATTCTGCCCACAGCGAGGAGTTTGATTCTGACTGATTCAAGATTGACTTAGCCTTCTGAGGTCAATAAAATGAGGACCCAGGTTTTGGGGGGCAATATGCTAACACTGTAAACTGCTCAGAGAGTGCTGTAAAGCACTATGAAGCAGTATATAAGTCTAAGTGCTATTGCTATTGCTAGGATATCTGTTGATAATACAACCTAGCCACCCTTTTTCTATTAAAATATTAGCACTAGAAGAATAAACTACTGATTTTTATCTTGCTATTTTCTCTTATTCAACTTGATTCTGCAACATACTACTGTTCAAAATAGAAATTATAGTTCTGGCTCTTTATATATTCAAAGTAAAACTTTGGAAGAAGCTTCTAATTGAAATTGTTAGAGTTATCTGTACTTTAAAAACTGTTAAAGAGAAACATCATTAGATACAGATATAGATATAGTAGATACAAATACAGATAGATACAGATGTCTACTGTAGTTCATTTTCAGTTTCATTCAACACTAAATGGGCATCTTGAAAACACCTAAGAAAGCTTGCAAGATTCACTTCCATGAAATGTTATGACGGCCATTATTTTATATGATTTTAAGAGATATGTCAGGTTTCTGTCTGGCAACTGTGAGAAACAAAATGCTTGATCAGATAGTCCTTTGGCCTGGTCCAGGAGACTTTTTCTTCTGGTTTTCCTGAAAAAAATACCTATGAAGTTCTATTTCAGCTTTACTTTTGCCCAAGGTGACTATGATCACGACAGAAGCAATAGCTGTAAAACACCAACTTACTTAAAAAGAGACAAGCTTCATTTCTAACTCTAAATGCAAAAGAAATATGATGTCCATAGTAAGACCCAAGTCCTAGCATTTTGTTCTTAAAAATATGCAGCTTAATATTATAATATACATTGTAGTTTTATTAAAATTATAAAAAAAAATTCCAGAAGCATCAGAAGATAAATTCAAGATTTGAACATGAAACCAAGTAATATAATTTTTTTAAAATACTACTCATTTAGAACATAAATAAGATGGACTAAGATATTTGGGGAATTAAATATGCTTTTTCTACAGGAACCATGGACCTTATATATGAGCATTTTATTTTTCACTAATAACATTTTATTATATATTTTTCCAAGTACATTGGAAATTAACTAAGAATGAAGCTAAGTCCATTTATAGTAGGTGGCCATTAAGCTTGGGTCATTGCTAACATTAAAAAATTGGAAAGTCCTTGATAGAAAGAACATTACTTCAGTATCATAATCATCAAAATGTCAAATGACTTTTTAAATGTAAAAGAATAGTAAACATTGACACTTTTAACTTGCAGCAAAAAGATCACGGAATGTTCAGTTCTGTGAACACTGTCAAAACAGAATATTATGAGCCAATGTTTGAAAGTTGATTCTAAACTGAAATGTAGCTGCTATTTAGGGCCATATTAGTGACAGTGACTTGCTGGAAGTTAGAAGATGGTATTTCTATGGAAAGTGTTCTTACCTCAGGGACTGCTACAGCATCCAGACCTTGCTGTTTAATTATAATGTGTTTATTTCAAGCTTCTTTAGTATCAAAAATATTGTTTATAGTAAGTGTTGCCTTTTGGCCTTTTTATGAATAAAAAAATCCTGTTTTAACTTTGTGACAGACCATTTTGTGGTTTGTTAGTATTCTGAGTAAGAACCTAGCCTTTTGAGCATTCAGCCATTGTACAGATTCAAGAAGCTTAAAAGAGATTAGTATTCTTCACCTTTCCCCATTGTAGGAAGCTACCGACTACCATAAACTCAAGAAAGAATCTTACTGCTGCAAACAATATTGAAGTAATTCAATGGATAGAAATAACCCCATTCCTTTCCTCTTTAAAATATTTTTTCTAAAAGATGTCAAGAATGATTCACAAAAAATTTCCTGCTTGTTCCAATACTGTGTGTTTGTGTGTGTGTGTGTGTGTGTGTCATTGAATTGAGATTGTGGTTTACCTCTTTGGTATAAGTATTATACGAAAATGAATTAGCACCACCAGTAAAAGATTTTACTTTAGAATAAATTGCAAATTATTATGCTTTTTCACAGATCTGGATCAGTTCACATATCCAGTGGCTTTAGGGACCGGATGCAACTTCAGGGCTTGTTTTGAATCAGAGCAGTGATGCTCCTGAGGCATTGGGTTGATTGTTGAACCTTCCTTTTTGAAGTGGCTTTCAAGTATACTCTTTTGACAAAGTAGCATTAAGAAAGGCAGGTGTAAAATAATTTACCACTGGCTAGATAATTCTTTTCCTTTGACCAGGTTCTTCCCCACCCACCCCCCCACTGTAGCAGTTGAAATGATCATGACTATTGACAAGATTAGTTGCATTTATAATTAAAAGCTAATGTTTCCATTTCAGCTTGCAGATGATCTTTCGCTAAAGTTCAGTGTCGTGAAATCCTTGGTGCTCTGAGTTCGGTTTCAAGGTTGCTGACATGTACACACAAACACAGTACTTTGAAAGCAGGAATATTTACTTCAGTTTAGGCAGACAACAGCAGTCAGGAATGTGATTTGAATGCCTAGTAAAGAATGCTTGCCTAAAGAGAGCCAAATACAGTCCAAAAAGCAATAGTGTAGTCCAGAGATGTTCCAAAAGTCACAGGATGCAAAATCAGCTACATAGCCAGTTCTAAGGGTCAAGAGTCACAAACAAGAAATAGGAACACAATTCAGCTGGATAGCTGAACAGTTATCTACAACGAAGGATTGCAAGCTCAGGAGCTAACTAAATCAGTCTACAGCCAGCTGACTACACATACTCATGGTTTGCCTTTTGTTTCACGAGAAGCTTCATTGAGGAACATTGCTCTGCTCACTTTTATATGTGCCTAGCCTGGGGCTTGGTGGACATGCTTCATCATCTGACTACTCCAGCTGAACAGGAAATGCCTGTGACTAATCAGCTTCAATTGAATCCTGGCTTACTGATTCCTGAGATGGACAATTCTGAAGCACAGGCTTAGCTGGAACAACATTGTCAGATTCAGACTCTGAATCATGGCACATAACACTCTCTGAGCTTGGTTGTTTGCTTTCAGGCATTTCGTTACCCAACTAGATAACAACATCAGTGCCAATAAGTGTGGGATTTTTCTCTGTTTATATATACTAGCTTGCCCTGCCAGAGTTGGTGGGGCTATGGTTTTCTCCTTGATTAGGATATTGTTTTCTGCTTGACTGTTTGTCTGGTGATAATCACTGCTTATCTGGGTGTTGGCTACTGGAGAGGATGTGTTCTGGACTTTTTGTTTCCTTCTTAGCTTTTAATTGTCTCTCTTGAATGATATGTAAAGGTGGTTTATCTCTATATGTCTATTGATGACTGATTTGTCTGAATAACAAAATTCTAGGAATCCCCTAGCAATTTGGATTTGATTTGGTCTCAGATGCTCCTAGTTTCCCAGTTGAAACTATGGTTGAGTTTGTCCATGGGTTGTGAGATTAAGGGGTTTTCATTGTGTTTTCTGCTAGTTGGTGTTCATGGATGTGCCCTTCTAATCTGAGGTCTATGCCTCCTACATAGTCTTACACTCTATATTATAAATAACTTCTTGTTTTCCTTGGATTATTCTATCTTTTCGTTTATTTAAGACATTTTGGAAGATTTTAGTTGGTTGCTACAGTGAGGCCATGTGGTCATAATAGTCTGTTGATAGTTTCTGAGATGTTTTTGATGTATGGTAATGTACAGATTAACAGAGTTGGAAGGGACCTTGTAAGTCACCTAGTCCAACCCCCTGCCCAAGCAGGAGACCCTACACCAATTCTGACAAATGGCAGTCCAATCTCCAATGATGAAGCTCCCACAACTTGGCAAACTGTTCCATTGGTTGATTGTTCTCACTGTCAGAAAGTTCCTCCTTATTTCTAGGGTGAATCTCTCCTTGATCATTTTCCATCCATTATTCTGGCCTTCAGGTGCCTTGGAAAATAGCTTGACCCCTTCCTCTCTGTGGCAGCCCCTCAAATATTGGAACACTGCTATCATGTCTCCCCGGTCCTTCTCTTCACTAAACTAGCCATGCCCAGTTCCTGTAACCGTTCTTGATATGTTTTAGTCTCCAGTCACCTAATCATCCTGGTTGCTCTTCTCTGCACTTTTTCTAATGTTATCTTTTTTCATAGCTTGCGTTGGTTGGACTGAGTAGTATAGCACTTTTTGTTAATGTTGCATGGGTTCATTGGAAAATGTCGTATAAGTGATCTGTTTCCTTTTTTCTAGGTTACCGCAGTGCATTTATGTCCTTTGTTCAATATCTTTAGTGTTCAGTGTCTTTTTATTTATTTTTATTCTTTTTTTCAAATTTAGATGCCACCTATCTAACTCTGAGTGACCCTATGCTGTCAAAAGTAATCACTTCTGAGTTTACTGACATTTGCTTCCTGTTAACTATTCATGAACCTACAAGGTGTTATTAGCTGTTTCTGTATTTCTTGTTTTGTATGTCAGAATTTTATGATGGAACATTAAATTCCTGAAAATTTTAGAAAAATAAAGTAGAACTAGGATCTGTTTCTTGCTGCCATTGTTTCTGCTTTTCCCATCTACAGAAACTGGTTCAAACCAGTGGTGAAATCCAGATTTTTTTACTACAGGTTCTGTGGGCGTGGCTTGGTGGGTGTGGTGTGGCTTGGTGGGCGTGGCTTGGTGGGCGTGGCAGGGGAAGGATACTGCAAAATCTCCATTCCCATGCCACTCCAGGGGAAGGATACTGCAAAATCTCCATTCCCACCCCACTCCAGCAGAAGGATACTGCAAAATCCCCATTCCCTCCCCGCTCCTGGGGGAAGGATATTGCAAAATCTCCATTCCCACCCCACTCTGGGGCCAGCCAGAGGTGGTATTTGCCGGTTCTCCGAACTACTCAAAACTTCCGCTACCGGTTCTCCAGAAACTGTCAGAACCTGCTGGATTTCACCCCTGGTTCAAACTGACATAGAGTCACCTTCCTGCCACTGACTTCAAAATACTGAGAATGTCAAGTCAATCAGAGCACCCCATATCTGATCAAGAGGAGATGCTCCCATGCCTGGTCTGTTTTCACAATCAGCACTAGCTACTGAGTCACTAGATAACATGTCAACAAGTTACCATTCTCCCACTCAATTTATTAAAATGACAGATAAATAGTAGCTCAACAGCAGGAGCTGTGAGTGAGGGAATTGTTCCTTCCCCCAAGTTTTACAAGACTCCAGGGCTCCTGATGAAAAAAACAATGTGCCAATTCTTCTCCTGTGGAAACAAAACAGAGCCAGAAATAAATAAGCTGAACTGTCAAATCGAGATGATTCAGGCATGGAACCAGTCAGGAACAGCTTAAAAGGTAGGTGTGAAACAGCCCTAATGTGACTATAAATACTCCTTGCAAGCTTGGTTACAAAGATTGTTATAATTGGGATACTGAAAAAGATTTACCTTGAATTTACACATTATGCTAAGTTGTAGTTTGGGTAAATAAGGTTGGTGAAATAAACTATGATTAAATTGGTTCATATGTTCTAAGCAGCAAAAAGTCAGCAACTGAGTTAACACAACATACTAAGTGTGAAAATCAAACAACCACATTATGGGATTACAGTAATGTGTGAACTAGGTCTTGAAATAAATTTAATAAAACCCACCAATCACTCATATAGTTTTGAAAACTAATTGAATACCTTTTAAAATATACCTTTTCAATTTCCCTTGGAGCCTTCTCATTAAGCAAGCCAAGCAACTTAACTGCTATTTGTTTAAGGCAACAAACAATTTAATTTTTCTGCTCTACTATAAGTAGAGCAGAATGAATCTGCATTTTAATACTTTTAAATGTGACACATAGACCTCCATAATAAACCAAAATGACCAAAACTGGTGAAATATGTCCTAAAGGTGCTTTTCAAAAGGCAACTGGACTTTTTTTTTTCTTGAAAATGTTTTGCTTCTCATCCAAGAAGCTTCTTCAGTTCATGAAGAAGTTAAATATGTGTTATATGATGTTACAAATCCAGGCCTTTAATACTTGCACCACGACACAAGTACTAAGTCATGTGATTTGAGATACTACATAACAATGTGTTTTTTTATCATTCTCCCTCCTCAGCAGTAACCAAATGTGTTATATAGTTGATTTAGTATATCTCTTTGTGCAATATCTTTTGTGGGAATAGTATTTAGCATGTATAGATAGTATTTCCTTTCTTTATGTGCCTTAATATAGTTAAACTATATGGAGTCCTCCATGTGAAGAAGACTAGTGTAGTTTCTTCTCTAATTAAATATTCAAGTTCACAAATATTCATATTCAATGAATGTGTGCCTTTCCTATCCCTACAATGTATCATCGGTTATTATTGGCAAGGCACTATCATAGCAATAGCACTTAGACTTATATACCGCTTCATAGTCAGGGGTGGGCTGCTGGGGGTTCGCTGGGGTTCGGGAGAACCTCTAGCTAAGATTCTGTGCAGTTCGGAGAATCCCCAAATCCCACTCCTGGATGGCCCCTCCCACCCCACCCCACCCCTCCCAGGAGTCCCCACGCGGCCCGTTTTGGATGCAGGTAAGTGCAGGGCACACACGGAGGCTCGGGGAGGGCAAAAAACGGGCCTACCAGAAGTTCAGGAAGGCCAGAAACGGGCCCGTTTCCAGCTCCAGAGGGCCTCTGGAGCCTGTGGAGGCCGTTTTCGCCCTCCCGGAGGCTCGAGGAAAGCCTCCAGAGCATGGGGAAGGCAAAAACGCCCCCCCCATCCACGGTGCAGGAGGTCGACTAGGCCACACCCACCATGACCACGCCCACCCAGCAACCAGGCAGAGAACCCCTTGCTAAAAATTTTGAAGCCCACCCCTGTTCATAGTGCTTTACAGGACGCTCTAAGTGGTTTACAGAGTCAGCATCTTGTCCCCAACAATCTGGGTCCTCATTTTACTGACCTCAGAAGGATGGAAGGCTGAGGCAACTTTGAGCTGGTCAGGATCAAAATGACTGCCTGCAGTCAGCCTGCAATACAGCATTCTAACCGCTGCACCTTACATGCACAGTGTAAGGACGTCTGGAAAATTAGTACATTGACTCAAAGAAAATTGGCATAAAGATGCCAGTTCTAACAGCAACTGCCATTACTGCAGTTTGTATTAGGTTACTTTCCCCACAAGGCTGAAATGTGTGTGGAAGGTAGATAAGCACCTGGTATCTCTGGGCAGATATGGAGTTCACTATTTATCCTTGTCCTGAGCACCCTTGTTTTTTATTCCTGACCTATTGCTCAAAGTCCCAACCTCTTTAGGCCACTTTGAATGCAGATCCTGCTAGTTGTTGCTCCTGCTATCTGCCATTTCTGTCAGGTAATAATGCAGTTAGTTTACAATACAATGGTGCCTGCCCATTACGATCATGGGTCATGACCATAATAAATCAGGTCAATTTTATAACCCTGTTTGCAGAAAGATACTAGCAATAGCAATAGCAATAGCACTTAGACTTATATACCGCTTTACAGTGCTTTACAGCCCTCTCTAAGCGGTTCACAGAGTCAGCATATTGCCCCCAACAATCTGGGTCCTCATTTTACCCACCTCGGAAGGATGGAAGGCTAAGTCAACCTTGAGCCTGTGAGATTTGAACCGCCGAACTGCAGCTAGCAGTCAGCTGAAGTAGCCTGCAGTACTGCACTCTATCCACTGCGCCACCTCGGCTCATAAATAAATCACCATGGTTGTTAGGTAAATATGTGATCATTAAGCAAACCCATTGTTTCCTACGGGGCATTTTTGCCAAAAACAAGACGTAAACACCAGTTTTCAGCAAAAATGTTGTAAATCATGGTCATGTGACCGTGGGATGCCACAAGTGGACATAAAAAATTTCAGGCTGGTTGCCAAGTGCTCAAAATGGTAGGGCAGCCACTTCAGAACTGAGTCATATGAAAATTTTGGGAGGGGTTTTGTAACTTCAAATGGTCACTAAGTGTCCAGTTATAAGTCTTAACAGAATCAGTCTATTTTCTGTCAGCACTCCTAACTGAGATAGCTCTATTCTAGCTTTGTTTGTTAAACTTTATTGTCATTCTTTATATACGTAGCAGTCAAACTTAAGACATTGTCTTAAAGGTCATATTTACATAATGCAAACGGGGAACATATCTGATCTTTTTTTAAAAAGCATGATGAATGCCATGAGAAAGGGGGAACCAGATAGTTTTGCAGCCTACTTTTAAAGTGGAGGATTAAGGATAGGAAAGGGAACAAGAGGGTCCCTTAGATATTATTGTGTAAGGTGACATGAATAAGACACAATCCTTGCTATTAGAACAAACGTTTCATGTTTCATTTTCTTTCTCCTTCAAAGCATTTTTCTAAGGAAGAAGGGGAAAATGATGTCATGGTTAAAATTAATTTGGTGGCCTTAGCTTAGTTCCCAGGAAGCACATGCCCACATTGCACACAAAAATCCCACAATAATTGGCTCTCTCATCATTATTCTCTACAAGAGATACCACATTTAATGGCCTCTGTCAAACAAACCATCCTTTCTTACACTAGAAAAGGAAACTCTCTCCTTCTAGGTTAAAGAATCAACAGAAGAAATCTGATTGTATTGCCTTCACTCAAGCAATATCAATTTCACTATAAAGGCTTCCTTCCTTCCTTACGTGCAGTCCTCCCAAATATATATTCAAAATCATTATAATATAACAAATATAGTCAAAAATAATATTTAATACCATATAGGCAACTATAACAGTTAACAAATATAGGATCCTGGGTGCTCTCTGAGCTTGATTGTTTTTATGCAGACGTTTCATTACCCAGCTAGGTAACATCTTCAGTACATAGTGGATTGAGCACTGAAGATGTTACCTGGCTGGGCAATGGAAGTCTGCATAAAAAAAAAACCAAGCTCAGAGACCTCCAAGGGCTTCACAGTTCAACCCTAAGCTACATACATTCTCTTCTATCAGTACATTTAACTAATATTGTCTTAAAGTTATCTAAATGTTATATTATATATTATATACCAGCAATATATAATACCATTCCCTCTGTCTGTAAATAGCATGCAAGAGCTCTGACTTCTAGCAAACTCATTTAGCTAGCTCCAGATTAAGTAATTTGTGAAAGAAAATTTTGCATACATTTTAAATAAAACATTAAAGTTTTCAATCAGTCAGAAAGATGTGTGCATAAATTAGAAAAATATTAAAAACACATCTGCTATTAAATGTATATTCAAGACCAAAAAGACAGCAAACTTGGTTAAGGTAGATTCCTTAAAATAAAAGTATTTCATTTCAGAATATTATCCTTTCTTCTGCTTGGAAAACAGGTTCTTTATAACTGGAATTAACCTGTGCTTTACCATGTCTACATAACAAAAATCCAAATATCCACTGGTTTCTGTGCTCCATAAGAGGACCATCCAAGTAAACCTAAGCCAAGAATTAAAATTTAATTATCCCCAGCAGTTTAGACTGTGATCATATAGAACGCAACTTTTATTTCAAAGAGAACTTGAAATCCACCACCCACATCTATGTCATTCATTCATATGGAGACAACAGGAAGTCTTCCCAGGGATAATTGCTGTATTGACTCTGGCTCATTATGGAAAAGATTATTACAGAGTTTGTATAGAATCAGTACTAGGAATACTATGGAGCTCTAGCCAGGAAAATTAGGCTCTTTCTTTCAAAAGCATGCTATTTGAAAAATAATTTGCAGAGTTTAATATTTTTTTTAAAAAAAATATTGAATAATAAATACAACTTACAGCACCAAAAATAGTGATTGTACACTGAAAAAAAGATACTTGTGGCTCAGCGATTCAAGACCCTGAGCTTGTCAACTGGAAAGCTGACAACCCAGGTTTGAGACCTGAGCGCCACGCAACTGGGGAAGTTCCCATTCCTCCTCCAGCTCCTGCCCACCTAGCAATTCAAAAGCATGCGAGTGTGAGTAAATGAATAGGTATAATTTCAGTGGGAAGGTAACAGCATTCCATGTGTCTTTAGCGTATAGCCATGCTGGCCACATGACCACGGAAAATGTCTTTGGATAACACATTCTCCCTCAGCCAAGAAACGGAGATGAGCATATTTGAACTCTTTGGTTTACTAAAGTTAAACATTCCAATTCTTTATTCCACAGATAGATAAAACTAATTTCCATTTTATATATATATATGTAGGTCTGTGGTTATTCGGGTTTTCTCCCGCGTGAAGTTGGAGATGTCATTGCAACGTTTCGACGAAGTCTCATTCGTCATCTTCAGGCTGATTATCAGGCTTGTGTCTTCAGCCTCCTGCTCCTAGGAGCAAAAAAAACATATACATAT
>QLTV01003391.1:12773-38780 GCA_003457575.1 Thermophis baileyi
CCCACTTAGGGTTAGTGTTAGGTCCCCTTGAATTCACACTGCAAAATGGAGGTTGCCAAGAGATTCGTAACCCATTGGAATCCTAAGGAGGATGTGTACTTTTTGAATGTGTCATATCGATGTTTCGTTGGAAATTATATGGGAAATACCTATAGGGGAAAAACCCACAGAGGTTTACGGTTAGGTCTCCTTGAATTCGAACTGCAAAATGGAGCTTGCAAACGGATTCGTAGCACATTGGAAAGCTTAGGAGGCCGTGAACTTTTCAAGTGTGCCATATCTATTTTTCCTGGGAAAGTAAATGGGAAAAACCCATAGGGGGAATAAACCCACTTAGGGTTAGGGTTAGGTCTCCTTGAATTCGCACTGCAAAATGGAGGCTGCCAGTCGATTTGTAAGCCATTAAATAGCTTAGGAGGATTGTAAAATTTTGAGTGTGCCGTATCCATATTTCGGGAGAAATTACATGGGAAAAACCCATAGGGGAAAAAACGCACTTAGGGTTAGGGTTAGGTCTCCTTGAATTCATACTGCAAAAGGGTGGTCGCCAATGGATTCGTAGCCCATTATTTAGGTTAGGAGGGTTCTAACCTTTCGAGTGTGCGCTAATTATGGTTCCTGGGAAATTACATGGGAACAACCCTTAGGGTGATAAAACCCACTTAGGGTTAGGGTTAGGTTTCCTTGATTTTGCACTGCAAAATAGAGGCTGCCAATGGATTTGTAAGCCATTGGATAGCTTAGGAGGGTTCTAACATTTTGAGTATGCCGTATCCATGTTTCCGGGGAAATTACATGGGAAAATCTCATAGGGGGGAAAACCCACTTTGGGTTAGGGTTAGGTCTCCTTGAATTCACACTGCAAAATGGAGGTTGCCAAGAGATTCGTAACCCATTAGAATCCTAAGGAGGTCGTGTACTTTTCATATTTCTCATATCTATGTTTCCTTGGAAATTATATGGGAAAAATAAATAGAGGAAAAACCCACTTAGGGTTAGGGTTAGGTCTTCTTGAATTTGCACTGCAAAATGGAGGTCTCCAATAGATTCTTAGCCCATTGGTTAGCTTAGAAGGGTGCTAACTTTTTGAGTGTGCCCTGTCTATGTTTCCTGGGAAATTACTGTGAAAAACCCATAGGGCCGTGATGGCGAACCTATGGCACGCATGGCACAGGTGGCACGTGGAGCCATATCTGAGGGCACATGAGGCATTGCCCTATGTCAGCTCCAGTGCACATGCGTGCACTGGCCAGCTGGTTTTCAGCCTTGGGGAAGGCTGTTTTTGCCGTCCCCAGGCTTCAGGAGGATTCCCTGAAGCCTCCGGAGTGCGAAAAATGGCCCAACAGGCAAACCGGAAGTTCGGAAAAACGGACTTCCAGTTTGCCTGTTGGGCCGTTTTTCGCACTCTGGAGGCTTCAGCAAAGCCTGAGGGTGGAAAACAGCCCAACGGGGGGGCGCATGCGTGGGGATGCACGCATGCACAGTGTGGCATGCGTGGGGGGGTTGTGTGCCAGCACACATATGTGCTAGCGCACATGCGCACTCCCATTTTTGGCACGCAAGAAGAAAAAGGTTCGCCATCACTGGCCTAGGCTCTGTTGTGCATGTTACAGATCTTTTTGGAATCATCATTTTTACCAAAGGTCTCAATTTCACAGAATCAATTGCTACTCTCTCGGAATAGAGTAACTCACATTAACCTTTAGTGAACTAAAGCCATCATAGATCTCGCAATACACAAAAATGAACTCTTAAGATCTTGTGGATGATTTTTTATGCACTTTAAACAACACGAACTGTTTTTATTATTTTGGTTTTTGATGTTGTTTTTTCTTTTTTTAATTTATTTATATGGCTGCCTAATTTGCAAATTATGTCTCTGGGCATCTAATTTAGAATTAAAATGAAAAACAACACAAAGGAAAATTTAATATTGTTGTGTATTGACAGTTTAACATGGTTTCACCCAGGTCCAGCGTTTGAGCGGGAAAATGCTCAAATGCTATTGGTTAAAGCGTCTGACAGCTCCAGATAAAAGGGCTAGCTATCAGACTGCAAGTTGCTGGTTGTACAGAGAGTTTGCCTATTAAACAAGTGTTCCTGAGTCGGCCTCCTGTCATTATTCCCACAACTCAACAGTGGCAACGACGGCTTTGGGAACTGGAGAATGAAGACGATCAAACCTAAGGCATCGCAACCAGCAGGGCGGATTTCGGAAAACTTCGCAGCAAGCATGTCTGCCTTCCATCTGCCAGCACCATTCAACTCAGTGAAGGAAAAGTGGGAGACATATAGGACGCATTTTGATTGCTTCTTAGAAGCTAACGATCTGTTGGGTCTGGCAGACAATCCGAAAAGAGCTCTTTTTCTGAGTCACTGTGGCCACGATGTGTTTGACACAGCGGAGGCACTGTCAAACCCAACCCTGGTACAGTCAGTATTGTGGCAGGTTTTGCAGGTGACCCTCAAAACCCACTATGCTCCCATGCCGTCTAAGGTCGTCAGGCGCTATGAGTTCAGGCAACGGTTGCAGCAGGAGGGCAAATCAATAAATCAGTATATTGCCGCCCTTCACAAAGTCGCCAGTCATTGCGAGTTCAGGGACCTGAATGACATTTTGCTTGACGAACTAATCTGCGGCGTCCAAGACATCTGCCTGCAGCGCCGGCTCTTGGCCAGAACGAACTTAACCTTGGCGATTGCTCTGGACGAAGCCAGGGCAGCCGAGTCATCCAACAAGGCAGCAGAGTTGCTACATAAATTGGCTGCTTCCAAAGCAGAGGCCAAACCTCCAGCTACGGTGCACAAGGGCATCTACGCGGACTCCGAAAGCGGCGAGGAAAACAAAGAGGTCTGCCGCACTGACCGAAAAAGACTGTCCAACCGTGAGGACAGGAGGTTGAACTGTGCAAGCTGCGGTGGTCAGCACCTGAGAGCGTCTTGCCGTTTCCGAGACGCCGTTTGTAAACGGTGTGACAGGAAAGGCCATTTGGCAAGAGTTTGCCACACCGTTTTGCCAGTGGACCGTGCGCATGCACCTGACACCGCACGCAGCGACCTGTCAAACCAAAATCGGTGGGAATATTGGAAGCCGCGCCATGGTACCACCGCTCCGAGGGCGCCGGACACTAAACAGACTTGCATTGGATGGGCCACCTTGCCATGCAAGAAGAAATTGACCATCACCGTGACTATCGAAGGTTCCCCTTGTGAGATGGAGATTGACACTGGCTCTGCAGTATCGATTATCTCCTGGCAAGCCCTAAAGCTCGCCATTCCAGGACTGCAGAAAAGCTGCCTCAAGAAACTACACATCAAACTGTCTGACTACCAGGGGAATCGTATCCCTGTCGTCAGCCAGGGACAATTTTATCATTTCGAGGGGCCCCTACAGCTTATGGTGGTCAGCGGGAACCTTCCTAGCCTCCTGGGCTTGAATTGGTTCGATGCCCTCAGTCTGGGGGTTACCAGCATCAACTCCATCACCAGCCCCGGGTTCGACGACCTGTTGCAGAAGTTCCAGGACGTTTTTTGCCAAGACCTGGGCAAGTATGTGGGCACCCCTATTTCTTTCAACTTGGACCCTAATGTTGCCCCCATTAGGCTGAAGCCTCAACGGGTCCCACTGGCACTTAGGCCTAAAATTGACCTCGAGCTTGATAAACTGATCTGCTAAGGGATCCTTGAGCCAGTTGACCATGCGAGGTGGGAGACCCCAATTGTGACTCCCGTTAAAGGGGACGGCACTGTGAGAATCTGCGCTGATTACAAGTGCATGCTAAATAAGGCTCTACAGCAGAGCGCCTCTCCAGTGCCAATTGTGCACCATCTTCTACATTCCCTGGGGCCAGGCCGCCTTTTCACTAAACTCGACCTGGCGCAGGCGTACCAGCAGCTGCCAGTAGATGGCACTACTGCGGAGGCACAGACCATTGTGACTCATAGGGGGGTTTTCAAGTGTCACAGGCTGCAGTTTGGGGTCAGCGTGGCCCCAAGGTTGTTCCAGAGTGTGACGGAACTCCTATTGCAGAACATTCCTGGGGTCATGCCATATTTTGACGACATCCTGATCTCAGCCTGTGACGAAGAACAGATCCGCTCCTGAGTCAGAGTGGTCCTGTCAAAACTGTGCGCTGCTGGGCTTAAAGCTAAATGCAGCAAATGCATAATGGGAGTGCCCGAGGTTGAGTTCCTAGGCTATCATATAGATGGCACAGGCATCCACCCTACAGAGAGCAAGCTCCATGCAATTCACGAGGCTCCCACCCCGAGGAATCAGAGCGACCTCCAGGCTTTCCTCAGGCTATTAAATTTTTACAGCATTTTTTTAAAGGACAAGGCTACGATTGCCAACCCTTTGCACAAACTCTTGGTCAAAAACACTCCTTGGGTGTGGAGCCTGAGGGAAGCCGCGGCTTTTCGAGCCATCAAAAGACTACTGACTACTGTCAGTTTCCTCATCCAATACAACGCTATCTTGCCCCTAGTCCTAGTTTGTGACGCTTCACCATTTGGCGTGGGGGCTGTTTTGAGCCACAGACTCCCAAATGGAACCAAGGCACCAGTGGCTTATTACTCTCGGACCCTGTCCAGCACCGAAAGGAACTACAGCCAGCTTGACAGGGTGGCGTTGGCTGCTGTTGCCGGCGTAAAAAGGTTCCACGAGTACCTTTTTGGGAGGAATTTTGAGCTAGTGACGGATAACAAACCCTTGTTGGGATTGCTCACTGGGGACCACCCCACCCCAGCCACCTTGTCCCCTCGTTTCACTCGATGGGCCATTTTTTTGTTGGCCTACTCCTACCGGCTTGTGCACTGCTCTGGAAAGGACATGGGCAATGCTGACGCCCTCAGCAGGTGCCCGCTGCCTGACTTACTGGCTGACATTTCCCCGGACACCCTGGTACTCCTGATTGACATTGCGGACTCTGGACTTGTCACGTCCGCTGAAGTGGCAAGGCATACGGCCAGGCACCCCTCATTCAAAACCATTTTGAACTGGGTGTGGAGGGGATGGCCGAAGGACCCAGTGGGGGCTGAATTCAAGCCTTTTGCACTAAGGCAGCATGAACTGTCTGAGCAAGGGGGCTGCCTGTTATGGGGTGACAGAGTTGTCATTCCGCCCAGTTTGCAAGAGCTGGAATCCTTAGGACCTTGCATGAGGGCCATCCGGGGATTGTCCGGATGAAAGCCCTCACCAGGAGCTATGTTTGGTGGCCAAACATGGATTCAGAAATCCAGGAGTGGGTAGCAAGGCGTAAGCCGTGCCAGGAGTCTAGGCCGGCTCCCCCGAGGGCCCCAGTGCGTGACTGGGAGAAACCTAAAGCCCCATGGTCCCAGTTACACATAGATTTCGCTGGCCCATTCCATGGCCAGACCTTCATGATATTGGTGGACGCCTATTCAAAATGGATAGAGATTTTTCTCATGGGCTCCACATCTGCCGAGGCAGTAATTAAAGTCCTCTGGTGCCTATTTGCCACACATGGGCTACCCAATGTGCTGGTATCCGATAAGGAGTCACAGTTTACAGCTACCCAATTTGAGGGTTTCCTAGCGGAATTTGGAATCAGACATGCACTATCCACGCCCTTCCATTCAGCCATGAATGACCTTGCAGAACGATCCGTGAGATCAGCAAAGGAAGCCCTGGAAAAACTAGGGGATTGGCAAGCCAGAATAGACAAATTCCTCCTCTGCCAGAACATTACCCCTTGCGCCGCTACCGGCCACAGCCCAGCCGAACTACTAATGGGCTGCAGACTCTGCTCGGTTTTAGACCGGCTACACCCAAATTATGCGCCAAAAGAAAACGACACAACAGGCCAAACCACCAGGTCATTTAAAATAGGAGACCTGGTTTTTGCAAAAAATTATGCCGAGGGGTCCCTATGGCCACCTGGAAATATAGAACAAATTACTGGCCCAAAGTCATATGTAATGAGGTTGGACGATGGGAGACAATGGAGGAGGCATATAGATCAGATTTGAAACCGAATAGGTGAATGCGTACAAATGCATAAAAATGTACCAAATTATACTCCTTCCTCAGCTAACTCAAGCCCGATGGAACTGGAAGACTCACCTGAGGAACCTGGAGTCCAGCGACAATCGCACGGCGAACCGGTTCCCATCGCCAAGAAGGCCCCGCCCAAAAGCTTCCAGGAGCTTCTAGGCTCAAGCCCTAGAGCAGCAGCAGACCTGTCTGCACAGGCTGCTGCCTCACCACCGACTGAGCTGCGCAGGTCAGGGAAGGTTTCCAAACGCCCCGCCTACCTGCGTGATTACGTCTGCCGCATGGAAAGCTCCATAGAAGAGGGGAGGGGTGTTGTGTATTGACAGTTTAACATGGTTTCACCCAGGTCCAGCGTTTGAGCGGGGAAATGCTCAAACGCTATTGGTTAAAGCGTCTGACAGCTCCCTATAAAAGGGCTAGCTGTCAGACTGCAAGTTGCTGGTTGTACAGAGAGTTTGCCTATTAAACAAGTGTTCCTGAGTCGAACTCCTGTCGTTATTCCCACAACTCAACAAATATACTTGAGAACAGTTCACAATTATGGAATCTTCCACTGTTACACAGATTCTTGTCCTCTTTCCAACAATTCTTCTGATTCTTCCCTCTTCAGCTTGGATGATGATATTCCTTATTATGGTTGTTCACACAGTCAGCCAGATGTTAAGCCTGGATTTGGTATTTTTATCAACCTATTGAGTCCTTCTAAAAGTCTTAAAGGCATCATTCAGGATGCAAGCTATTCTGAGCAAAGCTGCCTTTTGCAATTGACTGATGGCGATTTTGTCAATGTCAGTGGTGTTCAAGTGGTGCTCCATTTGTTTTGCGACTGCATCCAAGGCACCTATCATCATTTGTACTATCTTTGCTTTCTTTTTCCACAGTTGTTCTATTTCTATTTGCAGGTCTTTGTATTTTATTATCTTCTCCAGTTCTTTCACTTATATTCTGCCTTCTCAGGTACTGCCCCATCCATTATCCAGATTTTTTTGTCCTTCTTATCAACAATTGTTAAGTCTGAGGTGTTATGTAATAGGTGCCTGTCAGTCTGAATTCTAAAGTCCCAGAGCACTTCCTCATTTTCAACTACCTTCTCTATTTTATGGTCCTACCATTTCTTGCTTGCAGGCAAACGATATTTCATTCACATCTTCCAATGCACCATTTGTTATGGTTTGTTGCACAGTCAGCCAGATGTTCAAACTGGATTTGGCATTTTTTGTCCATCTATCAAGTCCTTCAAGGACCTGGGACAGGCAGTTGTCAATGGTTGATGGTGTTACAGATATTATAATAGGATGTAAGCTGTTCCAAGTAAAGCTGCCTTTTGAAATTGATTTATGGCGATTTCCTTTCTGCTCAGGTGGGAAAAGATTGTTTTCAACTAGATGCTGTTGGACTGCATCAGCTACAACATCAGTTAGCAATTTGAAAGTTTTTGGTAAGCAGGTAATTGGTCTGTAGTTGCCTGGTGTACCCCTTTTGCTGTATATTTCATTATCAGGCAGTTTTTGCCAGATGTTAGCCACTCTTCAATTTCACCTCCATGCAGTGTGTTGTTAACCTGCTTGGCAACAAGTGGATGTGCACCAGTCATATATTTCAACCAAAAACCATGCAGTTCATTTTCCTCTGATGCCAACCAATTCTTGATCTTTCTTGCTTTTTTCACCACCATTTCTGGGGTTATTACAATTCTAGCTTGCTTGCATTTGATCACAGCTTGCTGATCTTATTTTCCAGCCTGGTCTTTCATTTTGGTGGTGCATTGTTTGGCTTTTTTTCTTCTTTTGTTGATTTTGCATCCCAGGTATTCAGTTATAACTGCAGCTGTGCTGTACATTAGTTGGTTGGCTTCTTGCAGTAAACAGGTGCTTGTTCAGGTATTACAGTATTGACATCTTTTAATGCTTGTGCTAGCTGTTTCTTTTAGTTAGAGGACTTTTTCTTTCTGAGGCAAAGGTGAAGGTACTTGGTTTCCAAATGAAAACAATTCTACATCTGTGCTGGCTTCCTCTACTGCCAACTCCTTATGGTTTGCATCTTCAGTCTGTGTTACTTCTGGCAAGGCTTTGATTTCTTTGCCCTGGGTAGCCTTTTGCAGTTTTTCCAGTTCTGTTCTTTAAATGCTTTACTTTATATTATTATAAATCAATGTTTATTTGTTGGCTTCTGTTCTGTTTTTTTCTGATTCTGGATGTTGTTCTTTCCAGCACTGGTGCATTCATTTCAAATATCCTTGTAGGGCTTGATCTGTAATAACAGATCATTATTTCTTTATTTTCGATCTCTGGATATTTGTGACAGATAAACATCTTTTATTCAAGTAGTTCTGCAGCTGCTAGCCATGATTGGTCAGCTAACAATCCTGAGTCCTGTAACACACATTTCATCTGATCCAGGAATTCCAAAACCTAGTGCAGCCCTTGTTGATCTAGTGACGACTGAGCCAGTATGGGTTATCTTATATTTGAGGAAAAAAATCTCAATTCTGACATCTCTTTTATATCTTTCAGCAACAGTTTGGGTATATTTCAAAACTTCCCCTTGCTTGTTAGTATCTTATTTATGCACTGTGAAAGATTAGTTAATTACAATGAGACATTGATATGAACAAGACAAAGAAGAGAAAGACTCATTTTTCAATATTTATGCAAATATGATGAATTGAAAACTTGTGTGATGATTTAGAAAGGCTTTTTGATTTAATTCCCCCAAGTCTGCAATGTCTTTTTTCTTTCTGCATATAAGGAAAAGGAAAAAATGCATTCTTAACTCTGCTCTTCTGATAATTTCTTCCAGAAAAAGACTGCACTGATATACAAAGTAGGCTCAGTCTTTATATAAATTTTAATATTGCACTTGGTAAACGTTTGATATTTCTTTGCATTGATTTACACTATGGAACCTTCATATAAAATGACAACTAAGAAAACAGGAATGTGAATACAGTAACTAGAAAGCCACCCTGGACAATTTGTCAAAACTGATAAATGTAATGTCTATATCTCAACTAAGTGGCTCATAGTTTTGTGTCCCTGAATCAATTAAGAATTAATTTGACTTTTTACAACCTCACTTATCACCATTTTTCATTCCTGCAAACCTAATGAATGATAGCTTTTTGGAGCGGACACTTTATGATTACTTATAAGCAGCCACAATTTCAGACAAATGTAAGGAGAGATTAATTTACCCAGTGTTCAAGCCACGAAAGGATTCAGGAGCTTGAAACAAAACAACAAGGAATCTAATCAAGATGTATTGTAATACTGCAGAAAATCCGTTCAGCAAATTTATTCACTAGTGACTGGACTGCAGACTAAACTAAATGAACATGTAGAAAATAGATTTTCATTAGACTTGCAACCTGAATAATAATAATAATAAAAAATCAGATAGCAATAATGGTCTACCGAAGAGTGTCCTGGGCAAGCTAATGATCTCCAGCTATTTTGGACTATAGCTCCCATAATTTTTCATTATTGGTCAATCTATCAAGGGGTTACAACAGCTTTGGTCCCAAACATTTAGACCACATCAGGCTATTTACTCTGATTATACAAATACTAAAATAATTTGTCTATGCTTCATGAATGAAAATCTTTTGCTTCCAGAATTCTGGAGTGGCATTTTCAGCATTTACACTGAATACCTGAATTAGCTTCATGACTCAGAAATACGTTTGTAATTTCCAGGATTTGCTTTCCTCTTTGATTGATTAAGTTGATTAAGTTGATTAAGTTAATTAACCTGGAACCAAGGAGATGTTTTCTGACAGTGAGAACAATTAACCAATGGAACAGTTTTCCTTCCAGAGCTGTGGGTGCACTGGAAGTTTTCAAAAAAGGATTGGATAGCAATAGCAATAGCAATAGCAATACGGTAGCAATAGCAATAGCAACAGCACTTAGACTTATATACTGCTTCACAGTGCTTTACAGCCCTCTCGAAGCGGTTTTCAGAGTCAGCATATTGCTCCCAACAATCTGGGTCTTCATAACCATTTGTCTGGGATGATATAAGGTCTCCTGCCATGGGCAGAGAGTTGGACTAGAATACATCCAAAGTCCCTTCCAGCCCTATGATTCTATGATTCCATGAAGTGCATTCTTTCTATTAATTCACTTATAGGTTATAAAGTACACTGGAGTTGCCATGTTCCTAAATCTGTGTCTAGTCTGACATCCCAAAGCAAACTGGATTTTTTGAATCCAGGAGTGTGAGCCATATCATATAAAATAGCATTGCAATATGGCTCCATTATATTAATATGAACACCATAATATTAACATGGACACATTTTAATTCTTAATTGCTCACAGGTTTTTTGAGGTTTGCTTTAAGGAAAAGATGAAGAGTGAAATTTATGACCACACATTTTAGCATTCCTTCCATCACCCCCTCTTTTTTTTTTTTTTTTGCATTTTGCATTTAGGAATAAGCTAATATGCCTCAGAAAAAAAGTTAGCTTTAATCCTCATGATAAACTATATCTTGGGACTCAATATCATAAAGACTTCAACCTGACTCCTATTTTCTAGATTTCTACATAGGTTGAGATATGCTGACTAGATTTCCCACTGCTCCAAATTTTCTAGTGCACTTCTGTGCTCAGAAAGTATATAAATGGCACACTAAAAGCAATATTCAAAATAAAACAATTTAGAAATGTATACATTTATTTTTCGCATTTGAATTCCTATTTTCATCTAATTAGCCCAAAGAAACCTATGTGATTTAGATATTCCGATATTGATCAGGATCATTTTAAATAAAATGTGATTCCCCAGTAGAAATTTTAGCCTGTTGCAACAGTCTTTTAACACTTTATATCTAATAAGAGTCTATTTTATAATACTGTATTGCAGTTACAACTCCCAGCAGTTTACAGCAAAACAATGAAAGATAAAGCCAATGAAACAACTAAAATTAAATTAAATAACCACCCACTGGTACCCCATCACAATGGTGACAATTACAATTATGTGTTGAAGGCTCTGTGGGATAAACTGCATTATTTCTTTCATCCCGATAGGGAAAACATTACCTCAAAAACAGCCCAAATTTTAGTGGCACATACACAGCAGAGATCCACATTTATTGAACTTGAAATTCATTTATGTATATTTGCAGACACCGTTAATGTAATTTCATATCCTCAGGTAAAAATATATGACCTTAAAATAGTTCGTAGTTATTAAATAAAGTGGCTGCTCTTTGCACTTTTAAAGGTCTGGAGGAACTTTCTTTTTAAAATTAACGGTTTCTTTTTACACCACTGGCTACCATTACCAACTAGGCATCCCGTTTCTGTGAATCATTACCTAGTTGAGGTATTGTTTTCTATCACAGAAATGTCTTCAAAGAAATATTCCAGTGGAAGGATTTTAAACCATAAATGTCAAAAGACAAATTGAAAATGGGAAAAATTAAAAAAGTAGAACAGAAATAAGACAATTAAATAAGAATGTTCTCAAACTGTAGCAATGATCTATACGGGAATCACATACCACCATGATATTTTTTTAAAAAACTGATCAGGACTTGCAGCAAAGCAAGAACGCTATCAAAACTCACTCCAGAAATTTGCAGTGGGCAGTTGTGGTACCATAAAGTTTGAGAACTTGTATGATATATAGATTACCGTGTTTCCCCGAAAATAAGACCCTGTCTTATATTTTTTTGAACCCTGAAATAAGCACTTGGCCTTATTACCATGCACTCAAAAGCCCTATTGGGCTTATTATCAGGGGATGTCTTATTTTGGGGGAAACAGGGTAAATAAAATGGAATTATTAAAAGGATGTGGTATTTTTTATTCCTCGTCCACCCCTAACCCCCATAAAATTATTAAGTATTTTTCAATCAGCCAGGACTCATTTGTCATTTTAGAGTGCCACTAAATATGATCATTCCTGGGTTAGTGAAAAGGGTGTGGAACACTTACAAACATGTTATGCAAAATAGTTCTTTCCTACAAAAGCAAGTGTTCCTATAAGCATTGTTCTAGGTAATTGCTCTTCCTTAACATTATCATGGAGTCCAGCTAAAAGTCCTACTCTGTCATGTTTCCTATTGTTTAAGCTGCAGGGGTCTCAAATTTGCACCTTCTAGATTCAGCTTGTGTGGCCTGTACGACATACTGGTACTATCACAACTAAGACTCATTAAGTCTCATTAAGTCTCCACTAGTATGACTGGCAGAGGGCAAAACATCAGCAGATCTTTTTATTCTAACCTCCTTCACGTTGGCAACTATGCTTCCATCCAGGCATTCCTTGTGACATTTTCTACTAATATTCTCCTTTCCCACTATTCTGTCATGCCCAAATACATAGTTTATGTAGAATTCAATGACTTTACTTTGCATTCACTCACCTTGCCATTTCAACTTCATCTGTGACAGGTAAAGGAGAGCTGCCAGAAGTGATGGGCAGCAGGCATATGATAACATCTCCTTTCCCCGAACCTTTCCTCCCTTCTAGCAGCTTCCCTCCATCTGCTCCACTAGAGAAGCATCTAGAGACATCTCAGAAACCTGTGCATAACCAAATGGAAGTACAACTTTTACATCTACTGCAGCAGCTTACAGAACAAGCAAGCTGATGTTCTTTCATGCAGACTGGAATATTTTGTTCCATATGACCTGCTTCTGACTTCTATCCTGTGGCCAGAAGAATTTGTGCATCCACAGCAGCAGAATTTTATGCTTGGCTCTGCTAAGTGACTTTGAGCATATCCCTTTATTTAAGTTTCTCCTTTCTCTTGGCAACGGAAAGAATTGCACCACCATAGCTAGTTATATATTCTTGATTCATTTAATGAAGAGGTTTTACAAGTCTGATATGTCAGGGGCAACTGGACACTTTGGAGTATTTAAGACTATTTACCTTCTTTTTAAGGACTGAACAGATGTCAAGAGCTATATAACTTCTTGTTACACCTGCTGCCACTCTAATGCTTCAGTTATTATCTAGTCAGTCGGCTGTATCCTCATTTCCTCATTCCCCCACCTCAAAGGGGGCCTCAGATATGTAGTCTTGAATTTGATCACTGACCTACCATTCCTCAAGGCCATAGATGCTATACCGATTGTCACTTATCTTTCTTGAAGAGGATTCAGTTTTTACTCCCTAAGTGCCTCCGTTGCACTCCAGAGACTGCTCATTTGGTTATCTTTTTTTTTCTAGGACTAAGGAATATCCAAAGTTCTTCATAGAGGTGACCAGTTCATAGCTTGCTTTTCGAAGGTTCTTTTTAAACATTTCAGAGTTGAACTCTGTTCCTCCTCAGCATGTCTGGGAGTCTTATAGTGAAACAGAGTTAATATATGCTACCTTGGGGCAGTCCCTTTCCTATTATGTGAATTGCCAGCCAAATAACTGTCTAACCTATTGTCTATATGAGTTCATATATAACAATTCAGTTCATGCGTCTAATCAATATGTAATCATTTCAGGCATTGTGTGGATATCAGCATGTCTATGGCCAGACTCAGTGCCACCCTTCAAAACACTGAGGTATCACACTTTCCACAGAAATCATACCAGTTTCTCAAGTAACAGCTAAATTCCTACAGATGTACTGCCAATAAATGTACTGCTATAAAGTACATTCCTTTAAATGTACTGCTATTTGTTATTGCTAGGAAGATTCTCCAACTTCTAACACTTTGCTCCTTACCAAGTTCGTCTTCTCCAAAAACCCTATCAAGAACTTGGATGCTGAATGTATTGGACTGTTCCTTGTATCAGCACAGATCAACACCAGGCTCAAGCCAGGATAAAATATCAAAAAGAATTTTATTGAATTATGGAGAAAGGACTATATACCAATGGCCATTCCTTCTTTCAGTCAGAACCCCCAAAATAGCAATGGGATCATGTCATTTGGCAATTGTCTCAGTAAAAAAAAAAAAATCCCACTCAGGAATGATCTGTGGAAAATTTTCTCAGCCTCAGTGTCAGGCCGAAGCCATATTTTATTAGAGACTTTGGCCTGCCACACTTTATGCTTTAGAATGTATGCTTTGCTATGGGAATTTGGGAGGGGCTGTTGCATGAGGGATGTCTGCACGTAGCCATAACAAATTCCTTTCAGATTGCCAAGGTCATCCTTTGTCCTGCACCTGCACGGAAGGAGATGGGAGTTGCTGCCAAGTGCCAGATGAAGATTGGTTCATGTGATGGACTTGGGGGTGTGGGGAAAAGGGCTTGAACTTTCAACTGGCTGGAGAAACCCCGGGGGCTTCAGATCCGGGTTTCTCCCAGCCGTGCCAACATGGCTCTGTTAATAAATTGGAACTTTGAGGAATGCTTTGCCTCGGACTCTGATTTTATTTTAGATGCTATTTGGAACCCTGACACTCAGGGAGCTGTATAATTCATACGTATTAAATAATGATGGTTTTCAATGTCTCAGCACTTTGGTTGAATCAGGAGATCATGGCAACAAAACAACATCAGAGGCTCTCTCGTGTCTGTTGGTTGCTGGATCTGGCCCATACAGTGTGCAAGTCCGGTCATTGCCTGATTCAAATGGTCAGTCTGTGTCACCATGTGATTCTTGTGCTGCTTCACCACTTGGTCCTGACACTAAAACTTTCTATTATCAACGCAATCAGTGATTTTCATTTCATTTTCAGTTTAATCAGAGTAATGTGCCACTTAGAAAATATTACTTCGCGGAAAGCGTAATGGAAACTTGGAACCAACTTCCAAGCAGAGGTAGTGGGTCAGTTATCAGTAACTGAGTTTAAACATCCTTGGGATAAACACATGTCCATCATCCAACAAAAATTCAAAATAAAAAATAACAATAATGAGATGATGATGATGATGTATCAAAGGACAGAGTTGGTGAACCACTAGCTCTTTTTCTGCCATCAGTTTTCTATATTTCTATGGACTACTGCTAGGCTTCTTTCAACAAGCTAGACAGGAAATAGACACAACAGGCATGTTATGCCTCTGACATCCCCTGTGACATTCAGGTCTTTTATCCTTCAGCAACCTCCAGTCTTCAGCATCACTTCATATTTTCTAATAACATTTACTCTTCCCTTGATGACCCAAGTTTCTACACTTTAGCCATCTCCTTCGAAGAGCCCAGCACACCATGGTTTGTGAGTGTTTTTCCAATCACATAGCCTTCCTTCTTTCTTACTTTCATGAGAATAACAATATTTTGCCATTTTATAGCCTGAGGAATTCAGGTACATGTCACAAATAGCATTTGAGAGTATAACAATGAGACAACTGAGAGCGTACAAATATATGTATATATATATTTCATTCGGTGTCATATTTCAAACAATGCAATACATTTATCCCTGGAGGGCTTACTGTGTTCTTTTCTTTTAAAAAAAAACTTCACCCTTTCCCCCCTCCCCCCGCATATGATAAAAGTACCACATCCAGAGCCATTATTTTCTATTTCGCTAAGGATATTTCATAGGCAGATTTCATTCCTTTTTTACATGAGCAAAAGCCAAGAGCAAACATCATTTTAACAGTGCAATATTCTGTTCTGTCCCAGTGATCTTTTTTGCAAGCAATACATTATCTGTCAAACGTAGCACAGATTATTCACAGCACCTCTACTTACTTCATAAAATCAAAACATTAAGCATATTTCTACTTCATTATCTTCTAAATGAATGAATAAACAAATAAATAAATTAGCCAGCTTCACACCCTTGGCCCAACAGACAACTGAATTAGAAAAGAAAATGCCTCATTAGGGAGTTTTACTCACACATTTATACAGAAGAAAAAAAAATGTCATACGTCCATAGTTGCCTGTCATATAAATAATGAATATACAATTCTTCAGAGTGCCCTGTCTATTGTAAAATATGATCTTAGCTAGCAGACTGTTTGGAATAACTGACACCAAGCTCTATAATATATGAATTTGTCACTTTTATCAAAGGCTAATAGATTATGGGAAAATCTATATGAATGTTGAGGCTCCTGAAATCTCTCATAAGGGAAAAGCCTATCCCAAATGTGCATCCTTTTAGTTTTTCGTTTTTCTAGAAAAACAAGGCAACCAAACCAGGGCTGTCTTAACGCATGGGCCTGATGGGCATTTGCTTGTGGGCCCCAGGAGTATAGGAGCCCCATACTAATCTGTGAATGTTAACCCTTCAATGCACCTTGTATCATATAAATACAGCAACTGTATGGAGTATTATTGTGTTTTTCAAGACTCGTGTATTGTTCAAATGTTTATCATGTTGATCAGTTGTTGCTGCACAGCATGTTTTTAATGTTTCAACACCGATTTTGTTGGAAGTGCCAATAAAATAAATATGTTTAATTTTTTCGACCATTTACATTTTTATTCCTGTGAGTAGTTGTCATAGGGGCCCAACTACACTGCTTTGCCCGGGGCCCATAATGCTGTTAAGACGGCCCTGAACCAAACCAAACAAGGGAGGGAAGGACATAGGGTGTGTTTTGATTTTGAATCACTGAAATATTCTATCTTAAAGTGCTTTCCCAACAAAATCCATGTATTGAAAGGGACGTAAGAGCATGGATAGTAATTGCAGAGCCTTGCTAAGGAAAACGATCTTCAGACAGTGATATTGGATCAATGATGCTTTTGAACTTTGGTGTTGGAGAAGACTCCGAAGCACACAGTGGACAGCCAAGAAAACAAATATATCCTAGAACAAATCAATCCTGACTTCTCACTAAAGACACAAATGACCAGGGTCAACTTATCCTACTTTGGACACATTATGTTGAAGACCTAGCTATCTGGAATGCTGATAAAGGTGGAAGAAAAGTGGAAGAAGGTGGAAGAAGAAGATGACAAAATGGATGGATTCAATTACAGGGGCAACAAGTGTAGTGTTGGAAAAGCTGGAGGATCAGTTTAGGGACAGATCAACATACAGTAGAGTTCTGGAAAAGCAATCTTTCAAAGTTCCAAGTGGTTCCATCTTTTCTCTTATTTTGAAGACCTGGCTTTGCTCCCAGGCATTGGATTAGAGGGGTTTGTTGCTGTTGTTGTTGTTAGTCGCAAAGTCATGTCTGACCCATCGCGACCCCATGGACAACATTCCTCCAGGCCTTCCTGTCCTCTACCATCCCCCAGAGTCCATTTAAGCTCACACCGACTGCTTCAGTGACTCCATCCAGCCACCTCATTCTCTGTCATCCCCTTCTTCTTTTGCCCTCAATCATCCCACTGGCTCTTCTCCAGTGAGTCCTTCCTTCTCATTAGGTGGCCAAAGTATTTGAGTTTCATCATCAGGATCTGGCCTTCTAAAGAGCAGTCAGGGTTGATCTCCTCTAGGACTGACCGGTTTGATCGCCTTGCAGTCCAAGGGAATCACAGGAGTCTTCTCCAGCAGTTCAAAGGCCTCAATTCTTTGGTGGTCAGCATTCCTTATGGTCCAACTTTCACTTTTAGAGGGGTTACTGACCCCCAAAAATAATTTTGTTAGAGGGGGTTTTGGTGTTGTTTATTTTTCAGACATGTATGGTTCTTGTATTTGGATGCACAAGTCATCTATTAAAGAGTAATCTAATAAAGCAAGCAAACAAGCAAATAAACAAAAATAATACATGATTATTATTGCTTGGTTGAAATAGATAAAGAAGTGCAAAAGTACTTTACAGATCAATAAACAAGATAATTTCATTTTTTGACTGAAAATTATCTCCTTTTTCCATTTTCTATTATGCATCCTATTATGTTTCCATTATATGCGAATATATTTTGTACTCTTTATAGAATAGCTTGAGGCTTTCAGTTAAATAAGAATAGCTTAATTTATTAACAATTACTAAAATATATTAAAGGCTTAGTTCTTTAGTCTATTTTTTCCAAATAGAAAATTTATCCCTCAATTAAACCCTCTTGTTTTTTTCTTGGATCTTCCTTGCCATATAAGAAATTGGCTCCCTCTTTTTCTCTCCACTGGTTATGAGCTCATTGCATTACAGCTGGGGTCTCACCACACAATGAGTTTATGAAAGTTATATTTTTGTAGTTCGGCATATTGTAAGAATCCTTTTTTCACATGTTGTGTGAACAATATTGCATCCATTGAATTGTTGGGCACAACAACTGTAATTTCTTATGTTGTTTGGCAGATTGGGGTATTGTGTAAGCCCAATAGTAGTTTCCTTAAACTACCTATTGGAGTCAAGTGGAATGATAAGAACCTATATACAGATTGAAACCGTATCAATCCATGTGTCTTTTGAAGAGATAATACAATATGGAAGAATAGCAGAATAATAGAGTTGGAAGGGACCTTGGTGGTCTTCTAGTCCAAACCCCTGCTCAGGCAAAAAACCTATACCATTTCAGACAAATGTCTGTCCAATCTCTTCTTAGAAACCTTCAGTGATGGAGCATTGGCATATCAGTAGGCTATGAATATGTTTGACCCAAAGTTTGAGGATTTTTTCTCTTACATATCTCCCTTATATATGAAACCATTTGTTCATAACTTTTTTCATAACTTTCCTTTTCCTTCTTCCAAGATACTGTTTTTCTTGCCACATTGTCATCAGCATATTTAAAATGAAGTGATGGTGCTGGATTCCTGTGTAAATAGAACTACAGATAACAGACTCACACTCCAAAGAAAAAATTAATCATTTCTTTGAAATAATTCACAAAGTGGCAGTTATCATTCTTATCCAGAGACTACAGTTTGAGCCAAAACATTTCACATGCAATAAGGAAAAGATAGCATAGAAATCAATGCATACATGTCAAGCTTGTAACTGACTTATGCACAAATAGAGTGGGTGATTTGCATTTTTGCAAATAATAGCTATTCAGTATTTCATTACTGTCAAGACGCTGCTCTTAGAAAAGACAGAAGCACAAGACTCAGAAATTATTATTATTATTATTATAGTAGGTTGCACAGCCAGATGTTTAGACTTAATTTGGCATTTTGATCGCCTATTGAATCCTTCCCAAGGACCTGAGAAAGGCAGATGTTGCTGACTGATGGCGTTAAAAGTACCAGTGCAGGATGTAAGCTGTTCCAATTAAAGCTGTGCAATTGATGGTGATTGTGTCAATACCAATGGTATTCAAATGGTGGTCCATAAGTTTTGAGATGGTACCCTATTACTATTATTATTATTATTTCTCCCAAACCAATCTGATAATAAACAAAAAGATAAAATACAATAGAAGTCCAGCATGAAGCTATAAGAAAACACTATCAAATTAAAATATATACCAGACAGTGCAGGAGAAGGAATCGAACTGCAATAAGAACTGTCACACAGGGCTCCAGATTCACATGTAGGACCACAACAAGGATTTCCCAGGTCATATGAGTGTTCAAATCAGAAGGTTGTAGGAGGTAGGCTTTTCAATTTTTGGAGGGGTATAAAAACTGCCAAACTTTTCAACAATTAACAGAGAGCCAGTTCATAGCCAATGTAGTTCTTTCAGGAATCTGGCCACTTGGTCCCAGATATTTCTGATGAACACATATCATTTAGAAGTTATATTCCGGCTCCTAACTTATCTAATTTTTGTTAATTTTTATATTTGTTGCTTTAATGTTTTGTGTTTGCATTTTATGATGTTGTGAGCCACCTGACATTGAGATGGCAGTATATAAATTTGATAAATAAATTTTAGGGCAGTGCAGATGTTTTCCATTTCCATAGAATTATCAAAACTTATTATGTGATTAAAATTGGCAATAAGCTTAGCACTGAAATCTGTACTGCCCCATGAATTGGATTCACTTCCATGAACTGAAGGTATAACTCAGTTGATGGAAAAATAATCCAGAGCTCAAGATGAATTCTTGCCCTTAGACCAGGTTGTATATTGCTTATTTATTAAAAATGTGGTTACTGTTCCAAAACATTTCCTGTTCCTGAAATTATTTCTAGGACATGTTTATTGCATTCTTAAGATTTAATTGATTTTTCTTTTAAACACTACTAAATTTTATATTCCTACAAAATATACAGAGTGGTATATGATAACAGGTTCAGGCTATATTATATCTCTTACTGGAGGTATAAAGTGTCCTTTTTAATCCCTTTTATAGAAGAATCACAAACTAAGTTTCAGAATATATAAAAAAATAACTCCTTGTTTGAAAAAACAAGTTTGATACAGAGTTTAATTCAATTTGGAAATCATTTATGCATTATAATTCCCAAGTTTATGTTTCTCCTAATATAAGCTTTTAAAACATTAGCTATTGTTTGACTTGTTGCCATAAACATAAACCTTCTTAGACAGAAAATTGTATTAATTATTACTCCTGTTTGATCATTCTTAGTATGTTAGTCATCCTTGCTAATTAAGAATATTCATTTGGTTTTTAATAATGGTCTTGCATTAATATAAGACCACTTTCATATACAATATTAATCTAATGTTATTTCCCAAAAAAATTCAGTTTTTATAGCAATAGCATGTAGGCTTATATACTACCCCATAGCACTTTACAGCACTCCCTGAGGGGTTTACAATATATTTGCATACTGCCCAGGGGTGGGTTCAACTTACCTCGCTGCCGGTTCGCTCCATCCCGCGCCGCGTGGGCACGCCTCATGGGCGCGCGTGCTCTTTGTGCGCGCGTGCATGCGTAGTAACAAAAAATCGGGGGGGGGGGAACAAAGCTGAAAAAAAGATGGAAACCGCATGCACAGTGCCAGAAGTCGGCTTCTGAAAAAAATAAAAAAATATAAAAAAATTCAAAAAAAAAGATGGCACCGACCGATCCGGTTCGGTGACATCATCAGCGGGCCGCTACCGGTTTGGGAGAACCGATCCGAACTGGGAGGAACCCACCCCTGATACTGCCCCCAACAATCTGGGTCCTCATTTTACTGACCTCAGAAAGATGGAAGGCTGAGTCAACCTTCAGGATTGAACTCCAGACTATGGGCCTGCAATACTCCATTTAACCATTGCGTCTCAAGGGCTCTTTTTATGGCTGATAAATTTTATATATTCTTTTATTTTTCTTCTTGGTTTTTTTTTCTTCTTTATGCTTTCAAATAATTATTAAATTTTTAAAAATGAACCAGTGGCCTTTCTAAACATAACCAACTCTTTTTAAATATAAAGCATCAAAGCTCTTTCCTTCTAAAGCACTTTTATACCTCAGAACATGTCATTCCTCCATAAATCCCAGTGCACTTAGGAAGAAATACACCTGCTTTGCCTGATACAAATTTTGTGAATAAATGTCTTTTATTTTGTTTCCAATTCAGCTCATGTCAGCTGTAGGCTTAGAAGGAGGAGCTGCACTCGAGAATTAGCATAAAGTGTTCTTGAAGCATTGCAAAAAGTGAAGGGGGAAAGTCGTAATCTTCCAAAGACACAGTTTTTGCCCAAGCCTGACAAAGTTTTTCAGTGTTTTCAGTAGTGGTTGATTTATTTGCATTGCTGTGTGACACAGTGCATCAAGCATCTTCCCCATAAAATCACAGCTGACAGAGAATATTTTTTACATCCTTCAAACGGTTCATTCTAAAAGATTTTCTCCAGTGAAAGTGTTCAGAAATTCCCAGTATTATACAGAGTAATACTTTCTTCCTAATTCTATACCTTCATGGAAAGACCACATGTTTTTAGAAATTCAGATTGGTTTTTGCACAAATTATTGTTAAATATCAATGGCAATTATCACCAAACATTTCAAGATTTTAACGATATAACCAACCTCAGATCACCTTCCTATGAATTACTCTCAGAACTTAAAACAGCCCAAAATGTGCTAGTTGGGATGAATAATCAAGTTTCTAGTTATTTTTTGGATTCTATAAACAAGGGTATAGAAATCTCTCTTATGTGTATGTGAGGAATTGTGTGAAAAAAATGGCATAAAGCATAAAGAAAAGCCTACAATACAAATATATAATAAACCAACAATATGTAACCAAGTATTATATTCTGAATATTATTTTTTTCTTTAAATCTGAGACAATTTTTGCTTCTGCTACCCTCCCTCATGTGTATGCACATATGTACATAAAACAGAGAGAGGAAAGAATATATGTGTAGTGCATGAAATTAGAATGAAAGTATGAAAAGTGCAATTTGCATGAAGGTGGAAGTCTCTGAGACATTCCTAGACCTCCCACTCTCCCCCCCCCAAAAAAATCAAAGTTTAAGTCTTCTTAGTTTTTCTGTTTGGTTGGCAACAAAAAATAATGTACAGAGAATACACCAGACAGGACTGTGTCATGAATAAACTTGATTTAGGGGTCATCCACAAAGATTAAAGCAATTTTATTAGGCTTACAGAAGGAAGGAAGGAAGGAAGGAAGGAAGGAAGGAAGGAAGGAAGGAAGGAAGGAAGGAAGGAAGGAAGGAAGGAAGATGCCTTCAACTCAGTCATGACTTCTGGCAACTGCCTGGACAAGTTCATGCATTTTTCTTGGCAACATTTTTTTAACAAGTGTTTTGTCATTCCCTTTTTCCTTACATTGATAGAGTAACTTGGCCCATGGCCCAAGGTCAACCAGTGGTTTGGACTGGAGGCAGGACTGGAACTCACAGTCTCTGTTCCAGTATGGTACTTTTAATCAAGAGGCCAATTTGAGTAAGAAAAATTCACTACTAAGAAAATTATTGAATTTCATATTTATGAAACTGATACAGATAAGAGGTTTCACGTGACAAAAGAAATTGCTCCTGACACTAATAAAAACAAAAGGTCAAAAATTATTGGATATGAATTGCCCATCTTTAGATTGGAAACAACAAACTTCAACAAGTGACAGCCTATCATTCTAGAATCATCTATTTAAATTTCCAGGGGTAAAAAAAAGAACCTGACTGATTTCAAAATGTAAATTAATCTATTTATAAACAGTTTCTGCTTTTGTTGCTTTACTTTTGTTATTTTGGTACTTGTACATAACACTTCTTCTTCCTAGCGTATTGCCGCAGGTATAGGGTCCGCTTTTCATATCATTGAATGCCACTTTGCCCGGTCAGTTGCATCTCCAGGGCGCAGGCCCGTGGCTTGCATATCTTTGTTGATGGTGTCTTGCCATCTCTGGTTTGAATGCCCGCAAGGTCGCCGGTCATTGACTTCTAGTTGGTAAGCAGTCTAGTTGGTAGGTGGAAGGTGCTGCTCTCTGGACATGATCATACCAGTCTTCTCTCATCTTTTCTATAATTGGTGCCACAGCAAAATGTTGTCGAATGGTGTCATTTGGGATGTGATCAAGAAGGGAGATGCCCGATATCCAAGGGAGCATTCACATTTCCATGGCATGGAGATAGCTTTCGGTCCCTGCTGTTGCTGCCCAGCATTCAGTGCCATACAATGCAACAGGGCAGATGGTTGTCTTGTAAATAACAGAGTAACAGTAACAGAGTAACAGAGTTGGAAGGGACCTTGTAGGTCATCTAGTCCAATCCCCCCCCTGCTCAAGCAGGAGTCCCTACACTATTTCCGACACCCCCCAAGCAGGAGTCCCTACACCATTTCCGACAAATGGCAGTCTAATTTCCTCTTGAAAGTCTCAATTGTTGGAGCCACTGGAGATGGGAGAATACTGGTCGGCGGTATTCGAAACACCGAGTGCGAACGATGATAGTGTACCTGCAGAGTAGCCTGCAGTCCTGTGGTCCCTGATGGAAGCCGTGGGCCCGTCAGAAGTTACAGCAGCCCTCAAGGGTATGAAAGCCAGTGCACCAGGACTGGACAGATTACCGGCTGAGGAGCTGCTGACCTGGGACCAGCCCTCGCTAGCAGCCTACTACAACCTGCTGCTAGCTACTGGTGGCCCGCCGAAACACCTAGCGTGCTCGCGTCTGGTGTTTCTTCCCAAGATGGAAAACCCATCGACTCCAGGGGACTACCGGCCTATCTCGATAGCCTCGACCATCTTGTGGGCATTTCACAAGATCCTGGCTTGGCGCCTCCGAGAAACACTTCAGCTCTCTCCCCTTCAGCATGCCTTCCTCCAGCGAGATGGCTGCCTCGAGGCGATGACCCTGCTGCATACCATCCTCCGTAGAATCCATATGGACAGAGTGCCCTGTGCGATGCTATTTCTTGACGTCACCAAGGCGTTCGATACGGTATCACATAAGAGCCTCTTCCGAGTGGCCTACGAAGCGGGTCTCCCTCCCCCCCTTGGTGTCATACCTGAGACACCTGTACAAGGGATCCACTGTGCAGCTTGCAGGGACCACAACCAAGTGTGGTCGGGGTGTACGGCAAGGCGACCCTCTGTCCCCACTCCTCTTCATAATGGTCATTGACGATATCATCAAGGCGTCGTTACCCAATGTGGGGTTCGACTTCAATGGCCAGAGAATAACACTATGTACATATAAATAACACTATGTACATATAAATAACACTTGTACATAACACTATGAGATGCTATTTTCTCCAGCCATAAAGTATCTCCCTCCTCCATTTTTGGCACTTAAGAACTTGTCACAGCTCCAAACTAATATTGGGGGATAGGAGGTCTGGAATTGTGATAGAACTACACCTATTTCACACTTTTTAAAAAGGATTTTCGCCTTATTTACCAGCATATTGAGGACATATTTTTTGCATTAGTCAGACCTGTTCTTCATATAAAGATGACACATTAATGGGATTTTTTTACATCTTAGCCAGATGCTTTTCATCTGACTCAAAAATGGATCTGACTGAAAATATGTTAAAATTAATCCAGATTTGCAGCCAGTGTCTTCCTGCCTTGTAAGCTTATATCCATGGGAGAGCTGTGCTATCAGAATGTAATAAAGAAATAATGCCAAGTTGATCTTCATCCACAAGATCATGTTCATCTTCAAAGCAGTTTAAAGACAAGTTTTTATTCCAGTGCTCTTCTCTTTTCAAAAAGAAAGAGAAATGCTAGTTGTCATATGAAATTTAAGGAAGAATCCATGCTAATGTCCTGTAAATTTAAGATCAGCCACTACATATATTTTCCCAAGTACCAGCGAGCACTAAACTAGAACTAGCCACATTTCTTTCCAAATAAATGTCACATTTTGAAGACTCTCCAGAATTTCTCATCTAAATTCCCTGAATTCAAAGATGTTGCCCTATTTCAAGTCACCCGCTCAACAAACATAAATTTCTGAAAATAAAATGCTACATTTTATCCAGAAACATAACCAGGTTATTTTAATATAAAAAGCCTAAATATCTTGGACCCTTAAAAAACCCCTAACCCCTAACCCCTAAAACTAATCCTTAAAAAAGCAATTGTCCCATGTCCCTGTTCACATTTGAAGGTGGTACCTAAAACAGCAATTCTGATTATTCCCAGGCTGGTTTTTTTTTTCAAAAATAAGCCTTGTTGAACTCATTAGGGCATTTCTGAATAAACATACAAAGGCTAGCACAGCCTGAAACATATTCTTTATGATAACACTTTTGATCTCTATCAAAACTGGATATCAATCTGTGAATTTTAAAAAAAACTCAATATAGACATTTTGCATTTTATTATCTTTGGATTTAAAGGGATCATTGCAAGTTCCAGTCCTGCTGTACATATAAACTTGCAACTTGGCTATTAGCATGTCAGAACAATAAACATAAAATCTTTCTTTCTTGACATAGTTGCTTTTTTACAAGCCAGGAGATGGTTTTGATATAGAAAACTCTTGATCCTGCTCTTCTCACAGCTCTAACCTTTAGTTAACCATGCTGTATAATTTTGCTGAACATACAGAGTGCTCTGAAGTTTGGGTAACTCATTAAGTTCTTTTAATTGGGCCTGAAGGAAAACTAAATGTGGTTTTTGTAACAAAGGGGTTCTTTGGGCATAAGGAAGACCCCAAGCTAAGGTCAGGGAGACATATATATCCAAATCAATCCAAGGAAGAAGAACATTCATCATAGAATAGAATAGAATAGAATAGAATAGAATAGAATAGAATAGAATAGAATAGAATAGAATAGAATAGAATAGAATAGAATAGAATAGAATAGAATGGAATAGAATGGAATGGAATGGAATGGAATGGAATGGAAAGGAATG